>SJXQ01012229.1:50591-329471 GCA_006408695.1 Aepyceros melampus
CCAAGACCTCAGCAAGGGCAAACTTGAACCCATCCTTCCTGTGGTGAAGGAGTTGGTGGGACACCTGCTGCTCGGCCCTGCTGACCCTTTCCGGGATGCTAAGGAAAGGAGATCAGCAAAATATATGTGCAAAGGCTTTCCCTGCCTGGAAATGTGTCTCGCATCGGCGTTTGAAGCTGATTGGCAGATATTGGCTATGTGGGTGTGTTCTCTGGAGGCTCCTTAGTTTCCAGCTCAACAGAGAGCAATCTGGGTTCTGGTGTAGATGTATCACGTTGGCAAGAGGGACTAAGTATCAGCCACAGCTGGGGGTCCCCCCAAGGGCCTTCAGGGTCCAGGCTTGTCCTGGGGAGGGCTGCCAGGATGCCCATGTGTCTGAGGTGTGAGGGCTGCTTGGCCTCAACAGTTTTGAAGATGCTGCTTGATGAAGATAGTTAGATAAGCGAATGTGTTCTCAACAAATATGGAAGTGTCATATTAGAGCTCAAAACATGTATACACAAAAAATGGGGTCTAACAGGCTTCCTTTTCAGTCAGCTCCCATCGCTTTGTCTAGGAAAAAATGGAGACTCGTGAACGTTTAGGAACTCGTTAGGCATGAGACCATTCATCCTCGTCCCCTGGGCCAGCTGCCTTCCAGCCGTGCCACACCGCGAGCCCCAGTGGCCTGGAATATCACCATCTCAAATGTCAGAGGGAGGCTGCCTTGTCCCTTGTATTCATTTCCTAGGGCTGCTGTAAGAAATGGCCTGAGGCCGGGTGGCTCAAGGAACAGAAATTGATTCTCTCACAGTCTCGAGGCCAGAAGTCCAAAATCCACGTGTCCCCTGGAGTGACTGCTCCTGGAGGCTCAGAGAGGCTCCGTGCTCTGCCTCTCTTCCGGCTCTGGGAGCTTCTGGCAACTTCTGGCATTTCTTGGTTTACAGTGCATCATTCTGTTCCCTGCCTCCACCCCTCCTTGTGTCTGTGTCCAAATTCCCTCCTCTCACAAGGACCCCGGTCATCAGATCAGGGTCCACCTCACCCAGCCTGACCTCATTTTAACTTGCACACACCTGCACGGGTCCGATTTCTAAATCGAGTCACAGGGACGGGGAGGAAATATATCTTTGGTGGGGGAGACAGTTTTATCTACTCTCCTCCAAGGGTGATGTTTTGTCCCAAAACAGATATCACCCTCATGTGTTCACATTCCTTCGACTGAAGAATCTTAAAGTCGTGTATGATAATAAAAGATGATGAGACCCAGCCAATAGTTTTAAATAACCGAGGCACCTTTTTATTTCCCCAGTTCCGAGACAGTCCTGATGACTAGCGTGCTCTGGGAGGGCTCCGGCACACGGTTTTACAGCCACTCTTCTGATCCCCGCGGTATTTATGGCTGATGAGAGGTTTACCCTCGTGTTTGTTTGTGTTAGGCCGGCCCACTCAGACAAGTTCTGAAACCAGAGCCTCGTGTGAGCTCTGGAAAGCGCAGGAGTGCTTAAGGCCCCATTAAGCACGTCTATAGGCCACATCTCGTCTTCAGCCTGTCTGCTGGCAAGATGATAAAAGCGAGATGCAGATGCTTTTCTTACATGCTAAATTAGTTAATAAATCATATGCGTGAACGAGCTCCCGCTGCAGTGTCAAGGCGTCCGATAGAAGGAAGACTTGGATTGTTTTCCGAGCTGGGTTAGCTGCCTCTGATCAGGGCCCTCCTGGCGCAGGCCTGAGGGGTTCAGGTGGGGCCCCCAGCAGCTGACAGATGCCCCCTCGAGCACGGGATGGGGGCAAAGCGTGCGCCGGACGTCAAGGGCAGTTACAGTGAGGGCTGGCGGGCCAGCTCTGCTTCCTGTTGGCCAATGAATCCCAGGCAGTCTCTAAGGGACAGGGGCAGTGACACGTGTGTGGGCACACGTGTGTACATGCACACGTATGTGAGTGTTCACTAGGTTCCCGTGCGGAGATGGGGGATTTTCACGACCAACTGGGACCCGGGAAAGTCCAGGAAGTAGCGTTATAAAGGTGCTGCCAGCAACCTCAGGCTGTGCTGACTCACTCACATCTGTGGCTTGTGTTCCCAAAGCTCACAGATATGTGGCCTCTTTCTAGCCTTGCCTGGGAGCCTCCTGAGCCCCCTGGGCTTGGCAGTGGCATAAGAAGCATCTTCTTCCATCGCTCAGCAAACTTTTCCTGAGGACTCACTGTGTGCTGGGCACAGTCCCTGGTCCTGTGGGCCTCCTCACCTCTGGGGAACACACCCAGGTAAAAAAGGAAGTGATCTTGGGATTTGCTAAGTGCCGGGGAAGGGGGTTGCCATGGCAACCCACAGGCCGGCCTTGCTCCCGCCATG
This sequence comes from Aepyceros melampus, assembly GCA_006408695.1. NCBI lineage: Eukaryota > Metazoa > Chordata > Mammalia > Artiodactyla > Bovidae > Aepyceros > Aepyceros melampus. The sequence continues at coordinate 52,927 of SJXQ01012229.1, forward strand.
AGATGTGGTCCTGATGGAGGAGACCTGGTACTGAGAAGAGACCCTGCAGCTGGGTCGTGGTCCAGGATGGGGAGGGCGGGGCGTGCTGGGGGAGGATGTGGAAGAGGCACAGGGAGGGGTCGCCGAGTGCTCAGGTCAGCCATGGCTGGACCGTAGATGGGGGTAGGGAGCAAAGGGAGAGATGGAGGCGCCAGAGAGGAGTCCAGAGGGGCCACCAGGCATGTATACGCTGCTTCCAGTGTTCTCCTCACTCTGTGATCAAAGCTGAGGCCGCGTAGCTCCAGGCACGACATGATGGAGGCGGGCTGGGGCCGGGCAGTGGACGCAGAAGGGTGGCAGATGCAGAGGTGCTTGGGTGATGAAAGCGGGACGTGGTGGTGGCCAAGTCACCGAGAGGAGAGGAGCCTCGAGGAGGTTGCGGGGAGGCTGGGAGGCCGGCCTAGCTCTCAGCCCCTGAGATGCCAGCCCTTTAACCAGTGGGTCTCTGTCTCCTTCCCCAGTCGGAGCTTTGCCTGCCCCCTGTCCCTAGAATGACCTGGGGCTGTAGGTCAGGCATCCCCTTTGTCTCTGCGCAGCTACCCAGGTCCCAGGGGTGCAGGCTGGTCCCATTCGAGGGCCAGCTGTAACATGGGGATCAGTGTTCCAGAACCAGTCCTTGCTCTGCCCTGCAGGACGCATCTGGGGCAGGACAAGCTGAAAGCACGTGGGGAGCACCAGCACAGTACCCACAGTGGCGGGCGGTTTAGCACCTGCACTTAGTAGGTGGTACAGCTCCGATGCTTTGACCAGATGCAAAGGGCCGACTCATTGGAAAAATCCCTGATGCTGAGCAAGATTGAAGGCAAAGGGAGAAGAGGGCGGCAGAGGATGAGATGGTTGGATGGCATCACCAACTCAATGAACAGGAATTTGAGCCAACTCCGGGAGATAGTGAAGGGCAGAGGAGTCTGATGTCCTTCAGGCCATGAGGTTGCAGAGTTGGACACAACTCAGCGACTGAACAGTGGCAGCGTCACCCACAGGTTAGAGGGGCTTGGTCACGTCTCCTGGGGACCAGTCTGTGGCTTTGTCCAGCCCTAGCTTGGCTCCCCAACCCGAGCCCTCTCATCTCCAGCTTTCAAGCCTCCCTGGATCCTAACCCCACCCTGCATCCCAGACCCCTCCCAGCCTGCCTGACTGGCACCCCTGCCTCCTTTTCCCAGCTGGTCTGACAGGCTGTCCTTCCTTACTCCTGGGAGCATGCGCCATCAGTACCCACAAACTGCCTGATAGAATTCCGTCTGTCCCTCTTCTCTGCCCTGCAGCGTCCTGCCTAACCTCCCTAGCCCAGCTTCAGCCCAGCCTCAGTCTCAATCTCTCACCTCCAAGGCTCTTGCCGCTGATTCCTGTCCCCAGGTGGTGACTTTGGCTGCGAAGCCGAGCCCTTCACGCACAGGTATCACTGTCGCTCCCTACATTCAGTGGCACAGATGGTCAGAAAGCCAGGCGTGCTGAAACAGCCCAGGTCGGCCTGCCTCCAACTCAGTTTCTTCCCCCTGACAATTGGGGTGGTCCTCGTGGCTCTTTCTGATGGTCTCCTAACCCGTGAATGTGTAGGAAATCCATCAGGAAGATGGCTTCAGGAAGGCCTTTCTTCCAGGAAGCCCTCCCTGACTGTCTATCCAGTCTCCACCTCCCCACCTCTGCTATTGGAACACTCCCATCTCTTGTATCTCTCTTAGACGCCCTGCTTCCTTACTTTTCTGCCTTGGATGTAGTCCTGTGAGCATGCCAGCAAAATCCCCCTGGATTCTAAGTGCCCGTGGGGGCACACTACCCCAAGGCGCCCTGACGAGCTCTGCTGCGTGTAGCAAAGCCAAGCAACGTAATCTGAACTGCGCTATCCACACTTTCCAAGGTGAGCCAAGCGCAGCCATTCAGACCACGGGCCAGTAGAGGAGCGGAATTCTCCGGAAGGCACTGCAGAATTCCTTCTCCAGCCGATCTGCTTTCACTGATGATTTTTGGCTAGAACAAGTATTAAAATTAATTTGCATTCCCTGAGCGTCAAGCTAGAAAAGTGACCTAGAAGATATGAGGTGGCTGGAGAAGTCATCGCAGTAATAAAAGTGTGCTGTTCATCACACAGCTAGTGCTGGCCACACCATCCCTACAATCTCCAATCTCATCTCCTGGATATTTTTCCATCAATCATCCGAAAAAATATTTGGGGCTAGTTCTCCCATTGCTCACAAAGGGATTTTAAAATGTGCTTATCAGATAAAAGTCAATTGTTACTTCATCAGTCTGCAAAGAAAACAAGAAGCCTGATTTAGCTAAAAGACTGTTTCCCTGATTCAAAGATATTTGCATGTCGCTGTTATTGGTATCCTTTGCAGACCAAAGATAAAGGTGTTGTGTGTGTGTGTGTGTGTGTGTGTTTTCCATTAAAAAAACACAGGAAGAAAAGATCAATTTATGTCCATTGATTAGAATTAGATCTGTAGGACAGTGTTATTTCCAATTAAAATAATGCAAGGTTAAAACACAGAATTGAAGAATGGTAAGGAAAAAAGTCTTTATGGGAACTCGCCCAATTGCCTGGATTTTATTTTCCAAATGATTTCCCTTTTATCCCCCAGTGCAGTTCAGTAATAAACCTTTCAGTGACACTAAGGATATAAATCTACTTGGCAACCAGAATGAAAGTTTATTCATCATCTATAAATCACCATATTTTGTGGTTCTCTAAATAATGCTGGGAAACCCTGGAACTGAGCAAGCAGTGACTCCCAGTCAACAGCTAGCCATTCAGACATGTTCTACATGTTGCTGTTTTATGGTGAAGTATGACTTGAGCCATTGCCATAGTTTCTTTACATGACTAATTTAAACTTGCCATTCAGCCCACACACGCACGTGCTCATGCACACATACACACACATTCTTAAGAAAATGTGAAGGCAGTACAGCACATTTTATATATTTAAAATCCTATTTTACAGCCACAAATAATAACTTTGAAAACTAAAAACTAATCATAACTTGCTAATGTTCTGCAATTGTCACTTTTCTCCCCAGCATCCTTAAGCCTAGACAATCAAAAATACATTCAAGAGGGAGACCAGTTCCTTTGGATTATTTTGTAAGCTGTATTCTCTGGGAGGTTTACAATGCCCATGTATGTTAAAGGCACTGATAAGTCCTGCAACAATGAAGCCTGCTTAAATTTGTTTAAGCTTGTTTTCTCTAAACTTCTTTGACCTTGGAATGCTTTTATCTAGTTCTTGAGCATCCATTTTGGATGCTCTAAGAATCTTTGCTTTTAAGACTGTCTATTGGGTTGGCCAAAAGGTTCATTCAGGTTCTGTTCTAAAAGATGTGAAGGAAAAACCCTAACTAACTTTTTGGCCAACCCGATACCATGCTTTGCTAAAGAAGCCCCAGCTGGAATTTCGATCTGCCATTTCCCACAAAAATCTGAGACTGTGGGAAGAAGGTCTTATTCTCCTTATCTGAATCCCTTTGGTCTGGCAGAGCCAGAAAGCAGTGATTGAGGAGCCTGGGGTCCTCTGGGCGGCAGGGTGTGGTGCCAGTTTCACAGACTGTGGCCAGCTTGCCTCCCTGGAGGCTTGTCCACTGACCGGTGCTGGACCTCTCTCCATGTGGGCTCCCCTGGAATCTGTAACGAGGCCATCACACTGCCACCCAACAGAGTCCAGCAGAGAAAGAGGAGCCAGTCAAAACCCCTTGAGAAAGCACTTCACCAATGTCACAATGTGAAATAACCAGGGAGGGTGGTGTTCCCCACACCAAGGCTGAAAAACGGCAGAGAAGCAATAAGCTACCAGAGAAGTAACTGTGGAACTGGGGCAGAGGCTCGCCTTCCCCGTGATGTAGGCGGCTGCATCGGATGATGCCTGTGGGGACTCTGGAGCCGGTGACCTGATTATCTGTTGCCACGGCAGGGGGAGTTTCTTCACACACTCAAAATAGGGATGCCTGATTCACCAAGTGAAAATATAGGATGCCCAGTTAAATTTGCATTTCAGGGCATCAAAACCTCTTTTAGCATAAAGTAAAGTCAAAAAGTAAAAGTCACGTCACTCAGTCGTGTCCGACTCTTTGTGACCCCATGGACTGCAGCCCACCAGGCTCCTCAGTCCATGAGATTCTCCAAGCAAGAATACTGGAGTGGGTTGCCATTTCCTTCTCCAGGGGATCTTCCCGACCCAGGGATCGAACCCGGGTCTCCCGCATTGGAGGCAGACGCTTTTAGCATAAGCACGTCCCAAATATTACATGGAATATTATTGTTCAGTTGCTAAGTCGTGTCCGATTCTGCTACATCATGGGCTGCAGCATGCCAGGCCTCCCTGTCCTTCACCATCTCCCAGAGTTACTCAAACTCGTGTCCATTGAGTCAGTGATGCCATCCAACCATCTCATCCTCCTTTGTCCTCTTCTCCTCCCACCTTCAATCTTTCCCAGCATCAGGGTCTTTTCCAATAAGTCAGCTCCTTGCATCAGGTGGCCAAAGTATTGGAGTTTCAGCTTTGGCATTAGTCCTGCCAATAAATATTCAGGGTTGATTTCCTTTACGATGGACTGGTTTGATCTTGCTGTCCAAGGGACTCTCAAGAATCTGCTCCAGCATCACAGTTTGAAAGCGTCAGTTCTTCAGTGCTCAGCTTTCTTTATGGTTCAACTCACATCCATACATGACGACTGGAAAAACCATAGCTCTGACTATATGGATTTTGGTCAACAAAGTGATGTCTCTGCTTTTTAATATACTCTCTAGGTTTGTCATAATTTTTCTTCCAAGGAGCAAGCGTGTTTAATTCTATAGCTGCAGTCACTGTCCACAGAGATTTTGTCTGTCAGTGTTTCCTTTTTTCTCCATCTATTTGCCATGAAGTGAAGGGACTAGATGCCACAAATGTTGAGTTTTAAACCAACAGTCTCCTTTTTCACCTTCATCGAGAGGCTTCACTAAGAGTATAGGGTATACTTATGCTAAAACTGTTTCACTGTTGATCTGAAATGCAGACTTTCCTGGGCTTCCTATATATCTGGCAATCCTGCCTCAAAGTCTGGAAACCCCTGGAGGAACTGGGCTGTTTTCCTTATCTTTCTTGTTATCGGCTCTCAGTGGTCCTCAAACAGGAGCAAGTCAGAATCCCCTGCAGGACTTGAGAGCTCACAGGACACTGGTCCAGCCCCAGGACTTTTGATTCAGCTGACTTGAGGCAGGGGTAAGAATTTCATTTGTCATAAGTTCCCCAGTGATGCTGGTGCTGCTGGTTCAGGGAATGAAGGGGAAGCAGACACCGCCCAGATGTCGGCCTTTCTGTGAAAGCCTCAGCCCCACTGTGAGAACCATGGCCTTCTATCTTCTGCAGAGAATAAACAGCCACGGATTCCATCAATGACTCAATTCTCAGACCTCTTAGCTGCTTGCTTTGAGACCTGAGGTTAAGTTACTGACCTTCGAGACCTCTGCTCATCTGTAAAGAGGAAAATACCTGCTTTCCTGAGTCACAGGATGAAATGTGTCACAAATGGGGGCCAGGGCAGCGGATGCTTGGAGACTGGTGGCTGTGAGCATTGTGGCTGCCACTGGTGTCTCCAAGGTTATAGTCCATGTTCATATGGACCATTCCTGTGAGACCTTCCTAGGACCTTTAAGGCAGATGCTGTCCCCGCACGGAGCAGAGGAGGAACAGGAGGCCAGCAAGCTTGAGCGGCGAGTTCCAGGGCACAGAGCACCAAGCTGAGGCCTAACCTGATTCAGGTCTTCAGACTTGGATCCCAAGTGGACACCTCTTTCACGGTGTGGAGGGTCAGGCAGGCCAAAGGAGCATCAAAGGTACATCACAAAAACATAATGTTTAATGTACCTACACTTGTATGATTTTCATGAATCAGAAACCAATGATGATTTCCTGCCATGTGTAGTGAGGTCACTGAGAACTGGGGTCATTAAACCTTCAGTTCAGTTCAGTCGTGTCTGACTCTTTGCGATCCCATGAATCCCAGCACACCAGGCCTCCCTGTCTATCACCAACTTCCGGAGTTCACTCAGACTCACATCCATCAAGTCAGTGATGCCATCCAGCCATCTCATCCTCGGTCATCCCCTTCTCTTCCTGCCCCCAATCCCTCCCAGCATCAGGGTCTTTTCCAATGAGTCAACTCTTCGCATGAGGTGGCCAAAGTATTGGAGTTTCAGCTTTAGCATCATTCCTTCCAAAGAAATCCCAGGGCTGATCTCCTTCAGAGTGGACTGTTTGGATCTCCTTGCAGTCCAAGGGACTCTCAAGAGTCTTCTCCAACACCACAGTTCAAAAGCATCAATTCTTCGGCGCTCAGCCTTCTTCACAGTCCAACTCTCACATCTATACATGACCACAGGAAAAACCATAGCCTTGACTAGACGGACCTTAGTCGGCAAAGTAATATCTCTGCTTTTGAATGTACTATCTAGGTTGGTCATAACTTTTCTTCCAAGGAGTAAGCGTCTTTTAATTTCATGGCTGCAATCACCATCTGCAGTGATTTTGGAGCCCAAAAAATAAAGTCTGACACAGTTTCCACTGTTTCCCCATCTATTTCCCATGAAATGATGGCACTGGATGCCATGGTTCACCTTTAAATTCACCAGTGTGCTCATTCTGAGTAATGCTGCACCTTGTTTTGCTGAACCCAGGGGGAGAAATGCACATTTTAGGCAATTGATGGGAGCCCTTGCTTAGGGTTCAGTGTGTGAGCATCTGGTCTTGTGTGGGGATCTGAGCTGGTCTTCAAGTCTCTGCTACGGCAGACAGCCAGGTGAACTGAATTTGCATGATTTCAGCCTGTTCAGGGGCTTCTTACGGCAGACAGCCAAGTAAACTGAATCTAGAGCCATAAGGATAGGACCCTGGGGGACCGAGGAGGGAGCAGCTTATGATGGAGCTCTTGGGTCTGAAAGTGTTCTTGCCTGGAGAATCCCAGGGACGGGGGAGCCTGGTGGGCTACCGTCTATGGGGTCGCACAGAGTCGGACACGACTGAAGCGACTTAGCAGCAGCAGCAGCAGAGCTTTAAGCCAACTTTTTCACTCTCCTCTTTTACTTTCATCAAGAGGCTTTTTAGTTTCTCTTCACTTTCTGCCTTAAGGGTGGTGTCATCTGCATATCTGAGGTTATTGATATTTCTCCTGGCAATCTTTATTGCAGCTTGTGCTTCTTCCAGCCTGGCGTTTCTCATGATTTACTCTGCATATAAGTTAAATAAGCAGGATGACAATATACAGCCTTGATGTACTCCTTTTCCTATTTGAAACCAGTCTGTTGTTCCATGTCCAGTTCTAACTGTTGCTTCCTGACCTGCATATAGGTTTCTCAAGAGGCAGGTCAGGTGGTCTGGTATTCCCATCTCTTGAAGAATTTTCCACAGTTTATTGTGATTCACACAGTCAAAGGCTTAGACATACACAATACCTAAGAATATTCTGAGAAGCCTGACAGCTAAACCAAGTGTTGAACTTTGTTCTGGCTGGGGTTTCCCCAACAGCCATCACAGAAGAATCCATCTTCCTGTGGTATCCCTCATACCATGCTGTCGGGAACATGGGTCAGAACTGAGATCAGAACTAGACCTACAAGGGGGCAGGGAACCACACAGCTTATGTGGCTCAGGAAAGCACTAAATGGCAGGCCAAGCCAACAGACAGGAGCCAAGAGGCCGAGATACGGGACATGGTGGGCAACATCAAGCCTAAAGCAGCTAATCTGGTAACGCAGAACATCTTCCTTCACAGACTGTGGGCGTCTCAAGGAAGACACCCTGCTTAGGTCATCATCATTTTATCTTCAGGGCCTTAATATCACAGTTTGAATGGGTTGGGTCCCAGACCTGTACAGTGGCTAGAGAATGCAAGGGGCCAATGTAAGCAGTACCACTGTGATTTTCAATGGTGGCTGAACTCCAGAATTACCTGGAGAATTATAAAACTGAAGATTTCCCAGACTCCCCCTCCAGACAAATTAAATACTGAGACTCAAAGAATCTCTCTTTGCTAGACAGGGGCTTTCAATTACTCCCTGCAGGAAAGGCCTATAGGCCTGTCTCCCACCAAAGCAAATCTGGAGTCCTCCTAAGAGAGGAAGCAGAGCCCTGACCTGATGAGAGCAGGGTCCTCACGAGGCTTCACCCCACCCTCAACCCCTGTCCCAAGAGTTCTCTATGAAAAATGCCACCAATTTTCCCCAGAAAATGCCACTCTAGCCTTTCCCTAAAAATACCTTGGCTTCCTCAGAGGGGTCAAATCCATGGCCTTCAGAGAGAGAAGCATAAACACAACTCTTGCCAAACCAGGCTCTCAACACTTAAATCAGCCTGCTCTCAAGTCCACATGAAGTTCCAAGAACAAGAAGAGTCTTCTATAAAGGGTTTCACAGCAGACCATGATTGTGCAAGGCACCCAGTTCCAGTTCTCAAAATGCTCCCTGTCCAGAAGTTCAAGTTAATTATTACTTTACCAAATGCAAGTGAGTTATGTCTTTCTGTCATTTGGCCCAGATACTCGCCACGCTGCCAAAACCCCTCACATACCAAATACCAAAACTATGTAGGAAGGCTACAGGATGTCCTCACTAGAGACAAGACCAAATTTTCCCTTCATAAATCACTGAGAAACTCCAAAAAGGCGGCCAGTTGAAAAGGCAAGCTATGCTGATGAAATATTTTCTTAATTCACCTCATTCAGAGTAATTGATTTTTTTTACTTCGTGAACAAGTCATTTTTAATGTAAATAATAAAGTCAGTTAACCATGTACTCTTACTGCATGTGCAACGCCAAAGTTTTTATCTGAATTAATTAGGTGATTTTTCACTAATACAGACTTGTTGCTTTTACTTAAGACTTTGCTTTTAATCAAATCCCTTCCCACCCTGACCCTCACTCCACTATTAGCTGAAATGGAAAGCAATGAAGGTTAGTTATAACGTGTTTTTATGTGTGTTTCCTTCCAGAGGATTCAAGGGCAAAACCCTTAGCATCATCAGTATGTGATCTATTGAGCTTCTCTTAGACGGGAAAGCATGCAGATCCTAAGTGCTATTTAGAATGTGTTTCAAATATAGTCCATGCCTGCGTGATCATGGCTAGGAGTGTCAGCCCAAATACTAAGGTGTGTATTATGGCCATACAGCTCTTCACATGTAGTTCCTACTTTTACATATAAAATTAATGACAGTGAGTAGAAATTCAGCCTATTTTGCCAGAGATGCTAAATTCTTCCTCTTTAAAAGTAGAACAGTCAACCTGGCTAAAAGCAGCAGCCCTCAATTTATGTTTTCTCCTGTTTCCTATCTCCAGGTTCCCCATTCTACTTAGGAGGCTGAAAGAACAGGGTCAGTGGGAACAAAATTACTTTCATATCCTGTAATTTGTCTGCTGTATTGGAACTGAGAAGCAGTCTTATGAAATCCAAGCCTCAATCCTTTTTTTTTTCCATTTTTACTTTTACTTCAGTTTTGAGCACTTCATTTTTTTTTTTGAATAAAATTATTTTGGCTCTTTTAAACAACTTTTTTACAAAGTTCAATGAAAAAGGAAAAACGAAGTCTCAGCTCACTATTTCCTCCATGACAAAGGCCAATCTTTACATCACATGTGGTTCCAATGCCCAGAAAAGGGCATCACATTTGTGGATATGTGTATGCCACTTCTGTGGAAATTCTTTTTGTTTCCACTCACCAAACTCTTACCAATAAAGCTGAAAGGGGGACAGGGGGACATATGCCACATTCCTCGAGGTTACGCTTATCTGCCGTCTTCAGGCTTAGAGGGAGGACCTCAGTTATCATCACTTGTCTAACTCCTTGGTACGCACGGTGTGGTCCCTGGAGCAGCAGCATCAGTGTCACATGGGAGCTTATGCTCAGGTCCCAGCCAGACCTCCTGAATCAGAAACCTACCTTTCAACGGCATTTCCAGCAGATGGACATGCACGGCAAAGTGGGAGCACCACTGGTCTGGTGCAAAGCCCCACTCATGCTAAGAACTAGCATCTTCTCTCAGAAGTTCACTCTGCCTCTGCTAGGAGCCTTCCAGAGTCTAGCTGTGCAGGAGGGTCAAGCCCTGGCTAAGGCCTTGATGGTTTTCAGCAGAGTCAAGTAGGCACTGCTCAACCCCAGCAGCCATCAAGGAAGCAGGAAGTGACCAGGGGCGGTGGTGGGAGCGGCCTCCCCGAGCCCGTGAGTCTCAACACAGCAGAGTCATTAATTAAGATACGGCCGGCTGCTGGCGAGGCAGTCACTCCACGTCCCCTGTCTGCCAGGGACTGGCGTGAGGTGTGAGAATCTGGGTAGCCTTCTCCGTGGCTCTGCCCCACTGGCATTGATTGTGTATGATTAATGATTTAAAGGAATAAAAAGAGAAAGGTCAATTTCTGAGTTCAAGACAGAGCAGCTACATAGGGAGTAATTAAGATACTTGTGTAAGCATGATTAATAAGCACAAACTGGCACTCTGGGCAGTAAACAAGATGCAAGCAGATGGTTAGCATGCAAAAGATTTTTTTTTTTCCTTTCCTAAAAGCAATTTTTCAGCAGCTTGAAACTTGGCTTGTGAATTCTTTTCCTCCCCCAAGTTCAAAAATCTCATTATCTCCACAACCTTCAAGGAAAAAAAAAAAAAAAACTGTAGTGAATACCTTCAGTGCTCGTTCATTCTCTCTTTAAAAAAAAACTTATTATTTTATTTTATTTTATTTTTACAGATAACTTGAGTTTGCTTGTAAAAATGGATGCAACTCATCTTTGTTTCTCGCTGCCTTTTATGTCAGGCATCCCGTGAATTGCCAAGCCTGACAAGGTGGTTCACTGCCGAGTCTTTCAACTCCCACCCAGCACCGCTCCCCCCAGTCCTGTGATGGGCAGAACAGAGGCATCAGTGGTGGCATTTGTGGCGAGCGCTGGCAGGCAGGTGTCAGAGCCGTCCGGCAGGCGCCCCTCACGAGCACTAATCAGCCCTGGTGTTCTTTTACAATCCGTATCTAATTCGCAAGTTTCATTCTTTCTGAAAAACAATTACTAGGTTTTGAAGTCCATTGTGCATTTACTCACCTGTCTCTTCACATTAACGTAAAGTGGGAACAAGGAAAAATAGAGTCAGCGGGGAACGGACATCAAAAGACGTTAAAAGTGGATGAAGGCTTTATTTTAAGAGTAATATAATTACCGATGTGTGAAATATTGTACAATAAATGAAACACAAAAGGTGTATCCTGTACGCATCTTCAAGTCTTCAAGGTATTATGTGTGTGTGTGTGTGTGTGTGTGTGTGTGTGTGTGTGTGTGTAGTGAGAGAGAGAAAGAGACAAAGAGATACAGAAGAGAAAGAGACAGACACACACATTCCAAGGGGGGTGGGAAGAAAGTAAGAGAGGACGACAGAGGTCATTTATAATTTAGGAAAAGAAAAAGATTTTCTTAGGATTAAAAAAAAAACCAAGGTATATATCTCTCTTGGTAAAAAGCAAATATATACATATCTATGTATATATATATAGCAAAGACAGAGCCTAGGCACACTTAGTTTTCTCCACCTCTGTTAAAAAGAGAAATAGGAAAAAGGGAGGGAGAGGAAAGAAAGGGTAGGACAGAGAGAGAATAAAAAGGAGGGAGGGAGGAAGAAAAAAAAGACGTGAAAAAAATCTGAGTCTTAAGCAAAAAAAAAAAAGTGGCGAAAGCAAAGTCATACTTGATGAAGGCACCATAAGCCTAGAACATCTCTCCAAATTCCATTTCTTTAACTTCCTAAGATGCATAGAAAGCCACAGGCCCTGGACCATCTCACCCCAATGCCAGGTTGGCTCTCTGTGACAGGGCAGATCTGCACTCTGTCAGCAGGGTGCCATGGGCCTTCCCCAGTTGGCCTCCGTCCAGGGGCCACGTCTGTGCCTGTTATTCTTGGCCAGCCCCAAGTATCGTGCATCCTACCTCTTGCCACTGAGATCAGTCCTACTGAGCTTCTCTAATCACCAAGTCAGGCCTGAAATTGAAGCCCACAACACTCAGCTTATGTGTCCTCTGGAAGGACCACAGGCAATGGTTCGTGAACTTAGGGCAGCAAACGGCCTTGACATGTAGTTGACTTTCTTCTTTACCCAACACAAAGAACAGAGAAGAACCCAAGCTTCCCCCAAGAGAACATTCTAATACAGTATTACCACCATGGTTGGCTTCATGTCTCCACCCTTTATTTTTGTTTTAGACTAATCACCGACTCGATGGACATGAGTTTGAGTGAACTCCGGGAGTTGGTGATAGACAGGGAGGCCTGGCGTGCTGCGATTCGTGGGGTGGCAAAGAGTCAGACACGACTGAGCAACTGACCGAACTGAATCACCTTAGTTAGTTAGTTCAGTTGCTCAGCCGTGTCCGACTCTTTGCGACCCCATGAATCACAGCACGCCAGGCCTCCCTGTCCATCACCAACATCCAGAGTTCACTCAAACTCACATCCATTGAGTCAGTGATGCCATCTAGCCATCTCATCCTCTGTTGTTCCCTTCTCTCCTCCTATCCCCAATCCCTCCCAGCATCAGAGTCTTTTCCAATGAGTCAACTCTTCTCATGAGGTGGCCAAAGTACTGGAGTTTCAGCTTTAGTATCATTCCTTCCAAAGAACACCAGGGCTGATCTCCTTCAGAATGGACTGGTTGGATCTCCTTGCAGTCCAAGGGACTCTCAAGAGTCTTCTCCAACATCACAGTTCAAAAGCATCAATTCTTCAGCACTCAGCCTTCTTCACAGTCCAACTCTCACATCCATACATGACCACTGGAAAAACCATAGTCTTGACTGGACGGACCTCTGTTGGTAAAGTAATGTCTCTGTTTTTGAATATGCTATCTAGGTTGGTCATAACTTTTCTTCCAAGAAGTAAGCGTCTTTTAATTTTATGGCTGCAATCACCATCTACAGTGATCCTGGAGCCCAAAAAAATAAAGTCTGAAACTGTTTCCCCATCTATTTCCCATGAAGTGATGGGACCAAATGCCATGATCTTAGTTTTAGTAATTCTTAAATCAACATTTTCCAGAAGTGTTAGAAAAATAACCAAAAATGCTTGGAATATTCTAGGTTACTCAAAGAGAAATGGGGTTCTTTCCTGCAGAAATCTCCAGTCTTTTTAAGATGCTGTGCTTTGTGAATTGTCCACAGATACTGACCTCACTTCGGAAGCTACCCACTTTCCAAGATCTAGGTTCCACAGAGCACTCTTTGAGAAATGCAGCTCTGCCTTAAAAGAAATGTTTGCAGTTTGACAACAGTAATGAATTTACCCAACATCTATTAATTCTCTACCCTGAACAGGTCAGTCTTACAAGATTTCCCTTCAGAGATGTATTTTCTACCTCTTGGCTCACTTTTTCACCAGCCTGTCCCACCTCCCACTTTTCACTTTCTCCCTGAACCCAAGTGAGCAACTCCAGGACTCCAACAAGGATCTCATTCATTCAGCACTGAGTGAAAAAGCCTTTGCACCCCACACGCCCTTTAACACAGTTCTGAATTACCCTGGAGTTTGGCCTGCTCACTTCACACTGTGCTCAAGTGCAAGCGCCAGTCTCTCTCCAGATGATTCACAGCCATTATTTTATTTGCTCTCAAAGTCATTTAGGAGCAGTTTTTGGAATAGGTGTGAAAAGTTAAATGCTGCAGAGCAAGAGAGAAAGAGAGGAAAGAAAATGCTTGCACTTGACAGGGCCCACATTCCCAGTTCACACACACCTCTCTCAGGATGTACTGTTCAGAAGCAAGCTTACAAAACCACAGGAGCAGATAGACACTGAAGCTCTCCACAGCTTAAGCAAAGGAATAGTAAGGGGGAAAAAGTCAAGAAAGAAACATACATATAAGCTGTTATCTTTGTTAGAACCCTTCCTTCGTCTGGGATTCACTACCTGGCACCTGCATGGCTTAAACTGCCTCCCTGGTCTATCTCCTTAACTCCCATTTACCCTAGGACCAAATCTGAACACCATTAGAGGTGAAATGCTACTCCCATGATAGCCCTCTCTATTCAAACACACATTTCGTCTTCACCACAATCCTACAGCAGACAATGTTGTTATTCTCATTTTATAGATGAGAGAACTGAAAAACAGGCTCAGTAAACTTTCCTAGATCACACAGCTAGAAATCAGGGGAGCTGGGATTTGAACCCCAATCAGTCTGGTTCCACATCCCAGATCAAGGCTCATCTGGGTCCTACAGCTATTACCTGGCTCTACCCAATTGTTCAACAGGAGCTCCCCACAGTCCCCATCCAACATTATCTGCCATTCTTCCTCCCACCCTCTCCTTCCATTCTCCTCTTTAACCGTCTTCCTGGGATCATGGGAAGTATCACCATCTCTGAAATCCACTCCAACACCACTGTTCTCCCTGTGAACTCTTATAGCAAGTGGCCCATCTCACACAGCTTAGTGCTAAAGGACAGTATGGCTTGTGTTTCCCATCATTGATTTCAGCACGTTGGCTGTTTCACCTCCTCAATTATATTATAAACTGAGTTTTCCGAATAGCTGCTACCAGGCTGAACAAGTAAGCGCACATTCGTCTCTCTGTTGTCTGCTCAGTTATGTCCAATTCTTTTGACCCCATGGACTGTAGCCCACCAGGCTTCTCTGACTATGGAATTTTACAGGCAAGAATACTGGAGTAGGTTGCATTTCCTACTCCAGGGGATCTTCCCAACCCAGGGATCAAAACCATGTCTCTTGCATCTCCTACATTGGCAAGTGGATTCTTTTACTGCTATGCCACCTTGGAAGCCCAGACATCCTTCTACTACTCCTTGGGGTAGCCTGTAAGAAGCAGAATTCTTCTACTACCACCCAGTATGTCCTGACTGTACCAGGATTTCTCTGAGAACAAGCCTATCCCCAAATTTTTCTTTCACACTCCTTTGCTCTCAAGCCTTCATTTTATTGTTTCTCAGGCTGGCCCCACAAATCGAAATAGAACATGATGCTTAATTTTACATCAATCCACTAAGCTGCTCTAAACACTTCAACATTCCCCAAATGTAGTTAAATATATGAACTTGCACTTAGAGTTGTCAACAACGCATTGACGATTTGTTTTATAGTTGCATGTTAATCTACAATCTGTTTAATGCAATCCAATACATTATTCGGGATGGTGATTTATAAATTTAAGTCTTAGACCATGAAATATCATTTAGGATTAAGATTAATTTCTTAACGGAGGAGATGCCTGCTCACAAAAGCAAGCAGCTAAGAAGAATCTCCGTGCAAAAAGCAGTGTCATCGTCACATCATTGTCTCCAGCACCAAAGGAATGAGCTGTAGTGCAGCCAGTTCTGAAGGGCATGAAAAAAGAGGGGGAAGGAATCTTCCTGTCCCTAAGCAAAGACTCCTACACTAAATCAGACCCATGATATGGTTTAAAACATTCGATAATCCAAAGCACCTCTGATTACTGCCTCTTCCTCCTACCCAAAGTTCTCAGGTAAAAGAACAAAAACAGTAATAGTAATAATGGCAAGGATGGCAAACCCACATCATTGCAATCCTATAAAGGAGGTACTCATATTATCCCCATTTGTGCAGATGAAGAAACTGAAGCCAGCTAGCAAAGGGCACTGCTGATCCAGGCCTCTGGCTTCAGAATTTGGCCTCTTAGCCACTATCTACCCTGCTAATCACTCCACACAAAACATGAGTCACGAGTTAACTCCCAAGCCAAAGTTTGCAAAATGACCACAAATTCCTTGGGATAAAACAATTGTTAATACCTCAAATGAGATAAAGTGTAAGTTACACTGAGCAAAGGAAACAACAAAAATTAAAAAATATTTATTGTCCTCAAAAAGTTGACCATTAATAGAAGAAAGGAGGCAAATATTCAAGAAAAGATCTGCAGATCATTAACATGCCAAAAGGTGGGTCACATAAGAGGAGCTCCTAGGAGGGAAGCTGATGACTGGTATCTAAAAGGGGCAGGATGGAGACAGTGGGCTGAGTGAAGGTGCAGGTGGAAAGCTCGGCACATCAGGTCCCACGGGAAGAGGTGACTTGAGAGCCTGCTAAAAGAAATATACATAAAACACTCCACCTACAAACAGACACTGCAAGACCCATATCTTTCAGGATGGGGAATCCAACCAAGGCTCTCTCCCTGCCCAAAGCAACACAGAACTCTCCCCTGAAAAGAGCCACGGGTGACTCCAGTGGAATGCATCCCTCCACAGAGCTCAGCCCAGTCCAGAGCTCAGGCTCTGGTTCACCATGACCAATTCCAACACAAGGGCATCAGACGCTTCACGCCCCTGACCTGCCTTGGAAACCCAAGGACTCACCCAGACTCCAGCATCACTAGACGCCATCAGGGACCACAAGGACATGAGAAGGTGGGCTCCACGTCATCAGGTGAGCAGTAGGCTGGCCCAGCAAAGACACTGGCAATCACGACAGGTCATCCCCCAAGGCTGTACCCGTCACAACCTCTATCAACTTTGAGCTTTGCTGTTGACAAAGCATGCTACGTATGTATGTGTGATATGTATTTCAGAAATGTCAAATTCTTAGAGAAGTGTGCTGACAAAGTGAACACATCATTTGCTCTCTGTATTGATAGACCTGATTTCTGACTGTCAAAGTGCTTTTAGTTATAACAGGAAATGTACAAAGTTAGCTTTGCTCATTTTGACAACCACAAAAAAACATTTATCAGTTCCATGTAATCGTTAATTGTGGAGGTTTCAAAGTAAAAATTGATTCTAGCCAAGTTCTAATATTATTAATGTCTTAATGATAAGAAAAACATAACTTTCCAGATAGCTTCCTTACCTTTGTGAGAAAATTTTGGAAATCGAGTCCACTTTGCCAGAAATTTTTTACTTGTATGCAACAACTCAAAATAAGCTCATAAAAACTAGAGCAAAGCTGATTTTACCGTTTAGCTTCAAGAACATGAAGTGTCACATAACTTAAAATAGTATCATTGTGACTTCAAATCTCTGAGCTCCAAGGATTTCATTTCCCACTCTCATGTTCTCAAATATGTTTTTTTTTCATTGTTATTTTAATTGTTTGAAATATGTGAAATTCCCACTATTTCCTCTGAAAGCTCTTACAAAGCCACTGTCAGACTTCTCACTTTATTGTACTTTCTCTCAAGCTGTGTTACTCTTAGGGAAGCTCTGGTGCCCACACCTGTGCACTGCAGAAGACTGCCTTCATCTGCTTTGCTAAACCAACTCCAAGACAAGTTCAAGGAGTTACTAGCAAATCTTCATGTCGGGAAATCTTTTAAGAATAAAAATAAAGAAAAGGAGGGGCAGGGAAGAGACAAAACCCGAACAATGAAAAAGTCCAGGTATTAAGGAAAATGGAAGTGATTCAGAATTGTCCAATTACAGTGCTGACAGTGAAGTCTGGTTGCCTCTGTCTTCCCATTTCTCTTCAAGTTCCATCAGTAAAACTGTGTTCAGCCAGTTATAATATACTCCTGAGTGAGAACTGTTGGTAGCTCCTATTCAACACCCATGAACAGAGAGGACTGACTAGTGTCCTCTGTCCCCTTGGGACAGTCCTAGAAGATGCGATATCTCCAATGTGAGAGTTAGGCTCCAAGAGGTGGGTAAACCTGCTGTGGTCATACTGCTGTAGTAACAGAGCCAAAGCCTAGATAGACCCTTCTGCCACCTCTTGCTGAAACAACCTAATCCCAAATTCCATTTAGTACATAGCCGAGAGGGAAATCTTTCCCCAAAGATTTGTCTTCCAGCTTGGGTCTCTTAGCCAAGGACAACGGTATATTACAGACAACGCCTCCTCAAGAAAGGCAGTACATTGACTAGTGGGCTGACCTCCAGCTCTGGGAGCAAATGTTCCTCTGAGGACCTGCCTGGGGACTTGACAAGGCAAATGCTCAACTATTACAAACTGCTTAGCAGACAGAGAGAAGGCTGAGTCGGAGAAATGTAGGACAGAACGGTAAAATCAGCAGACACCAAGGATTCAGAAAAGAACGCTGTTGCTGCTAAGTCACTTCAGTCGTGTCCAATTCTGTGCAACCCCATAGTCAGCAGCCTACCAGGCTTCCCCATCCCTGGGATTCTCCAGGCAAGAACACTGGAGTGGGTGCCCATTTCCTTCTCCAATGCATGAAAGTGAAGTCGCTCAGTCATGTCTGACTTGTAGAGGCCAATGGACTGCAGCCTACCAGGCTCCTCCGTCCATGGGATTTTCCAGGCAAGAGTACTAGAGCCGGTTGCTATTGCCTTCTCTGGAAAAGAACGCTAATGGCATTTTATAAAACACCGTTTATATTTTAAGCCTGATGCACTGTGAGGTTGATGCACAAATATAAGATCCTGGGCTCAAGCTACAAGGAGTGAATTTTCACACACAAGTATCAAGTACTTAGGTTATAAACTAAAACTAAATAAAACTAGCCTTTAAAAGGTCAGCAATGAGAGTCTATAATAAATTGAAATTATGTCTAAATGGCTCCTTAGTGAAGTATATGTGCTTGTGTGTATTTACATTCTCCCAGTCATAGCTTGTGCAAGGGGAACCCACAGACACACTAACACCCCCAAATTTTTATTTTAATTATGACATTTGGATCTTTACACAACTCCATATATATATACTTACCCTACAATTCTCCTGGACTCCCCATTTCTTTTTCGGCAAAGAGGGACATGTGAATTAATTTTAGTTTAGATTTAATTTAGAGTCCTCTCCTATTAGACCTGCCTAGACCTCTACCTAAGTAAGAGGAGCAGAAACTGATAAATTCAACCCTTCCTTCAAGGAACCAGACCCTCACTCATCACCTCAAGTGACAATTAGCAGTTTTTTCTGCCATACATTATATGAGAAGAACTAATAAGGCAAAGGAATCGAGGGCAGGCTTTTCCCTTCACGATCCTGTCTGAAGCTTAAAAGAAAGTCTGAACACTAATGAATTCTGAATTCATGTCAGCTCAATAGAGAGCAAAGTCTTTTATCTTCACCTGGAATAGGAATGAAAGAAGAGCCCAACACTGCACCCACTTCCCCTAAAATACACTCTGCTTCAGTCCTATTCTTGGCTAAGAAACCCTGGAGTCCATTAAAGCTGAAACAGGTCTGAGTGATCGTCTGATGTGACTATCTTTTTTTAAAGAGGAGCAAATCTGCGCTCAGACAAGTGAAGCAACTTGCCCAAAGTCACAAAGCCAGTCTCTGGAACCAACATCCCTGGGCTGGAGTCACTGCTGCCTGACAAAAAGAGAAAAATGAAACATGAGCTCTACTCCAAATATTAAGGATATTTGCCCAAATTTTTTTCTCCGAGTGCTTGTGAAATTCTGAATCAACATATGAAGTAAGTGCCAACTAGAGACAAGTGATAATGAGCTCAGAAAGAAATGATCAAAGGGGACCCCACTTCCACAGCATGCTTCCTGGACAAACAAAAGGAACATACATACACACACACACAGGACATGTGCCTGCAACAGCCAGATACGGCTTCTCCCATGGATTCCCAAGTATTCATCAGAATACTCTAACAGAGGACAACTGGATGCACACTGTATGATAAAGAAAGTCCTCAGCCCAAGATTACAACAGAACCTAGAAGGCTCAGAACCTAAGAAGGAAGGTCTAATGTTTCATAGAACTATTCACAGGCAAGTTTAAAGAAGCAGCAGGTTATCAGACAAAATAGCTCTGCCAGGCACTGTGGTGAAGTCAGGAAAACAGCCCACTCCCTACTAGGTTTATCTGCTCTGACAGCTTCTGTCTCAGCCTGGCAGAGTTGAGTGTCTATAGAGCAAACATAAAGATAACCCTCAGTGGCTACACACCCCCCTCCACTTGCCAAAGGTCACTAAGGATTGAGCATTTTGCTTCAGTGCCTCCACTAATCCAAAGACATGCCAATCTGCTTACTGTTCCACAGCATCAGGAGGTTTGGATTTTACTTATCGAGGGATGTCGGACTCGCTTTGTCAGAACTTGGGGACTTATTAGCACAAGGCTGAGTGGCCCTGGCTGCAATGAATTTTTAAAAATTATTTGGTCTCAGGACGCCTAGGAAAGAGGATGTGACTAACAAGATGGCGGTAACTATTGTTGGACGACGTTCCACTCTGAGAACATAAAAGCCAAAGAGTGGAGCATTGAGAAATTAAATTCATGGCCTGGAAAACAAGCCAAGATTAAAAAATGTCATGTTGATACAGTAGGTGCTTTTGGAGAGAAAGGAGGAAGATGTCAGGAACTGGATTGATTGCATTTTCATAGCAATGTTGTATGATGGAGGTGGGAAGGGTCAAGTGTATCAATATCCTTTAGAGCCCTGGGGGCACACACCGTATCTGTCGTCAAAACCCTGTACGATGCAAAAATCCACCATCTATGGCTCAAAATTTTCAGTCACCAGGACCAACCAAACACTCTTCTCATAGAAGGCTTGGCAAGATCAGCTGGGTCCCATGACTTCCTTTGAGGCCACCAGGAGGCGCTGTGAACAGCAGCATGGCTCTCCAACAATGGACAGCTTGCATGGATCACTGTCCTCGTGTACCTTCTCCCCATGCAGCTTGAAAATCTCCTTCCATCTGTATCTAAGCCAACATCCTTTTTAATTCTCCTCATAAGAAGAGTTATTCTTTTCCTTGGATATACAACAAAAACAGATGAATGAATGAGCTTGTTGGAACAGGTCACAAAGCTTGCTATAGACTAAATTCTGACTCATCCTACCTAGACTGAAACTGGGGAAAACTGTTGAGTGAAAGACTACTCAAAGGCCCACAGCAGGGCTCAACGTTCTCAGAGCCAGTAGTACCCTCAACCCTGATTTCTTAGAATAGCATCTTCCTCCCAGACTCAAGCTGGGAAGAGATTTGTTCATAAGTCCAAATATGGGTCCCCTCAATTCACCTCATAGCTTATCAGTGCTTATGGGGTCTGCTCAATTCACCTCTCTTTTCACAGAGCAATGTTTGGGTCAGTGGCTCATATAGCACAGAAACCCCATTGTGAAAATACCCATAAGGCTTCAGGGATGAGAAGGGATAATGCTGAGAGAGAAGAAGATGGATGAGCTCGTATAGGAAATGGTGGAGAAAAGCTCTGGGGCTGAGTGGTTAGTTCCTCTCTTTCCACAACAGTGAAAAAGACACAAAGAAGCTCCCGTGCCCCAGAGGGGAGTAGACCACCCTTTGATGCTGAGGCCAGCATCTATAACGCTGATGACAGTTCTCCCCAGCCCTGTGTGCCCGCCACAGGGGTTCCTGCTCTGACCCTGTCCTCACCTCTGGGCTGACCTCCTCTTTAGTCATGGGGCTGCACAGAAAGGTTCATCTGAAGGTCAGCAAGATGATGGGCCTCACACCCACTGAAACCTGAACCTTCCAGTCGGGAGAAGGGCCTTCTTTCCCTCTCTTTTGAGGGCTGAAAGACACTTCCATATCCATTTTCTCTTTCATCTTCATAATCACCAATATTGTCACCTTTTTTCCCTTCCAACAGGAGACAGAAAGGCCCTGTGACCTGTTCTGGAGTCTCCTCCAGAATGCACGTCCCACCTCCCAGCCCAGGGGACTCCATGATTCAACTTTGCTGCCTCCCGGGCTTACAGTGAAGTGGGGGAAGGTAGCCATTTTCTGGGGGAACATATGATAGTTGGGTAAGACAGGACCAAGGCCTTCTTTCAGAAGAAACCCGCTGTCATCCTACAGTCCAGTCCACTGGAAAGTCTGCAGCTTTCAACCACCCAGAACATCTGTATCTTCATCTGTAAAGTGGGGATACACCCACCACCCAAGTGAGACATAGCACCAGGGAGTAACTGGACCACCCCTCACACGTGTTAGTCACTCAATAAACCTTAGTTTCCTGCTCCAGCTCCAGAGCAAACACTGTCTTTCTAACCCAGAAAAGTGGCGCTGCCTTTCTTCCTAATTGTCAGGTCTGCTGTGAGGTAACCAGCAGCTTCCTCTAATTGCAGGAGTGCTCTAGATGTTTTGCACAGGGAGGCTCCAGAGTTTTTGCTTGATGGCCAGATAATGAGGCTGCATTTCTGTTCACATTTCCTAAGTAGCCCAGGACCAACATCCACATGGGCACATATCTTCACATGTCGAGCAGCAGAAAATCTGAATGTGAACCATCAAGTTTCTTTAAGAGCCCCCTGCCCAGTCTCAGCTTAGAAAGACCAAATAGGACACAGGCAGGACTGTTTCTCTCAGCTCTTTCCTTTGATTCTAAAAGCAGAGAACACTGATCCATCTACCAGTCTGAGTTGTTGGGGAAACACCGACTCTTACAAGAGGTGATAAAAGGAGAGTGGGAAGCATCAAGTTTCAGGAACAGAGAGCCTTGATGAAAACCCCAGCTTTGTCCTTACCATGATGGAGGGGCTAGTTCTCAAAAGCTTGGCCCTCTTTTCCTCATTGGCTACAGGAAGAAAAGACCACCTGAATCAACAGCTGTGAAGGTTGGGTTAATGTACATCCTGATATAATAATTATGAGAAAAAGTATCACAGCCTGAACATCAGCAGACTCCTTGCTCTGCACCCTAAACCACAGTTGGATAATCTGGATAGAGGCCAGGCTCCCTTTCTAACAAGTCTAACATTTGGAGGCAGAGTATAAGGCATCCTTTCAACATTCAGCCTTCAGATTAACAATACCTGTCTTCTGACAAAGCCCCAGGACTTTACCTTCATTTTTCTGGCTCTGGTAGCTTGGTGAAGATGAGGGTGGAGATTAGAGCAGAAGCAGGTAAGGCTGGGGTCAGAGAAAGAGAGATCAATAGAGACTTAGAGACTGGCCACCGTGGTCCCTCTCCAAGGCTGATTCCTACTCACAGAAGGCCCAGCTATGTCTTTGATCCTGGATTCCATGAAACAATTCAGTATATTTATAAATCCTCCATTTACACTGTAGCTTGGGTGCTCAAATGATAAAGAATCTGCCTGCAAAGTAGGAGACCCAGGTTCAATCTGGAGGTTGGGAAGATCCCCTGGAGAAGAGAATGGTAACCTGAGAATTCCATGTACAGGGGAGCCTGGCAGGCTACAGTCCATGAAGTCACAAAGAGCAAGACACAGCTGAGTGACTCTCACTCACTTTACTTAAAACTGGTTACATGTCATCCAAAGGCTCAAGAGGGGTTATATGTATACATACATATTTGTGTCATTGTACAGCAGAAGATAACACATTGTAATGCAATTATTCTCCAATTTTTTTAAAAAAGAGTCTTGGTCAAGACACAAATCCAGAATCCAAACCTGAATGGGGAGGGTCACAAAATAGTCTTGTCTCCACCTCTTCCCACCTGCCCTCGCCCTCCTCTTTCATCAAGCCAGCAGACACCAGTGGGATGGTCATGAAACTGCACTGTCAACTCTCTTCAAAGGCATGCCTCCCTCGTTCCTCCCACTGCCCACAGTCATCTCAGCCTGGTCCTTCAGACAAGTCTCACCCCCTACACACACACAGACACACAGACACACAGACACACACACACCACTGCTGCCTTGGCTAATGATGCAAACAGTCTAAAGCAACTCACTGGCCTTGGAAGCACAGAGTTGGCCTCTCCCTTCAGAATGATTCCCAGCCTGTGTGAGCCCCTCCTGGTCTTCATGGAGCTGGAAACCACCCATAATTACCTCCATCACAGCCCAAGACTGTGGCAACAAGAGGACATTTACGTGTTGGGGGTCTTTAAATTAAAAAAAAAAATAAAGAATACTGGACACAGCTGCAAGAATTCCTGCTCGAAGTTGTATTTGGTCCATTGCGCCTCAGGATGCACTTTCTATAACTTGTTGCAGCTCATGAAGAAAAGTGAGGAGAGGACACAAGAGAGGCTTCAGAAAAGCCTGCAACAAGGACCAGGGAGATTCTGGAGAGAAGAAGCGCTAGGCAAACTCCATCTCCCTCATCTGCATGACTGCCAGCCAAGTTTGCTCTCGGAGCTGCAAGAAGGACCAATTAATTTATCAATCTGCACCTCTTTCTGCCATAACATATTTCCCTCTTGCCAACAAAAAATGTGTCCATTATCAGGCCGGTCCCTGTCCTCCTAAGCAGCCCATGCGGCTGTATAATTACACTTCTTTCCTTGACAACTTGCATGATTGTTTTCCTAACAGTATATTACTTCGTTAGTACTTTCCAATATACGTTATTTTTAAACTGTCACTTTTGCCCAACTCATCCCAATTCGCACTCGTCTGTTTATCATAACAATCATTAATAACTGTCAGTCCACGCCATCAATGTAACGAACTCACTCCCTCATTAGCATGTGCTAGCATTTGTTCCGGAGAGGGGGCTGATTATTTTTTACAACAGGCCAAGCCAATTACTTTAGTGAAATGGAATCACATTAATCAAAACTTAACAAGGTGGCAAATTTAAAGATATCAGATTGCAAAAGACAGCATAACTAATATGTCAGTGTCAGGGGGAGCGTGTAGGTATGCAGCAGCTGTACTAAATATATCTCTTCACAGAGGCCACATGAATTTTGACGTTTCATATGATCTGACAACTACCAAAGTGATATTATAGAAGGCAAGAGCCTGGTGCTGCACGGCTCACGATGACTTTTGTA
This sequence comes from Aepyceros melampus, assembly GCA_006408695.1. NCBI lineage: Eukaryota > Metazoa > Chordata > Mammalia > Artiodactyla > Bovidae > Aepyceros > Aepyceros melampus. The sequence goes on from SJXQ01012229.1 coordinate 77,571, forward strand.
GATTCTGGCAAGGGCAGTGTGAGCAGAGAGGGAGGAGAAGAAAATGGTGGCCGTGCCTATCCGGGCTGGCAGACGGCAGTCCATCACGCCTGTCTGTGCCAAGGCTTTTTCTTTTACACTTTAAATGATGATAGTCATCCATCACTGTCTGACAACTGCTTCAAAACCAGCTGCAAAACATGCAAAGCCCAGCAGTCTAAAATATGCTGACACCACCAACAGAGACACAGACAGAAAATATAGATACATATATTTATTTATATGTTCCATAGAAAAGGTTTTGGGGGAGGTGGAAGGGATCAAAAAGGAAAGGGGAGAGGGGTGGACTACAGAACGTGTAGAAGTAGAGATGGAGTAAAGAGAACACCAGGGCAGTGAAGACAGGGAAGAAAAATGAGCAAGGGAACAAAAGCCAAGAATGAAAAGGAGACAGAGAAAGACAAAGAAAGAGGGAAAGTGATGAATGGCAAAGGGGAGAGGCAGGGAGAATGGGAAGAAAGGAGACAGAATAAACACAAGTTGCTGTCAGTATTGGGAAGGCAGGAAAGCGGCTGCAGCCTTATAAAGGGCTCAGTGCAACCCAGAAAAATTCCTCCAGCTCAGCCTCATCTGTTTCACTGTCCGAGCCTTTCTTACTTCCTGCCAAGGGAAGACATCAGGTTCCACGTAGGCCTCTCCTGCCTGCTCCCACCCCACCCCTTCAATCAAGTTCTACCACAGTCATTCGCTATGCCCAGGGGCTCCTCACCACTCACAGATCAGATCTAACCCTTCAGCACTTGGGCACCTTCACACACGAGGCTGTTCAAAGCTTGTCATCCATCCACACCGCACCACCCACCACCAACCCATCCTTCCTCTCTGGCCTTTTCTACCACTCAGATAGTTCAGTTCTCTGCCCTAACATTTATTAGCTGGATGACCTTAAGTTATTTGACCTCTCTGATGATATTACTTACAGCTCAAGATCTATCTTGAACAGTCAAATAAACAGACAAAAAAAAAAAAAAAAACCACCTTCAATGCTTGACGCATCAGCAGGCACCATCATTAACAGGGGTCCTTGGGGTAGAGGCTTTGTGTTTACTCATCTTTTCAGTCAGTTCAAAGTCAGTGAACCCTGGAATCGTGTGAAACTGAACTGGGGTGGAGCCCTCCTTTGCAGTTCCTATTTGTGAGGCTTCTATTCTTACCCCAGGAGCTCTTTGGCCATTTACTTAATAAACCAGAGAATCAGCTGGTGTGTGCAGAGGACAGAAGACAGCCGACATGATGTGTAGGCTTTTCATGGGTGAGCTAGCTTGGGAAGCACCACGGTCCAATGTGATATGGCCGGATGCTTCTTCTTCTGTACCCACAATCCAAAAGGCCCAGCCACCTTACTGTTACTGTTCATGCAGCCTGTTATTTATTTACTTATTCCAAAGATGTCCAGAACCAGGTACATTGGGCTGGCAAAGGCCCCATTGTACAATGTGATTAGATTCAGTTATATCACACAGTTCATGAAATTGTGCTATGATTCATTTTTACAACTTAAATAGCTATTTGGTTGGGTTGCCAGGTTGAACGTGATGAATGTGTATGATAAAACAGAACAAAGAGAAGGGCCAGTGCTTATAAACTGAAACATTAGTCAGTATATTAACCCCTTCTCTTCTTAATTGTCATGCCTTCCCAGGGACAACTGCCCCATGGTCACCCTCCTTCAGACCTCATGCCTGGTATCAGATCTGTACCACTGTCAGAGGTGACAATTTAACCTTCTCTACCACGAAGAAGGTGCTTTCTCTAGAAGTTCACCATCTATTCCATCCATCCTAGTCCCTGTGTCAGGATAAGAGGATGAGCTACAAGTGTTCCCAGGTATGACTTCCAAATCCAATCACTTCTTAGACTCCCAACTTATATTTAGTCCTAAATCCTCTAAGTCAGACATTTAACTCATGCCCAGACTGATGTTAATCTGACCATGGCAATCCTGCTCAGATATAAGCACATGACCTAATGACCTCGAGTCACGAGAAATAAAGTTGGACTAAAAAAGAAGAAATCACTGCACAAAATTCAATTGAAAGAACTTGAAAGACTTGCATCCTTCATCACATCAATGCCCCTCATGATGCATAAGAGTTATTTAGATTGTACTAGGGCAGTTCTCTGAACTGTACAAAAAAGAACTGTACAAAAAAGATCTTCATGACCCAGATAATCACAATGGTGTGAACACTCACCTAGAGCCAGATATCCTGGAATGTGAAATCAAGTGGGCCTTAGAAAGCATCACTATGAACAAAGCTAGTGGAAGTGATGGAATCCCAGTTGAGCAGTTCAAATGCTAAAGATGATGCTGTGAAAGTGCTGCACTCAGTTCAGCTCAGTTGCTCAGTCATGTCCGACTCTTTGCAACCGCATGAACTGCAGCATGCCAGGCCTCCCTGTCTATCACCAACTCCTAGAGTCCGCCCAAACCCACGTCCATTCAGTCGGTGATGCCATCCAGCCATCTCATTCTCTGTCATCCCCTCCTCCTCCTGCCCCCAATCCTTCCCAGCATCAGAGTCTTTTCCAATGAGTCAACTCTTCGCATGAGGTGGCCAAAGTACTGGAGCTTCAGCTTTAGCATCATTCCTTCCAAAGAAATCCCAGGATTGATCTCCTTTAGAATGGACTGGTTGGATCTCCTTGCAGTCCATGGGACTCTCAAGAGTCTTCTCCAACACCACAGTTCAAAAGCATTGATTCTTCGGCATTCAGCTTTCTTCACAGTCCAACTCTCATATCCAAACATGACCACTGGAAAAACCATAGCCTTGACTAGACAGACCTTTGTTGGCAAAGTAATATCTCTGCTTTTCAATATGCTCTCTAGGTTGGTCATAACTTTCCTTCCAAGGAGTAAGGATCTTTTAATTTCATGGCTGCTGTCACCATCTGCAGTGATTTTAGAATCCCCCCAAAAAAAGTCTGACACTGTTTCCACTGTTTCCCCATCTATTTGCCATGAAGTGATGGGACCAGATGCCATGATCTTTGTTTTCTGAATGTTGAGGTTTAAGCTCAATATGCCAGCAAAATTGGAAAACTCAGCAGTGTCCACAGGACTGGAAAAGGTCAGTTTTCATTCCAATCTCAAAGAAAGGCAATGCCAAAGAATGCTCAAAATATCCCACAATTGCACTCAGCTCTAGTAAAGTAAAGCTCTACTTTACACACTAGTAAAGTAATGCTCAAAATTCTCCAAGCCAGGCTTCAGCAATACGTGAACCGTGAACTTCCAGATGTTCAAGCTGGTTTTAGAAAAGGCAGAGGAACCAGAGATCAAATTGCCAACATCCGCTGGATCATTGCAAAAGCAAGGGAGTTCCAGAAAAACATCTATTTCTGCTTTATTGACTATGCTAAAGCCTTTGACTGTGTGGATCACAATAAACTGTGGAAATTTTTGAAACAGATGGGAATACCAGACCACCTGACCTGCCTCGTGAGAAATCTATATGCAGGTCAGGAAGCAACAGGTAGAACTGGACATGGAACAACAGACTGGTTTCAAATAGGAAAAGGAGTACATCAAGGCTGTACTATTTAACTTGCTTATTTAACTTATATGCAGAGTACATCACGAGAAATGCTAGGCTGGAAGAAGCACAAGCTGGAATCAAGATTGCTGGGAGAAATATCAATAACTTCAGATATACAGATGACACCACCCTTATGGCAGAAAGTGAAGAGGAACTAAAAAGCCTCTTGATGAATGTGAAAGAGGAGAGTGAAGAGGTTGGCTTAAAGCTCAACATTCAGAAAACGAAGATCATGGCATCTGGTCCCATCATTTCATGGCAAATAGATGGGGAAACAGTGTCAGACTTTATTTTGGGGGGCTCCAAAATCACTGCAGATGATGACTGCAGCCATGAAATTAAAAGACGCTTACTCCTTGGAAGAGAAGTTATGACCAACCTAGATAGTATATTCAAAAGCAGAGACATTACTCTGCTGACTAAGGTCCGTCTAGTCAAGGCTATGGTTTTTCCTGTGGTCATGTATGGATGTGAGAGTTGGACTGTGAAGAAAGCTCAGCACCGAAGAATCGATGCTTTTGAACTGTGGTGTTGGAGAAGACTCTTGAGCGTCCCTTGGACTGCAAGGAGATTCAACCAGTCCATCCTAAAGGAGATCAGTCCTGGGTGTTCATTGGAAGGACTGATGCTGAAGCTGAAACTCCAGTACTTTGGCCACCTCATGTGAAGAGTTGACTCATTGGAAAAGACCCTGATGCTGGAAGGGATTGGGGGCAGGAGGAGGAGGGGATGACAGAGAATGAGATGGCTGGATGGCATCACCGACTATCACAATAAACTGTGGAAATTTTTGAAACAGATGGGAATACCAGACCACCTGACCTGCCTCGTGAGAAATCTATATGCAGGTCAGGAAGCAACAGGTAGAACTGGACATGGAACAACAGACTGGTTTCAAATAGGAAAAGGAGTACATCAAGGCTGTACTATTTAACTTGCTTATTTAACTTATATGCAGAGTACATCACGAGAAATGCTAGGCTGGAAGAAGCACAAGCTGGAATCAAGATTGCTGGGAGAAATATCAATAACTTCAGATATACAGATGACACCACCCTTATGGCAGAAAGTGAAGAGGAACTAAAAAGCCTCTTGATGAATGTGAAAGAGGAGAGTGAAGAGGTTGGCTTAAAGCTCAACATTCAGAAAACGAAGATCATGGCATCTGGTCCCATCATTTCATGGCAAATAGATGGGGAAACAGTGTCAGACTTTATTTTGGGGGGCTCCAAAATCACTGCAGATGATGACTGCAGCCATGAAATTAAAAGACGCTTACTCCTTGGAAGAGAAGTTATGACCAACCTAGATAGTATATTCAAAAGCAGAGACATTACTCTGCTGACTAAGGTCCGTCTAGTCAAGGCTATGGTTTTTCCTGTGGTCATGTATGGATGTGAGAGTTGGACTGTGAAGAAAGCTCAGCACCGAAGAATCATGCTTTTGAACTGTGGTGTTGGAGAAGACTCTTGAGCGTCCCTTGGACTGCAAGGAGATTCAACCAGTCCATCCTAAAGGAGATCAGTCCTGGGTGTTCATTGGAAGGACTGATGCTGAAGCTGAAACTCCAGTACTTTGGCCACCTCATGTGAAGAGTTGACTCATTGGAAAAGACCCTGATGCTGGAAGGGATTGGGGGCAGGAGGAGGAGGGGATGACAGAGGATGAGATGGCTGGATGGCATCACCGACTCGATGGACATGAGTTTGTGTAAACTCCAGGAGTTGGTGATGGACAAGGAGGCCTGGCGTGATGCAATTCATGGGATCACAAAGAGTCGGACACGACTGACCCACTGAACTGAACTGAACTGAGGGCAGTTCTCTATTGAATGATAAGGTAAATTCTCTAATAAAGCCAACTGTCACTTTATAAATTATAATTTTTAAAGAATATTTGGTTTCAATTTAAAGAATCATGTAATTTTGGTGTTGGAAGAGGTCTTACCAATTAATTCTAACACTGAGTCAATTTAATCATTCACAGAAGGGAAACCTAGGTATACATGACCCACGTACCAAAGATGGCTAGAATATCTCTCCCATCCAATATTCTCTTCCAGAATGTGACCTTGCTGTTTCCTCATCAAGGGGCAGACTAATCCCCCTACCCTTGGACCTGGCAGGCTGGAACTCCTTTCACTGATGGCAGCTAGGTCATAAATGTGACACAGCTTCCATCTCATTGCTGGAACACTTGCATTGGGAGCCCTGAGCCGCCACAAAGGAGATTAAGCTAACCCTCAGAGGTGGCCATATGAGAGGAAGCCAAGCCACAGACAGAGGCCACATAGACGGGCTCCAGCGACACGTCCTGGAATCACTGAATCACCCCAGCCCCACTGACCCGACATGCATGCGAATGAGCTTTCAGAGGATTCTGGCCCCAGCTTTAAGCCACCCCTCGGCCCTTGAGCCTTTCCAGTGGATGCTCCAGGCTTGTGGATCAGACACAACCCCTTCACTGCATCCTCTCTAAATGTCTGACTCACAGATTCCAGGAACACAATAAAAGGGCTGTTTCAAGTCTCCATGCTTTGAGGTGATGCAGCGACCTAACAGGAAACCTGAGGAAGCAAAGGCCATATCAGAACAAAACCCAGGTCTGCTGATGGGAGGCTCAGCACTGCTTCTGCTTGGTCACTCTGCCCCTGCCACATCTGCACAAAACAAGATACATGTTGCAACACCACACTGATTTACTACACAGCAAAGAAGGCAGACGCCAAGAAAAGCTTACCTAAAACCCCACCACATCACAACGGCTAAGCAGAGGTTGCCAGTGCCCTTAAGACTAGTCAAATCTCCCCAGATGACCAACCAACAGAAAACCTACATTCTCCAGGAATAGCAGAAGCGGCATATTTGAGCATCCAAATAAAAAAAAATATATATATATACACACACACACACACACACACACACACACATATATACCACCCAGCAGTCACTGACATTCATGGGCCCAGTGATTTGTTCCCAAATATAAAATTCCCTGAAAAGCAATCACTACCCCCAGATAGAGGCCCTTATATCTCCTGTAAATTCCATTTTACTTTAAGCTTGGAGAGCATCAACAATCCCCCAGCCTGGTCAACTGCCATTTGGGATGGTGACTCAAATGTGGATCCTCCAGGTGGATCCAGAGTGAAGATACCTAGGCTGAGCAGATTTAGGATTTGAGGTTGAAATTCAAATGGATGAAGACAGTGGTAAATACCTGAGTCTTATTCTTTCCACATCCTCCCACATGAAGCTCCACAGAGGGGCACATTTTTCAGATTCACCCTCTTCTCTTTAAGTGAACTCAGCTGCTAAGAATCTCCATTTCTTCACCACAAACCCCAAATCAAAGACCCAACAACGTGGTCTTTCAAGAAAAAAGGCCCAAGATCTCAGCCACTCCAAAGCTCAGTACATCAGAAAGTCTGAATGTAGTGTGCTTTCTCCCCACACTTCCCGTGACTATTTTCTGGATCCAAATTTATCTTTTTTTATGGAGTTACTAAAACGAAGTTTTTCAAAGTCACAAAAATTAAATCACACTTAACCAATCACTTCATCAATTGTCTTTATGGATAATAAAAACAATAATTTTAAAATAAATCTTAAAAATATATTAGCATCAACTCTCCACACAGATACAGTCATCATTTGTATGATGCAAGCCTTCCCCTGCAGATCTGAAAAGGACTGATGGCTTCCCCCAACTCCATCATCTAACCAAAACTACAGAATTTCCTGCATCTCTCTAACCTCCTAAGGGCACATTAGCCCTTTCTTTTCCCTTAGGCACTTCACCTCTTCTTCTCGACCTTAGTTTCTTTCATTGTAACACACTTCAGAGAGAAAGAGACTTGTCCAAGTTCACAGAACTCAGCAGGAACCTCAACTCAGGTCTGACTCTCAATAGACTGTTCCTTTCCCCTCTCCTTCCTGTTGAGCTTATTCTTTGTGTTTGGCTGCCCCGAGTCTTCCCCATCCAGGCCCTCACAGTGGTCACACCACAAAAACACCCAAGGGATGCTGAGCCTGGCAGGAGGATCTCCCCTCTGCACATCGGTGCAAAAGACCCAGGCTCCAAACTGAGATCCTCCCACTCAGATACTCCAGTACCAACTGAAAGAGGAACAAGACAGAAGTATCCCTAAAATGGCTGAAAACAAAACAACAAAGCTTCCCTCTGAATTCCATGCAGCAAGTCTCTCAAAGACAGAACGCGTAGCTTTGCTCTCCCCACGTTCTCACCTTGCACCAGACATTTCAGGGACTGACCACTGCGCTAATGGAAAGGCTATAGATGTGAGAGAGGTCTCTAATTTATTTCCCTCCCTGATTTATTTTCCCCCTGCACATCACTCTGGTATGACAACAATCCATAATTTGATTACACGTGATATAAAAAAATCATTGCAGCCGTTCAGAAATACAGCAAGAGAGTTTCAGATCCACTCAGCGACAGACACACTGACACACACACACACACACACACACACACACACACGTCGGACTTTGTGAATCTCCTGCTAAAATCACAGGAGAGGAGAAAATGAAAAGCCCTTCATACTAGTGACTATGTATTTCCAACATTCCTTTCACACAGGCTTTGTTGATATATTCAGAATTAAGAGGACCTCCTTTTTGAAAAAAACAACACCCCGAGAAGGCATAACGGTAGCAGACAGCATTTGGGGGTGAAATGATAACAGTGCAACAGAAAAATGAGTGTGTGTACTGTTGAACTTTACTTGACGAGGCTGCTGTGAAGCCGGGTGTATTTAATTCCCCTTTAAACGGCACGTAAAAGTTTCTCTCCCGCCTGCTCACTCTGTGGGCTACATACCGTGCCTAAGATTAATCCCTCAGGAGTTTTTTATTTCCTATTCTGCCTATCTTTCATCTTCACCCCAGACTAAGCAGATGGATGTGAATTCAAAGTTTTCTGATCTTTAGCACAAGTTATGGAGGGTTATCTTTGGCTGTATATCTTTCCGCTGGCAGTGCTCCCTTGGTGATGAAGGATTAACCACCCCAGCTGTCTCTTCCCAGAATGATGCACTGCCGTGCTCCTCGACACGACAGCATCACTTAATCTTAATGTCCGCTCTCCGAGCGCAGCCGCGCAGGACAAAGCCAATCAACATCAGATGCCACCAAGATGGACCTACTGCTTGGCCCTGGAGTCTCTCACCCTCTCGCTCCTATTAATCAACATCATCCAACCCAATCCCAGAGTTCACTTCTCTTAAACCACAGTTAGACTCAGCGAGGGTCCATGTTAACCATCTGAAGCACGTGGTGGGAGGGGGCGGTGGGCGACAACCAGACGCCTCAGGAGCACAGCACGCCAAGCCACACCACTGAGACAGACTGTCCTTTTCCTCCGCCCAGCCTCAATCCAACGCCAACATTGGTTCTGGAGCGTTCAACACCTCTTCCCACGCTGACACTCACCCGCGTGGCATCACAGAGATCATCTTGGATGCATCCTAACCCGCCTTTCAGGAACCCCAAAAGAAACTGAAGAAGACATGTCCCATTCACAATCCAACTGTATCAGTTCCCCTTCCCTGAATCTCCACCCCGATCTGCAGCTGACATGGGCAAAACAGGGTCTAGTAGTTACTTCTTTTTGCCTAAATACACTGAGTCTAGCACAGATGGCAAAAATGGAAACCCCGGCACTACTCTGCCCCCCAAAATGCCCTGCTTGTGTGATGGGTACGTACACAAATACATTAAATCCTAAATCCTCCCTTCTTTTCCTTTTCTAAGTTGACGTATCACAGGTAGGGAAAGCAGAATGGTACTCTCAGGTTTTACTCTGGCTCCAAGCAATTAGAGTAATGCACCTCCCTTTTCTTTCTCAAGGAAGGGAACAAAAAAGTCAGCCCAGATCTCAAAGGCAAACGCAATAAAACAGTAAATTATTGCTAGAGTTTACTAAACAAATGCAACCTAGTTAAATTTGGAAAAATCTTCACTTTTGCTTACATTTGCAATTTTACTGCTGAACTACTGGTATTTCTTACTTATGCAACATTAAAATGTATAAGAAATCCTCTTGTGTGCTATATCCAGCAACTACTCTTGATTTATAATACCCAATTTAGGGGGGAAAAAACACAACTAAACCTGATTTAAATCACAGATTACTCTGTAAAACACAAGCAAGGAACTATTCCAAATCCTAAATGTAATTTAAACATATTTATATTTTACAGTGATGTATTTTCCCCATTCCTTGTCTTATGACTGTAAACTTTCTATAATTATATAAGCAATTTCCCTGAGGTCACAACATTGATCATAGTTATAAATTGCTCAAGTACAACACACAGTGAACGGATAAAGTACATGCTGGACATCGCAAACAGTTTCATCAAATCAGGAGGGGGTGGGAGAAGCTGAGGGAGCGAAGAGTGGAGACAGAGAAACAGAAAAATGTAACCAACAAATTTTCCAAGAAGTCACTGCACAATGTCACATCTCCTTCAAAGCCATGTGGAACACAGTTTTTACACACTGTCCTGAGTAGAGCTTGGATAATTATTTTATGATATTCTTAACCTTCTGTCTAGTACTCTGAAAACCATGGGAGCAGGAAACAAACTATTGATGTCACATAGTTCAAACCCAAGTGAAAACCAAGAAGAGAAGTCCTCCACAATTACAACAGCCCTTTTGTCCAGAACAGTAGTTCTCAAACTGTGTTCTCTGGAACCCTAGTATTTCATGGAGGTATTCCCTGGGTCAAGCAGGTGAGAGCCAGGCTTCCACTCCTTCCTTAACCAGAGCAACTTGCTCCCTGGGGGCTTGGTGGAAGAAATTTTCCTTGGGAAAAAAAAAAATAGTTTTAAATGTTATAAGAAGGGAAACAAAAAAGGGTTTGGAAACTACCACTGCTAGAGACGTCCCAGTGAAGAATGGGATCTAAAGCAGCTCTGAGAGTTGTTTCCGGTTATCAATGATGCTGGTGCTCAGAGGTAATTTTCTCAGTGAGAGAGGATGAGTATTCTTGCTGCACAGGATGCAAATGGAGCTGTTGCCAGGTGCCTCAAGTGTCTAGGGCTCCAGACAGACAGGCTGACAGGCCAGCCACCCCTGATGGCTAACAACACCACACTCCATGCCGGGCAGCTGCCTATTAGGGAGACAGCTGAGACCCAGAGGGGAGGGAGCAATCAGCGTGTGACAGGCACTGCCTTGTTCAACGTAAAATAAATTTTAAAAGACCTGTGTTCTCTGAAAGCAAGGAATGCAGCAGTTCGAACTTGCCCTCCTCAACATTTTCAAAGGCAATCTAAGCACGTCTACAGCACAGAAGCCGGGTGCAGCTCTCGGAGTCAATGACAGAGCTACTGCTTCATGTTTCCAGGAGGATGACCTTTTAGACACTGACAGTCTGAAGCAAATCACGTTCTCCGTGTTCCCTTCACTCTACACCTCTGCATCTTCCTCTCCTCCTCCTGTCTCCACTGTTCTACTCATTCACTATTAACGGTTCCCACATAGAGCATATCTGGCTTCCTGTAGTACAACAACTCTCCCTCACTGGAGGGAATGTTCAAATATTTAACTGACATGGCGCAGGCGCAGACCAACAGGAAGAGAAGCTGGCTGTGGACAGTGAAGAGTCATACACAGAGGTGAACTCGATCCATCAATATAAGTCTTGACACCAAAAGAAAGAGAAACAGTACATCCCACGAGTTAATTCTGAAAGCTTCCAAGCCGCAGTTCAAAACCCCATTCTACCATTCTATTATCTGTTGAACCTTAGGATTATTCAACTCAGAATCTGTCTCTGCCTCTGTATCACAGGCAGTATAGTTCCTGCCCGGGAAAGGTAAATGAGTTAACACAGATAAAACTAAAACATAGCTTAAGTGCTCATAAATACAAAGGGTTGGCTGGCTGACTTCTGTTTGTGCTTGTCATTTAGAACCTCTAGCTGTTTTGTGGGTTCCCCCATAAACAAAATAAAAACAGAAAGTCTTGCACAATAAAGGGGAAAATGCCAGCCCCTGGGTGGACGATGTGAGGGGGTAAATCTCAGGTGATGAACTGCAGGTGGTAAAGCGCATACTGCCAGGGTTACTACCCAGACACACAGCAGATTCTTATCACTTGATTAGTTTTTTTAATCACTGTATCAATTTTTGTTAAACATATACATATAATTATTTTCATAGCAAAGCTTGATACAGCTCATGGGAAAAATCAAAAAAAGCAATTATAATCAACTGATGATGATAATATAAATATCTAATATTTCACTAAAAATTTTCTGTATGCCAGCATTGGGCTAAATGTTTTATTATATCAACTAATTTAATATTCATAAGTCTTATTAGGCTTCGAGTGGTTAAGTAATTTGTTCTGACTTATTGGAAAAGACTCTGATGCTGGGAGGGATTAGGGGCAGGAGGAGAAGGGGATGACAGAGGATGAGATGGCTGGATGGCATCACCGACTCGATGGATGTGAGTTTGGGTGAACTCCGGGAGTTGGTGATGGACAGGGAGGCCTGGAGTCCTGTGATTCATGGGGTCGCAAAGAGTTGGACATGACTGAGCCACTGAACTGAACGAATGTCACATCGCTCCTAAGTGACAGCATCAGGATTTGAACTGAGTCTGAAACCAAAACTTATAAGCTTAAGCTCTGTAGAAGATTGCTTCCCTGAAATAATAGAAGTTCACATTTTGGTCTATTTCCTTCAGATCTTTATCCTAAGCCTAGAAACAGGTAAGTAGGGAGACAAGCAGGTAGATGAACAAATGCAAAAAAATTCCTATTGAGTCATTTAAATTTTTATATAGGATTAATCAATATAATTTCTTATGTATTAAAATATATTTCATCTAGGCACATCTTCAGTCTCATGAACCTTGAATTTTTTCGTGTAAGACAGTTTCTATATGGGCATGTTTTATAAATCTCAAGCCCAAGTACTTTCCTCTTCAGTTTCACCCATGAAACCCAGTTTCACCCATGAACTTTGGACATGACTTCTCAAAGATGAGTAGAGTGCAACACAAACCTACAACCCAAGGGTTTCTCAGAAAATAGCAGGGACACACAGACCAAATATTAAAAGGAAACAGGGGGGAAAACCCAAGAACTTGATATCATGGAGGGATAGGAGTTTCTGTACAAATATTTTCACCAGTAAAAACAGCTTGAGGCAACCCATTAAATGTCAATAATGGCCAACTCTTTCCATCTTTCAAATCAAATCTTTCAAGTCTCTTTTTTCATCAATTTCTGTAATTGTAAAACCAGAAACATTCCACTGGGGCCCATTCTTCATCTTTTTCCTTGTGGGTGCTGGTGATGTTAGACTTAATTATGGTCAGAAATTAGGCTCACTTGGCACTTTTTTTTTTCTTCTCAAGGACAGAACCTTGAATTCTACTCCGGCAGGGAGAACAGAGAGAGATTCAAATTCCTCAGAAAACTGAGCGACAAAACTTTGAAAGCAGAAACTACCCAGCAAGTGACAACCTCAACTCTTCCAAAGTTATTAAATTGAGGAGGAAATCGGAAACAAGGCCATCATCCAACAATAAAGGTCAAATTCTGCTCTCAGACACTTGGGCACAACTCCCAGGTTTTAGTCCACCCCTACTGGAAGCTGGCAGCTAGCTGTCGGCAAAGAGCTCCTGAAAGACAACTCACATCCAACCTATGATCTGTCGACTACTGCGTGTGCTAACATAAAACATAAGCATTGCACAAAGGTCATCAGACCCTGTCTGCCGTCTTTCCCTGGGAACCACCCCAACTGGTCATAATTCCGCAGGCACCCACAGAAAAGCAAGCCAACAACTTGCTTCTCGCATTTCTCAAAAAGGGTGGCCAGGTGTCTCATCAAGGTTCAGAGATGGGAAGACTAGCTTTCCACAGGTTTTGAATTTGATAGATTTCAACTATTTTTGAATATGTTCATTTTCTTCATATATGCATCTTCTTTTACTCTCTTCAGTAACATCTTACAGTAGCTTTCTTCATGTGAGTCCTGCATTATTTCATAGTAAATTAATGTGTAAGCATTTGATGCTATTATTAGCTGTCACTGAGATTCCATCTCCCTGCCCCATTTCACTATATGGATTTTTCTATATATTTTGACTAGTTTATATAACTCCAATTAGTTTGCTTTTTAGTTGACTCTCTTGAGTTTTCCAAATTAGCCACCACTTCACTTAAACATAATGATATTTTTATCTCCTTTTCATTATATATACTGTTTTCTATTTCCCATCATACTGCATTAACTAAGGCATTGATTGCAAACTCATGTGCCCACAGGCAGGTAACTCAGCTGAGAGAACTCAGCTAAGGAGGACTTGCAGCAGGTGGAGAATGAGGATGTGTGTCTGCAGGTGACAGGGACATTGTGCTCTGTCCTCGGGTTACATTCAGGAGGACAGGTTTCATCTTGCCAAATTTTCAAGAGAAGCCAGAGATAAGGATTTTCTGCTGAAACTTCCAGTTCTTTAAAGAAGGTTTAAAAGGTTCAAAATTTTTTTTTTTTTTTTTTTTTTTACAAACTTGGATCAGGCCAAAAGAGAATATCTGATGGTCAGATTTAGCCCAAGGGTGACCAACAAACTCTAGGTGAGAACATCAGTGTTTTAGAAAGTATTGAATTTAAATCAGAATAGAAATGAACACACTCTTCTTAGCACTGATTTCCTGGAATCTTGGGCCACTAAAGACGATATTACTGTTTGACTTGAGGTAAACAATCTCCATCACATTAAGTCTCTGCATCAGTTCAGCTCAGTCGCTCAGCCGTGTCCAACTCTTTGTGACCCCATGGACTGTAGCACATCAGGCTTCCCTGTCCATTACCAACTTCTGGAGCTTACTCACACTGAAGTCCATCGAGTCACTGATGCATACAACAATCTCATTCTCTGTTGTCCCTGTCTCCTCCTGCCCTCAATCTTTCCCAGCATCAGGGTCTTTTCTAGTGAGTCAGTTCTTCACACTAGGTGGCCAGAGTATTGGAGTTTCAGCTTCAGCATCAGTCTATCCAATGAATATTCAGGACTGATTTCCTTTAAGATAGACTGGATGGATCTCCTTGCAGTCCAAGGGACTCTCAAGAGTCTTCTCAAGCACCACAGTTCAAAACCATCAATTCTTCTCTGCTCAGCTTTCTTTATAGTCTAACTCTCATATACATACATGACCACTGGAAAAACCATAGCTTTGACTAGATGAACCTTTGCTGGTAAAGTAATGCCTCTGCTTTTTAATATGCTATCTAGGTTGGTCATCGCTTTTCTTCCAAGGAGCAAGCGTCTTTTAATTTCATGGCTGCAGTCACAATCTGCAGTGATTTTGGAGCCCCAAAAAATAAAGTCTGACACTGTTTCCATTGTTTCCCCATCTATTTGCCATGAAGTGATGGGACCAGATGCCATGATCTTCGTTTTCTGAATATTGAGCTTTAAGCCAACTTTTTCACTCTCCTCTTTCACTTTCATCATGAAGCCCTTTAGTGCTTCTTTGTTTTCTGCCATAAGGGTAGTGTCATCTGCGTATCTGAGATTATTGATATTTCTCCCAACAATATTGATCCCAGCTTGTGCTTCATCCAGCCCAGCATTTCACCTGATGTACTCTGCATATAAGTTAAATAGCAGGGTGACAATATACAGCCTTGACGTACTCCTTTTTCTAGTTGGAACCAGTCTGTTGTTCCATGTCCAGTTCTAACTGTTGCTTCCTGACCTGCATACAGATTTCTCAGGAGGCAGGTAAGGTGGTCTGGTATTCCCATCTCTTGAAGAATTTTCCACAGTTGATTGTGATCCACACAGTCAAAGGCTTTGGCAGTCAATAAAGCAGAAGTAGATGTTTTTCTGGAACTCTCTTGCTTTTTTGATGATCCAACAGGTGTTGGCAATTTGATCTCTGGTTCCTCTGCCTTTTCTAAATCCAGCTTGAACATCTGAAAGTTCATGGTTCACATACTGTCGAAGCCTGGCTTGGAGAATTTTGACTATTACTTGGCTAGTGTGTGAGATAAGTGCAATTGTGTGGTAGTTTGAGCATTCTTTGGCATTGCCTTTCTTTGGGATTGGAATGAAAACTGACCTTTTCCAGTCCTGTGGCCACTGCTGAGTTTTCCAAATTTGCTGGCATATTGAATGCAGCACTTTCACAGCATCATCTTTTAGGATCTAAAATAGCTCAACTGAAATTCCATCATCTCCACTCATTTTGTTCATAGTGATGCTTCCTAAGGTCCACTCAACTTTGCATTCCAGGATGTCTGGCTCTAGGTAAGTGATCTCACCATCATGGTTATCTGGGTCACTGAGATCTTTTTTGTATAGTTCTTCTGTGTATTCTTGCCACTTTGTCTTAATATCTTCTGCTTCTGTTAGGTCCATACCATTTCTGTCCTTTATTGTGCCCATCTTTGCATGAAATGTTCCCTTGGTATCTCTAATTTTCTTGAAGAGATCTCTAGTCTTTCCCATTCTGTTCTTTTGTTGACCGTGATGGCTACTCCATTTCTTCTGAGGGATTCCTGCCCGCAGTAGTAGATATAATGTTCATCTGAGTTAAATGCACCCATTCCAGTCCATTTTAGTTTGCTGATTCCTAAAATGTTTATGTTCACTCTCGCCATCTCCTGTGTGACCACTTCCAATTGCCTTGATTCATGGACCTGACATTGCAGGTTCCTATGCAATATTGCTCTTTACAGCATCGGACTTTACCTTCATCACCAGTCACATCCACAACTGGGTGTTGTTTTTGCTTTGGCTCCATCTCTTCAGTCTTTCTGGAGTTATTTTCCCACTGATCTCCCATAGCATATTGGGGACCTACTGACATGGGGAGTTCATCTTTCAGTGTCCTATCTTTCTGCCTTTTCATACTGTTCATGGGGTTTACAAGGCAAGAATACTGAAGTGGTTTGCCATTCCTTCTCCAGTGGACCACATTTTGTCAGAACTCTCCACAATGACCCGTCCATCTTGGGTGGCCCTACAAGACATGGCTCACAGTTTCATTGAGTTAGACCAGGCTGTGGTCCATGTGATCAGTTTGGTTAGTTTTCTGTGATTATGGTTTTCATTATATCTGCCCTCTGATAGATAAGGATAAGAGGCTCATGGAAGCTTCCTGATGGGAGAAACTGACTGAGGGAGAAGATAGGTCTTGTTCCGATGGGCGGGGCCATGCCCAGTAAATCTTTAATCCAATCTTCTGTTGAAGGGTGGGGCTCTGTTGGCTCTCTGTTGTTTGACCTGAGGTCAGACTATGGTGGAGGTATAATGGCAGCCTCCTTCAAAGGGTCCCATGCTCACCCTGCTATACTCAGTGCCCCCAACCCTGCAGCAGGCCACCACCGACCCATGCCTCTGCCGGAGACTCCTGGACACTCCTGGGCAAGTCAGGGTCGGTCTCTTCTGGGGTCACTGCTCCTTTCTCCTGGGTCCTGGTGTGCACAAGGTTCTGTTTGTGCCCTCCAAGAGTCTGTTTCCCCAGTCTTGTGTAAGTTCTGGTGGCTCTACGGTGGCGTTAATGGCAACCTCCTCCAAGAGGGCCTATGCCATATCCAGGTCTGCTGCACTCAGAGCCCCTGCCCCTGCAGCAAGCCACTGTTGACCTGTAGCTTCACAGTTCAGTTCAGTTCAGTCACTTAGTCACGTCCAACTCTTTGCAACCCATGTGTACAGCACACTAGGCTTCCCTGTCCGTCACCAACTCCCAGAGCTTACTCAAACTCATGTCTATCCAGTCAGTGATGCCATCCAGCCATCTCATCCTCTGTCATCTGCTTCTCCTCCCACCTTCAGTCTTTCCTAGCATCAGGGTCTTTTCTAGTGAGTCAGTTCTTCGCCTCAGGTAGCCAAAGTATTGGAGTTTCAGCTTCAGCATCAGTCTTTCCAATGAATATTCAAGATTGATTTCCCTTAGGATGGACTGGTTGGATATCCTTGCAGTCCAGGCGACACTCAAGAGTCTTCTCCAACACCACAGTTCAAAAGCATCAATTTTTTGACACTCAGCCTTCTTCACAGTCCAACTCTCACATCCATACCTGACTACTGGAAAAACCATAACCTTGACTAGATGGACCTTTATTGGCAAAGTAATGTCTCTACTTTTTAATATGCCATCTAGGTTGGTCATAGCTTTCCTTTCAAAGAGCAAGCGTCTTTTAATTTCATGGCTGCAATCACCATCTGCAGTGATTTTGGAGCCCAAAAAAATAAAGTCTCTCACTGTTTCCATTGTCTTCCCATGTATTTATACCTTCACAGGAGACACTCAAACACAGTTCTGGCTCAGTGTCTGTGAGGTCTCTGGGTCCTGGTGTGTACAAGGTTTGTTTGAACCCTCTGAATGTCTCTGGCAGGTAAGGAGGTGATTCTAAATGCGATTTCACCCCTTCTACCATCTTGCTAGGGCTTCTCCTTTGCCCTTGGACATGGGGTATCTCTTTTTGGTGGGATTCAACATTTTCCAGTTGACAACTGTTCAGCAGCGAGTTGTAGTTTTAGAGTTCTCGCAGGAGAAGATGAGTGCATGTCCTTATACTCTGCCATCTTACGCCACAAATGCGCTTCGTTGTCAGAAGTCGCCATCTCCTCGCTGATCTTTCCCTCACTGTGATCCGATCTGGAGATGGAGAAGCAACAGCAGGCAGAGGAACAGCAGTAGCACTGAGGGACAGGAGGCAGCGTGGACGAGGGGGTGCAGGAGCAATGGCTCAAGGGCCTCACCATGGTAGATGCCTCACCCAGAATGGTGCCCCCCTAGTCGGGATCCCCAGCTACCCCTGCAGGTGCATAAAAGCTGATTTCTTGGGAATATTTTATCAGAAATAAATTTGGAATTATGTTCAAATAATTTGGCTCTCCTTTGACTCTATGTGATTATTTTTATGAATAATTTTTTAAAAACTAGCAAAGAAAAAAATAGAATACTTAAGATATATTATGGGAGAGTTTACTATCACTTTAAAAAATGTAAACAAACCTAATTTTTTTAACTCCTTAGTTTTATTTTATTGGCTCAGCCCTTAGATGTGACTTGCTTTCTCACCCATACTCTAGTAACTTATGCTCATCTATCAAAGTCCTAGGTGTAGAACTGCCACTGACATCATCAGTTTCAAAAAATTATTCACAACTGGATCCATCATCAACTCAGTCTACACAACCAGCTTCATATTCCAAGACAATTCCACACCACAACTCACATCTGTATAACCAAGTCTACTTTGATACAGTTCACTCTTTGCAAAGATGTTAGAATGACAAATCTGGAAACAGGCTTTGGTTGGAGGGTGAGGAGGGGAAACAGTATCAAATAAAAAAGATACAACTGACTCAAGACAGCAAAGACATTCAGTGCATGAATGTAAAAACATCACTAAACTTGGCTTACAAAATCGTTAATTATACATTTGACAGTGAAATATCACAAACAGCCGGGGCTAAAGAATACAAACCCACACAAGGAGTGGGTAGGAGCAGGGGAAAAGTACTCAAACACCATCAAAGAGGATGCTTAAACTCAGCCGCCTCTGCTGGAATCACTTTAATACCCACAAAGTCAGTTAACTACTTCACTCAAAGTTCACGAGCCTACCTCCTTACCTCCTAGACCCAGGCTTCTAAGTACAAACTCTAACTTGGAAATCCTTCTCCACCATCTAAGCAAGTTGGGCTGTAAAGTTTGTGGCCACCAGAAAGAGCTTGTCAGAATCAAAAACCATGCATGTCTTGTAGCTTTAAGAAGAAAAGTCATGACTTTTTTTCAAAATACATCAATAGTCTCCATGCCTTGAGAGACTCCTCCAGAGAACCCCCCAGTGCCTGACATCCCATCTCAAATACAGGCCCAAGTGCTCACCGCATCTGCCAGGAATCCACTCTCCTGGGACTCTTCCCCAACCCACAGGGAGGAATCAGGGTCAGAAACACTCACATGGAGTTCAGAAAATTCGCACCAGCAGAGTCAATGACAAGGCAAAGCCTGGTGGGTTTGGGGGCAAGCAGGACAACAGGAGGATGAAAAGAAGTCTAACTCTTTAGGGACCCCTTCAGCAGTCCTATGCTGGACATGACACAGACTCTCCCACACATACTATAATGGTAACCTAGGTCCCTCCCCATAAGACATATCTGGAGGCCAAAAAAAAAAAAAGCCAACTAATGTTTAAGTCCCTGGTACATTTTAACACAAGTGACAGTCTGAAGGATACAAGCTCAGAAAAAATATTAGCGTATTTCCATAAATGCTATACTTTCTAATAAGCATAAGTTTATTAGTAAACTCAATTTCATCAAGTCTAAGATGGTAAATTTCAAAGTCCAAAGGTTGAAGCCTTCCAGAAGGTGGGAAATGATGGCACAACAGTCTTCTCTTCATTTTAGATGGGATGACGAAACCTCTGTGTTTGTTTGCCTCCACATAATTTTAGAAAATGCTGAGAACAACCAGATTGTGATTTAAGCTTCTATGAAAAGTAAAGGCCACCAATGGACAGCCCAATCCCTTCCCTTAATAATCTTCTGCAAAGATTTCCACATCAGACAAAGGTTTCACATTACTATTCCTTCTGATTCTATCTCAAGCTATCTCAAAATGTAAAAGGCACCAGAGTAACTAACTTTCCAGGACAAGGTATCAAGCTTCCTCTTCTCCAGGATATGGATCACTTCTGTGATGTAGAAGAACAGAAATGGAAAGATTCCTGATGGGCAGCAAAGATCCAAGATATTGAGGGCTGATAGAGTAACAGGGGGAGGAGTCCAAACAAGGACAGAGCACATTATGGTGTCCAATGCCAATTTAAAAAAACACATGAAATAAGCATCCCAGGGAGCCCAAGAGGGATGTGTTCAGATGCCAGAATAAGGGAAATCGGTTGAGGGTGAGTCAATGGAAACAGCTTTACCCTCCAGAACACCATGGCAAAAGCCACATCAATGCCAGTTGTAGGAGATCACTCTATTTTACAAAATATAAAACAGTTTCATTGCAAATCTATGGAAACAATGTCACAGGGGCCAAGGGCTGTCACTTCGAGTCAAAGAAGGCCTATTTCAACGTGGCGCTGATGGCCAGCAATGTCAAGGCGAATTATACCCCCACTCACTGAGAGAGAAATCAAAGGCAGGAGACGAATGTTTAGCTGGAGACACACCCACAGGAGGTGGGAAAGCCAGTGCCTCCTCCAAGCCATGCCTCTGAGCCATCTATCATAGGCTCAGACGAAGGATGCATTCTTTCCCATCGAGAAGTGGAAAGGGCTGGTGACAGGACAGTCCAAAGGGAGAACTGGGGAGCCATTCTGAAGGCCAAGACCTACTCTTGCCACATGTGGGAGTGGGAGGGAGGGGATGTCACCAGGCTACTGGCAGATGGAACCTGAATATAAAAAAGGGAGTAATGACTAGAAACTGCAACAGATGGGTGCCCAAAGACAGAACTGGAGTTCTTTTTCCAGGTGGCATGAGGTTCCATGAGCTATCTGAGAGTGCTGGTAAGTGACGAACAAGAAACAAGACTTAGACAGGCTACAGATCTTCAGCAAGTCACACACTTTCTGGACCACAGCACAGTAACAATCCATGAGAAGACTCTGCATAAATGTGGTCTCATGGCTAGAAATTGCCTACAAGCAGGTCAGAAGGCAGAGCAAAAGCCAAAACCAAGTTCAAGGAGAAGAAAGGAGATCGAATGCACATTCTAAAACAACCATCACTTCCATCCACAGACATGAAGCCAACATACAGGCTGGGAGGGTAGCAGACCTTAAGGAAACAGATTTATGATATCCATATCTTCAGGAGGGCTAGAGCCAAACTTCTACTGGGGAAAGAGCAAGTTCCTCAGTCTCCTTGATGTAGACCCAATAGTTATCAAAACTGCTGATTCTAAGGATGGCGGCTGCTCAAGTCTTTGTTCAGCTGGCAGATGCACAAAGAATAGTAAGTATGTGCTCTATCTTAAAAGGAAAAGGAAGAGAAGGGCTACCAGTCATTAAGTGGCTTCTGGGTGCTAAACACTGTGATATGTATGAGTGTGTCCATGAAATTGTATTTAATCCTACCAGTTACCCATTTTATAGACAATCAGCTTAGAGAGAGATTATATACTTTCCAACAAACATCAACAATAGTCATGGCTATTGGATAAGATGGAGATTAAGTCACTAAGAGCCTCATAGAAGATCTCTTCTGCCTCTAAGACTATGGTAGACCTTGAAAGAGCAAGGAGGGCAACAGAGGTTACCCCTCAATTTCCGGTGACCCACCATTCACACACACACACACAAAATCTTGTGCATTACATGGGAACCAGCAGATTCTACCTTAACGATGAAAGCCAAAGGGTGGCCAGCCCAGCCAAGAGGAGGAGGAGTGGCCACAGGTCTGCCAACCCCACAGAAAGGGATCATCCCGGGCACAGTCTTTCCGTTAGGCAACTTTTAACTTGGGACATAAAAATGAAAAAGTGCCTTTGTTTAAAACCCTTCTGAAATTTCTGATCATGATGATTTATGTAAATAAAATGTTAAATTAAAATGTAGGTGTTAATAAAATTACATATATGATGGAATGGCTGTTCTTTTTAAAACTGGTCTGCAATAAATTTTCTAAATTCTGATTGCAGGTGATTCAGGCCTTGAAAGCTTTGCCAACAATAGCCAGCAGAGGTCTATTACTGAAGTGGTATTAATATAGCTATCATCACCAATTCAAAGCAGATAATAAAGGACTGACACATTTATTATCATTATTAATTAACAGTTTTCTAGATGGAATTAAATCAATATGCTGCTCTGATATCATTTTAACTAGTTATGCAAATCAAACATTTAGAGCCCATGAACAGATATAAATGCCATTCAAAATTCACTTCACACTTATTACTGTAATATCAGAACTTTCAGGCTTTGCTAGTAAAAAAAAAAAAAGGACTTAATGCTCATTTAATTACACTCAGACATAAAGCTTATGGAATGAAAGTTGAAATAGCTGATTAGTTAGGAAGTCGTAGTGAGGCTATAACACTCGGGATAGACAATGAGATAATAATGTGAAAACGCAGGACTCTGCACAGAGTGGTTCTGGCAGATTCTATTAAAAAGAACAATGACATGTGCAAGAGATTATGTTTTAAAATTACAAAGTTGAGGAGCCTTTCTTAAGTCCAGAAAGAAGAAGGGGGAAGAGAGGAGACAAGGGAAAAGAAGAAAGAAAAACAAACCGGGTGTGGGGAAAACCTACAACTCTAAAACTCATCTTTATAAATCAGAAAACTGTCAAGTTCAAAGGTCCAACATTTCTTCCTCACTAGGTGATAATGATGACAATTTTCTTCATGCAGAATGCTACAACCACGTCTCAGCTTTTCATATCAGATGACAGCAACGTCTCTCTTTTTTAACATATTTTTAGCTTTTAATTTTTCACTTATGTATGTCTTAGCTCCTCAGTAAGACGGTAAGATCAATAATGATAAAGGCTGTATTTTATTACCACTTTGAGTCCTACATAGCATCAAGTAAAATGTCTTTCCTTTGGTAGATCTGATGTTTCCTTCACTGCAGCACATCCCGATGTGATTGGTGCTGTGGTCCAATGTTCGGGGAAGGTTTTCCCACCATCTGATCCTGCAATATTTCTGGAGTAAAACAGCTTCGTGGTATATTTTATGTCTGTTCCTCTTCCTGCCAGGCTCCCCAGGACAGCTACCTGGAGAGTCACTCTGAGTTAGAGTTCCCTGCTTCTGGGCCCAGTAGGGGCGAGAAGAGATGTGAAAGGTTTGACGTTTAAGATGTGGGTTACCAATGTGCAAAAGCAATCAAGTCCTGAAGGTGGTGGTGGTGGTGGTGGTGGTTGTTTTAGTCACTCAGTCATGTCTGACTCTTTGTGACCCCATGGACCACGCCAGGCTCCTCTGTCCATGGGATTTCCCAGGCAAGAATACTGGAGTGGGTAGCCATTTCCTTCTCCAGGAGATCTTCCTAAGCCAGGAATCAAACTCGTGTCTCCTGCATTGGCAGGCAGATTCTTTATCACTGAGCCACCAGGGAAGCCTGGAGCAGGAGGGGTGAGGGCGTTGGGGGGCAGGCGCTAAAATTACTGCCAGAGAATCTGAACAGCCTCTGTGGCTATCTGGGCAATGAAGAGGCTGGCTGAAGGCAGCAGTGCCGAAAGGCAGTGTGAGGGACAGAAATACTTTCCAAGGTCCTCCCCCAGCCTCAAAGTCATGGGTCTACCCAAGCAGGTTTTTGGAACTCAGTGAGCATGTCCAGTGTCAGTGCCACTGTGGAGAGGCAGGGCTTCTGCTGGGTGAGTGCTCTGGGGGTCAGGTCACAGACAAACCTAAAGGCCCAGAAAGAAGTAGCCAAAGAGGTCAAGTACTGCCTGGGCTATGGATCTGACTTACAATGGAGAGCCGGAGTGTTCTGCAGACTCTTACCAGGCTCTCAGCAAGCAGAATTAAGCTTGGAATATTTTTTTATTGAAAGGACTGAATTTTTTCTATAGTGTAAGTTAATATGGGCAATATCTAGCCCTTTTTGTTGTTGTTGTTCCCTCCAAATCATATTCCCATCTTCACTCTAGAGGAGTCCATCTGATCCTCAGTAGAATCCATTTCAGAGCCAGAAAATGCATAGCACATACACCAACAGAAAATATAGTACAATTGTTCTGCTGTGACCCAAAAGGAACAATATAAAAAGAAGAAAATGAGATTTTATTATCCTTTCCACACTTTCCACTCTCACACTTAGCATCTTAACATTCTTCAAGTTCTTCTCAGGAATATAAAGCTCAAATCACAGACCAGATCTGTTATATTGTGCTGTCTTTGCCAGGGAATTTTACAAATTAAAAACTATAAAGGCTAAGAAGTTACAACTATATGCACTTGGATCCTGCCCTGGGAGGGGAAAAATGTACCTGAGTAGTAATGAGAGTAGGGAAATACACAGATTGAAAAGATTGGAAAGATGTATAAGAAAATGTGTAATTGCAGTTAACTTAGAGGAGTCTGATTATGGGTGATATCATCTTCTTTGTGCTTTGGTGTATTTTCCAAGCATTAACAATGCCCACCTTTCCACTGAAGAACATTTACAAAGGGCCAGGGACTAACCAAGCGCTGCATAAGATGCTGGAAAAACAGCAATCAAGACAGACAAGGTCCCTGCCCTCTTGATGGAAACAACCTAATAAGGAAGACAGACTCAAACAAGCAATGACCAACACAATGATTTGTGCTTTTTCTGTTTGTTTGTTTGTTTGTTTAATGAGGATTTACAAAGCCTTTACTGCTACTTAGATTCTACACATATTTCCTGGGTCTTGAGCAACTTTGAAACCTTCCAATTTAGAGTGTTCCTATCTTCCTAAAACGGAAAGCAAAGCCATCACATGTGCCAGAGGCTTGAGAAATCACTACATTTTCTACTTTTCCAAGGTGACCCAAGACCTAACCACCTAGGTAAGCCATGTTGGTGCTTAGCTGAGCTGAGGCCCCGAACTCTTCTCCTGACTCTCATGCTAACTAAGGTTTAGCAAGTATTTCCCCAAGACAGCTACACCTGAGGCCCTCCACGTTTTCAGTTCCACTGATTTCTACACTGACTACATGTAAACAGCCAGATTCAACAACCCCACCGGCGGCCCAAACTTTCTCCACCTGTGACTGCACATGCTCACTCAATCATGCCCAACTTTTTGTGACCCCATCAGGCTCCTCTGTCCATGGGATTTTCCAGACATGAATACTGGAGTGGGTTGCCATTTCCTCCTCCAGGGAATCTTCGTGACACGGAGATTGAACCGCATCTCCTGTGTCCTCCTGCATGGCAGGCAGATTCTTTACTGCTGGGCTAACTGGGAAGCCCTAAAGTCTCCATTGGTCCCAAATATCAAGCAAATTTGCCCTCAATTATTCTCTTTAATGGAGAAGGTAATGGCAACCCACTCCAGTGTTCTTGCCTGGAGAATCCCGTGGATGGA
This sequence comes from Aepyceros melampus, assembly GCA_006408695.1. Classification (NCBI taxonomy): domain Eukaryota; kingdom Metazoa; phylum Chordata; class Mammalia; order Artiodactyla; family Bovidae; genus Aepyceros; species Aepyceros melampus. The sequence goes on from SJXQ01012229.1 coordinate 103,185, forward strand.
GGAGCCTGGTGGGCTGCTGTCCATAGGGTCACACAGAGTCGGATACGACTGAAGCGACTTAGCATGCATCCCTTCTCTTTAAGGGCTTCCCAAATGGTGCTAGCGGTAAAGAATCTACCTGTCAACGCAGAAGACACCAGAGACTTGAGTTTTATCCCTGGATAAGGAAGATCCCCTGGAGTAGGAAATGGCAACCCACTCCAGTATTCTTGCCTGGAAAATTCCATGGGCTGAGGAGCCTGGTAAGCTACAGCCCATGGGGTCACAAAGAGTCGGACACGACTGAGCAACTGAACATTAGCATGCGCCCAGTCATCTTAAAAGACTTGCTGTTTCCAACAACAAAAAAAATCTTTTTCCCTATCTTTAAATATCTGGAGAATACAAACCTCAGAAAACTGTTATAGTGGAGAAAAGTTTTAAGGAAAATTGCTTGTTGCTATGTCCATTCTATTCTCCCTCTTCACTCTCCTCCCTGGGAAATTCAATCTCTGGTTCAAGAATAATATGGAAAGAATATTTATGGGTATAAAGATTAATATGTATAAATGACTGAAGATAAATGTTAAAATCTCATTGAGAGGTGAAATATATAAAGTACATGCTCACCCTTTAGGGGCAAGGACAGACTGTTAAGCAAGGATATGTTAGCACTGACCACCTGTCAGACCCAACGTCAACATGGTCTTTGACCACTACAGCATGAACCTTCCAGGAGGTCTTGAGATCAGTGAGTGAAGAGTCCAGCCATGAGAAAACTATCACCTCAATTCAAGGAACAGTATCAGTGGCAGGAAGTTAGGGACAACGTCCAATAATTGGAACAATAAGTAGGGCATCAACCCAAGATAGGACTGCATGAAACTGATGGGACTTTTGCAGCCAATACAGATGGGCAATCCCTCCAACCTCAGCTCATCCTCTTCCCCTGTCAGTCGGCTAAGTCCAGCAACCGCCAGGACACACAGGTCAAATGCTGATTCCTTTGCCATGGCATAAACAATTGTGCATGTCTCCCCTTCACCTAGCTACGGGTACCCTATGGATATCCGGGGAAAGCCATGGACAGTAGAAGACTCTCTGCCCCTGCTTCCCCATCTGTGCTGCAACCTGCCAAGCAGTTGGAGTTACAGTAAAAAAAAGCCTATAGTTTTTATGGAGCCTACTCACCCCATTCCTTAAGCCTTTTTCAAGGGGTCCTTCCTTTTTAGTAACTTAGCAAGAAGCCCAGCCCAGCCTCGAGTCAAAGACAGCAATCTCCTGTCCTTCCTCAATCGATAGTCTCTGACGTGATTCTCCCTCGACTTGGTCTTCACCCACCCCATTCTCTTCCTAAGGGCTGTTCTTTGGCCTCATTGGCCTAAGAAATCACTCAAGGGTAAAGGCAGCAAGAAAACCTTTAGCTTGTCAAAGGAGAGTGATTGTGGGACTGTTATCACATGGGACAGTGAAAGTCAGTTGGTTCTCTCGCCACTGGCGCTATTTAAGCACAGTTGAGGTTTGTGTCTGGGCATGTAGGCAGGTGGTAAGAAGCTAAAATAGGGTATCGTCTCCTCTTTAAGTTGTCCACGTAAATTAAAAGTACATACTGTACTAATAAAAAAACAAAGCACAGCAGTTTAAACTGCAAATTTCCTCCATAAGGTTCTTCTTAAAGTTGGAAAATTCAGGTGAAGATGGGATTAGAGAAGAGGAACTATTGAAGTCTTTTACAGATAGGAGAGTGAACAGATACTTGTGCTATTTTCTAAGCATAGGAAGATAAATTAACAATCAACCATACTTCATATATATATATATATATATATATATATACACACACACACCAAAAAACAAAGAAGTTAACAAATTTAGCAGGAGATATACAAATTAGGTTTTAAGAAGATAACAAAGTGAGGTGTTCACCTGGGTGAGAAAACAAGAAAGATGTAAAATTACTTTTTAGAAACAGATGACACCTCTCCCACTGCCTGCAACCCCATCCCACATCCTGATCTATTTCAATCCAGCCTGGAAATAGAAGTGAATGTCCTCCTGAGACACCGTACAGTCAAATCCTGACTACGCCATCTATCACTTAGACAAACCACCTCAATCTCTGTGCCTCGGTTTCCTCATCTTTAAGATGTAGTTAACAATAGTTCTATCTCAGAAGGTTGCTATGAGGATTAAATACAGTTGGTCCACGTAAAGCACTCAAATACAGTTGGTCCATGTAAAATGCTCAGAACAATGCTTATGTATGGCAGGAGCTCAACATGCCATTAACTGCCATCAGCATGAGTATCACTACCATCTTGGAAAGGTCTTTCCCAATCAAGCTTTACTCCAGGTACCAATGACACCACCATCACTATTGAGGTCCCCGTGTTTGCATAGCTTCCAGCACTGAGAGTAGCTATATCATCCTTACACAGGCTTATCCTGACCAAACCTATGAATGAGTAAACCTCCATGAATGAGATCACTTGAAAGCAATTTTGAGGGCTTGGTCCTTCAACTCTTTACATAACCGGTATATAATAATGGAGCTTTTTTGTGGTCTACAAGTCTTCAGGATTATTAGTGCTGCTTTGGTTAGGAAGCTGCAGTCTGATCCCCTAACTAGAAATACTGGCGTAATTTATCGCATTATTACTCCTCTGAACTGAAAGCAATTAATTACCTGGGGCAGGATGCACAAGTGAAAATTTATCAGAGGAAAGCGATGAAAAATGTGCCCATTGCTTTAAAATAATAGGTGCTTAATGGTTTTTTTGTTTGCTGGCTAATCTCAGGCATCTTATAAACAACTCCAGCCCTGTCATCAGCTGTGAATCCAGCCCCCAACTCCTTCTTGCCCCTCTCTATTATTCTATCATCCCATATCTCTCTTGAGTACAAGAAATGCCTAAAACATTCAGCTAAAAGAGAAGAGAGACTCCATGCCTCTTCTGCATGAGAAATTAATATAATACAGAAATATGTGATAAAATATATTCCTACATTTATCACCTATGTTCATAGCACAAATACATCGATGTGACTGATGTCTCTTTCTATCACAGTACCTTGCTTTAAATTTATAAAACTCAGACTCCCTCCCAAAAAAGACATTCCTAAGAACATACATACATTAACTCTTGTCTCCAACACCATATGTGATATTCATATAACCTTCCTCTCAAAATCCTCCTACATAATCTCCAAGAATGTTTTCTACCAAGGCCTTCCCTAGTCTTTCTCCTTTTGCCATCATAGACCAAGATCCAAAAAGAGAGAAAACAGACCCAATAACATGTTATTGTATTATTCATAAATTCCATGCACATGTGAAAGATAGGAACAGGGCTAAATTCATTCTATTTGTTTCTACTTTTCAGAATTATTCACATCTGTATGATTCCGTAATTGTTTCTTCTATAAAGTTATTGGAGTAATTTTCCTCCGTATATTCCCGATCAATTCCCCCTCTCAAGGGCACAGTTGAAAAGTGATATTTGAAAACGGCCTCTGATAGATTGCATGGTTAGTCAGCAGCAGAGACAAACAACCTAATCCAGCACAAATTAGTTCGGCTGCCAGCAATAGTTTTATACAAAGATGTAAATTATGTTGTCAAAATCGGTCGCTTTCTAGCTTGCTGCTCAGCTAACAAGAAACCACTTTGGCTGATAAAGATGAACACTAAGCTTCCCTCTCTTACAAATTTGCAAATCTGCCATTTCAGCATTCTGTTAGCCACAAACAAACAGCCAGCTATAATTGCTCCTTTGCTTCCATGGTGCTATTTTTCCCTCCTCGTGCTGTGCCTTCAAGGCTGCTCTCGAAAATAACAACAACAAAGCCCCAAAGCACCACAACCAGAAACACTGGTCCCCCCTCAGACGAGGATGCCAGAGAAAGTTCAGCTTTTGCCCCCAGACCCCTCCCAGCCTGACCGCCTCCCCTGCGACCCAATAGGCCAGCCCACCCACACAGGGCTCTCTGTGTTCTGACTGCGGCCATGCAGCTCCCCAGTACTGCTACCGAAAGGACTGAGAGGGCAGGGAACATTCTTGACTGAAATGGAAATGGAAACATTCTTATGGCTTTGAACAAGGATCGTTTTTGACAGGGGCCCATCCATTCTTCTTTACTGTACAAGCTCCCATTCCGGGGAAGGGAGGGGAACAAGGCACACTTTCGAGGGGCCAGAAGAGCGCTCCACCAGGCTGCCTGCATTAAATTGGAATCAGATAGATCTCATGCTGGACTGAAAATAATAACACATTAGAACGGTAATTATATCCAGCATAAGTCAAATAAATAAATTATAAATTACAATTACCCTTTAAAGTTGCTAGTCTCACTGTTTGCTTTACAATTAACTGCAGGTGCTTCTGCATGTTTTATTATGGTCCCAAAGTTATATATTCGAAAGAATGGTACAGATGATTCCTGTTTATTTGTTAAATTAAAGCATTGTTGGTAAAATTACGGCTTAATTAATATTATGGGTACTGTATAACAAAATAGTTTACCTTGTACATAATTTATTTCCACATGCATCTCTCAGCCCAGACCCATTACGGCTCTAAGGCAGCTAAAATAAAATATTCCTCCTTTGCTGGCATTTTTCTAAATAGCAGTTCACTAAATCAATATTATTCACTTGGTATTTTTAAAAGCAGTGTATCTTAATAATTACACAGCATTAGAGTAGGCAATAATTTTACTTGCTAAGCATATTAAATTTAGCAAAGCATCAGTCAAATAGTTTGGTCTTTCTCAGAATGGGTAAGCAGTGAGTGAATTTGGAATCATGCTCCTTTGGTATAAATGTCACACAGAGTTTAAGAATGCACCTGTGACTCCCTAAGCCAGACCAGCACTATATATCTTTATTAGTTTCAGTGGTCAGTGCAGTGACCAGTTGTTTATTCTCATTACTCAAGACAAGGTGAGCCACTGGGTAGTGACTGCAATCACAGCTAAAACATATGACTTTGCAGAAAGTAAAAACTGTAGACAAAGCTACATGCACAGGGGCCTGGATGCCTCTTCAGGGCACAGGGATTAGGTAAGGCCAGGAAAGAAGACAATTAAATACATACACGCATGGTTTTGTGTGCGTGAGTATTTGGTCTGTCTTGACCCTCTTACCTTTGGGACACTTTATATTGTTGCACTGTCTTTCATTCGCTGTGAAACACCATTAACTTTGTATTTGTCCCGTCCAAGTTCATGTCTGCATTTACTCTTTCTCAAGCTCACAGAAAACACATTGTGAACCTTCTCTCTTCTAATGTTATCACCCCCAAATGAGATAAATCCTTTTCAAAAAAGCAATCAAATTCCATTCTTTCTCATGAACACATGAACACACACGGAGCTTTTAAAAACTCAATTCATTCAAAGCAGGTGAATTTTATCTGAGCTGTAGGCAGTCACCAGCACTATCAAGTCAATGTTTGTTCAAGCATCTAACGGTGCTGTGGCCTCTGGATTGGTGTGCATTGTAGGTAAATGGCTGGAACCTGTTCATAAACATGGAATGGGGAAGCAGAAAGAGGTGGTGAGCAGCAACCAGGGCCTGGAAATGGCCTCTGAATCCACAAAGGAGGACAGCAGCCCACCCCTTCTCCATCTTCCCATATTCCCACTCTACTCAGCGGCAGCCCAGACTTCTCCTTCCAAGGGCCCCAGGAGAGGTCGCACCAGGATCAGGCCACAGCAGAACCTCAGAGCAGCCACTCCCTCAATCTCCTCTGGCTAAAGTCTTAACTACACACGATTCCAAAGAGGTTACAAACCTCAGAGAAAGGTTCCAACAGTCATCTATGTCCAGGAAGTACATAAAAATACCATGGTTCACTTGCTCTCCTCTTCTTGGGCAGCACAAGCCTACTTCTACCACTGGAAGAAGGCAGTTCTCTGAATATTTGCTCAACAATGGCCAAGGCACATACCAACCAACAGTGGGCAGAGTAGCTAATCCAAAAATGGAAAAGGAATCCTTACTGGGTATCCTCCTGCAAGAACAAGGATAGTATAGGAGGTAAGGCAAACAAGTCATTCAGTCTAACCTACCAACAGAACTTACTCTGTGCTGGGCACTGCACCAGACCCTGTGGAGAAACAGTCTAACATGGGACACAGAGCAGTCTCCCAAGGCAAAGGAAATAAAAGCAAAATTAGATAAATGGGACCTACTCACACTGAGAAGCTTTTGCACAGCAAAGGAAAACATAAAATGAAAATAAAATCTACAGAATGGGAGAAAATATAAGCAAACAATGCAACTGACAAGGGATTAGTTTCCAAAATATCCAAACAGCTCATATCGCTCAATTATCAAAAATAAACAACTTAGTTAAAACAATGGGCCAAAGACTTAAAGAGACAGTTATCCAAAGAAGACACACAGATGGCCAACAGGCACATGAAAAGATGGCCAACATCACTAATTATTAGAGAAATGCAAATCAAAGCTACAATAAGATATCACCTCACACAGTTACACAGTCAGAATGGCAATCCTCAGTAAGTCTATGAAAAACAAATGTTATAGAGGTTGTGGAGAAATGGGAACCCTCCTACACTCTTGGTGGGAATGTAAACTTGTGCAACCACTGCGGAAAACAATAGGAAGGCTCCTTAAAAGACTAGAGTTACAATATGATCCAGAATCCTACTCCTGGGCATATATCTGGAAAAGATGAAAACTCTAATTCAAATATATATATATGCACCCCAATGTTCATAGAAGCACTATTTATAATAGCCAAGATGTGCATACAACCTAAGTGTCCATCAACAAATGAATGGATAAAGAATATGGGCTATTACTTAGTCATTAAAAAGAATGAAATAACGCCACTTGCAGTGACACAGATGTACCTACAGATTACCATACTAAGTAAGTCATAGAAAAAAGGACAAATATCATATGATATCAATGATATGAATCTAGAAAAAGTATTATTGAACTTATTTATGAAGCAGAAACAGACTCATGGACATTGCAAACAAGCTTAAGTTACCAAAGGGAAAAGGGTGGCAGGGATAAATTGAGAAATTGGGATTAAGAGACACACACTACTATATATAAAATAGATAAAACAATAAGGCCCTACTGTATAGCATTGGGAACTATAATCAGTATCATGTAATAATCTATAATGGAAAATAATCTGAAAAAGAATGTATATTTATAACTGAGTCTTGAAACTAATGTGGCACTGTAAATCAATTATATTTTAATAAGAAAAACAAAGGATGGGATGCACAGGTGTGAAAAAGGAAAACCATGAAGTTCAACGTTATTGCTCAAAATAGCAACAGAAAAGAAACCACAAATTCTTAAGGGATACTGCCAAATGAAATACCTATCCAGCAATTTCAACATGAGAAATTCATAATTACTAAAATGGGGAGGTAGGAAAGGAATTACAGGGGGCTGGGATTTGACCTAAGTCTTGAAAATTGGATTAGAGGAAAGTGTCTTCAAGGTGAGTAAGACTCAGACTGGTTCCAAATAGGAAAAGGAGTACGTCAAGGCTGTATATTGTCACCCTCCTTATTTAACTTATATGCAGAGTACATCATGAGAAACGCTGGACTGGAAGAAACACAAGCTGGAATCACGATTGCTGGGAGAAATATCAATAACCTCAGATATGCAGATGACACCACTCTTATGGCAGAAAGTGAAGAGGAACTAAAAAGCCTCTTGTTGAAAGTGAAAGAGGAGAGTGAAAAAGTTGGCTTAAAGCTCAACATTCAGAAAACAAAGATCATGGCATCTGGCCCCATCACTTCATGGGAAATAGATGGGGAAACAGTAGAAACAGTGTCAGACTTTATTTTTGGGGGCTCCAAAATCACTGCAGATGGTGACTGCAGCCATGAAATTAAAAGACGCTTACTCCTTGGAAGAAAAGTTATGACCAACCTAGATAGCATATTCAAAAGCAGAGACATTACCTTGCCGGCTAAGGTCCATCTAGTCAAGGCTATGGTTTTTCCTGTGGTCATGTATGGATGTGAGAGTTGGACTGTGAAGAAGGCTGAGCACCGAAGAATTGACGCTTTTGAACTGTGGTGTTGGAGAAGACTCTTGAGAGTCCCTTGGACTGCAAGGAGATCCAACCAGTCCATTCTGAAGGAGATCAACCCTGGGATTTCTTTGGAAGTAATGATGCTAAAACTGAAGCTACAGAGACATTACCTTGCCGGCTAAGGTCCATCTAGTCAAGGCTATGGTTTTTCCTGTGGTCATGTATGGATGTGAGAGTTGGACTGTGAAGAAGGCTGAGCACCGAAGAATTGACGCTTTTGAACTGTGGTGTTGGAGAAGACTCTTGAGAGTCCCTTGGACTGCAAGGAGATCCAACCAGTCCATTCTGAAGGAGATCAACCCTGGGATTTCTTTGGAAGTAATGATGCTAAAACTGAACTCCAGTACTTTGGCCACCTCATGCAAAGAGTTGACTCATTGGAAAAGACTCTGATGCTGGGAGGGATTGGGGGCAGGAGGAGAAGGGGACGACTGAGGATGAGATGGCTGGATGGCATCATGGACTCAATGGACGTGAGTCTGAGTGAACTCCGGGAGTTCATGATGGACAGGGAGGCCTGGCGTGCTGTGATTCATGGGGTCACAAAGAGTCGGACACGACTGAGCGACTGAACTGAACTGAAGACTCTATACAGTAAAAGGTACAGGGGGATCACAAGGCATCAGACGCCAAGAACCACTTCTGCCCACCCAGGATCCAGACAAGGAAACATGGAACTGGACCACCCTGCATTACTTCTGAAGACCAACCACAGCCAAAATCCACAAGAGAACAGCAACAGGCCAACTCCTCACCCTCAAAGCCATTTACACCTAGGTTCTCAAGGCTTATATTTTCATATGACATGATCTACTTACATCAAAAGCCTTAACTGAAAATGAGTTCAGTTTTTACATATGGACCTGAATTGTGCACCTTTCATTTACAGCTCATTCAATATTTTCCTTTCCTGATATCTATCATCAAGATTGTGTGAAAGTTTCTCAGTCATGTCTGGCTCTTTATAGCCTGCCTGGCTCCTCTGTCCATGGAGTTCTCCATGCAAGAATACTGGAGAGGGTAGCCATTCTCTTCTCTAGGGGATCATCCCAATCCAGGAATTGAACCCAGGTCTCCCACATGGCAGGCGGATTCTTTGCCATCTGAGCCACCAGAGAAGCATCATCAAGATTGAAGTGGGCTAAAAATGTGAGTATCCTCCATGATGAAATGTAAGTCGCCCCTCTGTACACAAAATTGTCCTTTCAGGGAGCAGGCACTCTTGGCCTTCTCTCTCTGACACTTCTGGAGGGCCTGCCCAAGCCTGCTGACCCAGGCCTCTCATCAGCTAAAATGGAAGCAGACCCTGCCCCCAAGATGAGCACAGATAATAATATAGCATGACAGACTGTGTGGCCTAGGTTATTAGGACAACTGTGACTACAAAAAGAAAGGAGATTTGTAAAATAAATGAGTGCACTATGCTAGGCATCTGAATACAAGCTGCCACATTTACACATTTACAAGCGAGAACACGGGGGCTTAGGTAAAGCCACCTGCATACAGAGTCATACAGTTCTCCGGGGTGCAGGAGCTCACAGGGAACTTGGACCTACCTGACTCTGAAGCAGCCTTCCCTATACACCCCTGTGCTGCTGCTCTGGTCTGCCCATACCTCTCCTCCTCTCTGTGCTGACCATCCAGAACTGTCCAAGGCCAGGATCTTACCCAGAAGCCTCTCAGTATCAGAATGTACATGCCTTGCAAACAACTCCTGCTAATATGACAAAGGGACTTCTGCAATGGCTGTTGAAGTCAGGGGGCTATCTTCTGCTCACATGCACTTTTCTCAGGGACCATCAGTGCCTTAGCTTGGTGGCTCCCGAACACTGCGGATCACCTCAGCCCCAAACCCCAGAGGGTCTGGTTCAGTAGGAATGGGCCCAGGTATCCGTATTTTTTAAATGATCTCCAGATAACTGATGTTCTGACAGGTTTGAAACCACTGAAACTCCAGCAAACAGAAATTACAAAAAAAGAAAAAGAAATTGCAGACATCCTAGCAGAGAAAATAGTGATATCTTCTACCCTTTCTAGATGTCATCAAATAAAACAATATAAGAGGTGTTCTACATCAGACATGTGTTTTTCCCAGGGTCTAGGTTCATATACTGATAGCTATCCTCACAGAGATCTCATTAAATCAAAACTTGAGATCATTCAGATATGACTCACACTAAAATTAACTTTACTCTGTTGATAAAAGAAGGATTATGCATAGTAAAGATAATGGTAAAGAATGTGTTTAAACTTCTAATAAAAACTCACTCTTTCTCTCTCTATATATATATACACACACACACAATGCATAATCTACCATTCAACTCCTGGACCCTGATCATCTGGTCTGGAAAGTCATAACTTTTGGTCATCTGGGTTCTTTTGTTTAGTTGCTAAGTTGTGTCTGACTCTTTTGCAACCCCATGGACAGAGGAGCCTATAGGGATTCTCTGGCAAGAACACTGGAGTGGGTTGCAATTTCCTTCTCTGGGGGATCTTCCTAACTCAGGGATCAAACCCATGTCTCCTGCATTGGCAGGTGAATTCTTTACCACTGAGCCACTTGGAAAACCCTGGTTATCTGGGTATCACACTATAATTTTTACTATATCTCCACAAGAGTTGTGAAGTTATACTATCTCATACTTAATATTTTTTCCTTGAATAGACTCATTTTTCCTACTAATTCATAAATTAAAATATGAGTTATAATATAGTCATAAGCAATTAGCCAATATTATCTAACATAAATAGAATTATGAACATAAATACAGTTAAGAAAAATTTTAAAGTCCATCCCATGTACCACCTAAAATTGTTTCCTATACCACCCATGATTCAACACTCTGGGAAACATTTGTTTAGAAACAACCATCTCATTTGACAAGAAGACGGAATGGGCATTCAGAGAAGTAATTTGACTAAAGTTACAGCAATCCACTCCAGTACTCTTGCCTTGAGAATCCCATGGATAGAGGAGGCTGGCGGGCTAAGGTCCATTAGGGTTGCAAAGAGCTGGACACAACTGAAATGACTTAGCACACATGTATGGACACAGATACTCGGCAGAACACGCATAACTCTGTCTCCCAACTCCTTGCTTACTTTTTTCCCTATACTGCGACTATTCAACTGATGCATATAACAAATCTCTGCCATCTTTTCATTAAAATAAGTATCCTAAGTACCTCTACTAGGTAATGTTTTAAGATTCCAGTTCAAACAGCTTTGTTTATAAATGAAACTAAGGGGTTTCTTTTCTTTTTAAAAGCTTTTGTCATAGAGACTTTTCACTAATTCTTGCGCTTACCCTTGCAACAAGAATTTGCTGTTTAAAAAAAAATGCATAAAATTATACTTAAAATTAGGGCTTCCCAGGTGGCACTAGAGGTAAAGAACCCACCACCAATGCAGGAGATGTAAGAGACATGGGTTCAACCCCTGGCTTGGGAAGATCCTCTGGAGGAGGGCATGGCAACCTACTCCAGTATTCTTGCCTGGAGAATCTCATGGACAGAGGAGCCTAGCGGCCTACAGTTCATAGGGTCGTGAAGACTTGGTCATGACTGAAACAACTTAGTATGCACACATACTTAAAATTATACTCTGGGCTCTCTGAGGTTGGCCTTTATATGTTTTACAAAATCCAATGTATACTCTTAAAAAATATTACTTTATTTAGCAGCTGCACATTATGTATACGACTCAGGTATGGTGCATGATGGAAAGCCCTCAGAGAGTCACTGCAGACTTTAGTAGGAGCCGGGTTGAGGGAGAAATCTTTTCTCCTCAAGACAGAATCTTTAGTTTTTCAGAGATGAAGGAAAGGACAGTGGTAGTCCTTCATCAACCAGCAAGATTCACCCAATTTGACTGAGGGGTATCAGCTAACCACAAGCCACGGCAGCTCCGGAAGAACTGCAAAGCAGTGGTAGAATCTCCAAGACATGGTGCAGGCTCAATAAGCACCTAAATATGCCTCCCCGGGTAGCAGCCAGCCTCCTCTTCCCCAGACATGCAACACAGGTGCTCCACTAGAGGCGCTTTCCTATCTTGCCATATCCTCAGGTTACAACAAGGACATTTAGATTTTGACTCCAAAAGAAAAAGTGAGGGGGAAAGATATCTGCAAAACCTCTTTGGAATTAAACAGGGCATGATGAGTTAACAACCACTATCATTCAGCAGATACATCCCGATGGTGCGCCCTGCGTTGTGCTGTCTAATGAATATATAGAACGCAGGTGTCTGGAGGCAATGAGAGTTTGGGTTCCCCTCCACCACCACCCCCTACCACCAACTTGCAGAGAGAGAAAAGGCAGCTGGATGGGGATTGGGGGTGAGAGAAGATAGGAGAGGAAGGAGATTCTAGGAGGCAGAATGAGAAAAAAGTGGGAAAAAAGTCCTAGGATTTCTTTCTTCCCTTCCCGCTCCCCCGTCCCCGCCCTCACTAGTCTGTGGCATGAAAAAACAATGGCTTTTCTGAAGCCCCGATGCAGACAAGGCAGCTCTGAAAAAAACTAATGGCCGTGATTAATGACAATGGGCTGGAGGAGAGTGTAGGGACACAGCCGCCACATACATCATCCCTTCCCGTCAGTCTCTGCTCCTCCCGGCCCCTCTTCTTCCTACCAGCAAGGCATTATAACAACGTCTTATCTGCTCCGGACGCTTATTTTCTAGCTGAAATCACAGCCAGCCCCCCACCCAAAAGAAAAACAAAGAGTGGGAAAGAACAGCCAAAAAAAGAATGGTGCTTGAGGGGGAGGGAAGAAAAGAGAAAGGCACACAAGAGGGAGAGGAGAGGGAGAGACAAAGAGGTGATGGGGTGAACAAGAAAATGGCATGTAAAATAACTATAAGATATTCCAGGGGAAAATGTGCAGGCTGTAATCATTCAAGATTTCAGCAACTTGACTCCTCACATGCTGAAGCCACATTTTCAAGGTCTTATCTGCCATATGGTTCCCTGTTTGGATGATTTATTAGGTGTAGAAAGCACACTGATAAATTTTACTGCATTTCCCTGAATAGGCAACCTATGGTGTCAATAACAAAGCTCAGGCGACTTTAATGAAAACTGCAAGCACCAAAGGGTAACCATTTATTTATGAGTCGCTATAGTATTACTAGGACAAAATTTATCTTCCCTTCTCACGCACTCTGTAGAAACCAAATCTGGTCAAAGTAACGGAGATCACATCCATATGTCAGTGGTTTGCTAACATCTCTCCTGCATGAAACACTGGCTGTTGCTCTGGAGAAATTGTTTGGTGCTTTCAAGTAACCCATTTTGCATAAGAAATCCTGTTTTTACAGGAAAAAAAAAAAACAACCAAGGTGAAACATGAAGAACTCTGCAAACACTATAGCCCCAGCAACCACAGTGAAAGGCAACTGTGGGATCCTTTCATTTTTCTTTTACCCAGAAAATGGGACAGCTGCCCCGGGGTAAGGGATGAAAAGAAGGAAAGTGGTATACAGATGAGGAGGAGAGTTTGAGAGATCTGGTCCAATCCATCGATACATTTACCAATGCACACTACAGCATGCCCCTCTATCCACTCTATTCCTCGGTACACCAGGCGGGAGATAGTGAAAACAGCCTGCTGTCCACTGCTGCCCGCACTGCCCCCAAACACCTCTCTCTCCTTGGCTGGCGGCTATCAGCAAGTCTGATGTATGTGTTATTTTTATAACAGAGAAACAATCCAACTTTTTAAAACTCCAAAGGCAGCAAAACAAGTGACCAAACTCAGAAGGGGGCGGGTAAATGACAGAAGAGGGGAGGAGCCAGGCCAGGGAGTACAGTCTTCAAGTTGACTCCGGAGGCACAGTTCACTGTGGCAACAAAATATTTGGCCAGATTTTCACATCTACCGTTTTCCCCACTTGTGCAACATGTCTGTCCTGAGTGAAGACAGCTTTGCCCGGGAATGTCAGATGAAGAAAGGGCAAAAAGAGGTTCAACCGCAACAGCACACGTTTGAGGAATGCTTTTAGCACAGCAGAGCAACAAAAGTAAAAGCGAAGTGAAAAGGCGGGACCAGGGCTTTGACCTTCATTTCTTTCTCTCCAAAACTTCCACTCTGAAAAACTCCTCACTAGATGATTTTATAGTGGCTTATTTTATACTTTTTAATTTTATATATCACTATCTGCATCAATATTTCCTCTAATATGAAAATCCATGCTTGCCAGTTCTGATTCATGCCACTGCCTCTCTATATCCACCACTTCAAAAAAAGAAAGTAAATAAATAAGGAAACTCTGGAAATTTGAACAAAATAATCAACATTTTAGATTTTAAAAACCTTCTTTTCACATCACACATAACAATTAGAAGTCATCTTAGTAAGTTCAATCACTGCCATTACTGCTTTTAAAATCTGCTTAGTAAAATGGCATCAATTAAAGTTTAATGCCTTATAAAGGATCATTCACAAATTATAGTAGAATTAAGAGGGAAGGGTACTGCTTGGGCTCTGGCCATATTTTGAGAGTTTCTCAACCAGAGAGATTTACAAGAATAATCATTATTGCTGAGATTGCTTCCAATTCAGTCACTGCTTTATTCAAAGAGGTAGGGCTGAAGGATCCAGCATGGTTCAGAGCACACCCAACCAGCTGCACCTTCAGTTTCCTAAATATTTCAACTAGTTTTCAGAGGCGTCGGCATAAGTACAATCTCACACTTATTTCCCTACACTCTTTTCCTCTTAATTTTTAACCTCTTGAGTATTTTCAGAGGAAATCTAATCCACTTAAGTCATTTGCACTTAGCTCACAGCAAATGACAAGTTGAATGAATTATGTGTGTTCCTAAAAGTCCCAACAACCTTTTCTGCCGCCCTCTGAAAACTTGTCATTCTTGGGAAGCTCCGTTTGGAGGGGTAATCAACCAACTTGAACCTTAACAGCAAAGAAACCTAGGGGAGCAGAGAAGGAGGCTGGAATAACAGGAATGGGTAATGGAAAAGACACCTAGTCAAGGCTCTAGGGGAACAAGAAACCTCCCTCTGAGGGCCTGGTCAACAGGAGCAACTCATACAATTGTGTTCAGATGGTTCATTATGCACTGGTGTATGGCCAAGGGGACAGGTGGGAACTGAAATCCAGGCTATGCTTCTCTTGCCAAGCTCAGATCCTGGTCAGGGGTTGCATCTACCCAAAGAAAGGGATGCACCTTTTTCTAATTCTCCCAAAGGCACTATATGGGTTACCTGATGATAATGTCATGTTCAGAAAACCAAAGTGAGCCAAGCACCAAAAGACAACTATTATACAAATCCACTGACATGAGATACCTAGAGTAGTCATATTTATAAAGACAGAAAGTAGAAGGAGGTTCCCCAGGGCCAAGGGAGTGGGGAATGGGGAGCTGTTGTGTAACAAAAACAGCTTCAGTTGAAGAAGATGAAAAACTTCTGGAGATGGACAGTGGTAATGACTGCACAACAAAGTGAATGTACTTGATTCCACAGAATTGTACCTTAGAATGGCTAAAACGGTCAATTTTATGATGCCTATATCTTTCTGCAACAAAACAGAAAAGAAAGCCAAAGCCCACCACTGCACAGCGACATACCGCTAGACAGTCTTGGGTGAAAAGTCTTGAGACGGAGACTTCCCTGGAGGCCCAGTGGTTAAGACTCCATGGTTTCACTGTAAGGGGGCACAGGTTTGATCCCTGGTCAGGGAATTAAGATCCCACATGCCACATGGCCAAAAAGCAAAAATCAATTCATTAAATTCAGCCAAGATATTAAAAATGGAGAGTCTGAGACAGGCTTTCCACAAAACAGGTCATTTGTCCCGTAGCTGAGAGCGTGTGGGGCTGTACAAACATCTAGCCAGGTGAGACTTGCTCATACCACTAGTCCTTATGCCCATCTTTTGCCTCCAAAGGACATACATCGAGGAACTAGGGCCTCTCTCCAGGGGGTCCCTGCCCCCACAGCGGCAGAACCCTCTCACCTTGCCCTCCCTCTCGGCCAGAGTCCTCAGCCAGCTTTGGGCTCCATGAGCTGCCTCCCTGTCCCCAGCTTCACCCCATTCCAAGCCCTGGAAAAACAGAGGCATCTTTTCACCCAAGTCCTCCTCCCCCTCCCCGACACACACACGCACGCACGCACACACACACACAGACACACACACACACACAGCACTTCATTACTTTACACACTTTAAGTTTCCACCAGCACCAGGCCAACTCAGGAAGAAGAAAAGTTCATGACTCCCATAATTTGGAATTTGTGGTAAAATTTAGCCTAAGCTGGGCCAAAGAAAGGGTTTCCCATGAAAACTCACAATGTAAACAAGGCTTGAGGGGGAAAACATTCAAGCGAAGAGGAAATTATTCTCAAAGGCTTTATTTCAATAATATATTTTATGGAAAATTTATTGCCAACTATAAACACAATTACAGAAAACATCATGTCAGGATTGGGAAACACAGGCCTGCCTCTGCCACACAAGCATGGGCCAGTTCCCTAAGTCCCCCTGGGTCACGGTACAGTTTCTGCATCCACAGAGGACGGACAGAGAAATCTCTGAAGTCCTTCTGGGTACCACTGGACTATGAAACTCATATAATGTATTATGTATACATATACATGTGGGGGGGTGTATACATGCATGTAATAATAAGGTCTATCTCTGGGTAAAAACAATGTGTTAGGTATTTTAAAATAATTTTTATACTTAACGGGTAAAGCTAGATAATGGTGACGGTGGCACAACAGTGTCAATATACTAAATGCCACTGAATCATATGCCTTAAACATGAGTGAAGTAGTAAACTTTACATGATGTGTATCTTACCACCATTTTTTTTTAAAGCATTACAGCTATATTTCTTTTAAAACACTAAGCAGGCACACTGGTTTCTAAGCTGCACTTCAGTCCAATTTGTCCAAGTTAATAGGATTCTGCAGTATTAGAAATACACTACCCACTCCACCCAGATGGGCTTTTAGTGCAGGCCTGACATCTTCTGAGTGTGCCATGCTTGAGTGAGAACTGGACATACTGTCTGGCCAATGAGATGTCAAGGCCTCACCTTCTACCTACAGGGAAGGCCACGGTCCTGACTACCAGTTACTTCCTCGCTGAAGATGGCTGTGAATAAGTGTTCCCACGGGAGGACCACACAGAGCAGGCATACTGGGGACCGCTTTTCTGTTCAGTGATCACACAGGTGCTTCACAGTTGCATAACTCACCACAGCACAAACTCAGATCTTCTCCCCGGTCTAGAATGGGGCTCCTTCCAATGGACCACATGTGTCCACAACGCTTAAGACCGTGGCAAAGCTGCTTGTCCCAGTTTCACAACTTAAAGCTAACAAAATGCTTCCATGTACTTGACAGTCAAGAATTTTCTTACAAAGGAGAAAGCTGCTGAATTCTCTTATAATGCCACGCTTACTCCTTCCAGAACTGCGTCCTGGAAGGCAGAGATTGACGACTAAGGAGACTGATGGTGCAGTCACAGATCTTGCTCAAATAAAGCTCACTTGTTATTTTTTAAATCTCTTCCCCAAAACTGGAGGTTTAAAGTCCCAATTAATTGCCTTTGACGAGAACCAGAGTCCTTGACACTTCACTCATGAACAACCCTCACATGAAGGGTAGGGTTTGGGGCGGGGGCGGGGCGATCTCAGAAAGCCCATTTCCAAGTAGCGGCCTTTAACAAGAGCTTCCCCAGGGCTCCTTGGCATTGCCAGTTCTGGATTTGCAGCACAGATTTATTTGCAAATGACATAACCTCCTTTCATGGCCTTTTAATAAGTCCATTTTGTGAAGTAAATAATGAACTGTCTCCAGCAATTCAAACCTACGAGTATTTCTTTGGAGCTTCTTGGTGCCAGTACTTTGGGTTTTGTTCCTTGATTCTAACCCCACCTCCCAGCCTGGAAAGGGCTGGCTCCACAGCACTAGCAGGATCCTCACTGCTAATGATCTCGAGGGTGGCACTGTTAGGAGCTATGTGAGATTAACTGCAGCCCATGAATGAATGAGGGAAGGCTAAGGAGAAAACAAAGGTGGAGTGGCTCCTTGAGGGGACCAGGGACCGAGAGAAGGGTCACTGCACTCCAACAAACAGTTGCTGATGTTGAAGGTCTCTGGAGACCAAGACTTGGAATGTGGCCCTTGACCAAGAAGGCAAAGCCAGGCAGCAGCAGTAACAGGAAGGAGTTCTTTGGAAGAAACTGTGAGCAGAGAGGAGCTGGACTCCGGTGTGAAGTGCAAACACGATCTCCATCATTAGTTTCACCCTCAAAGGACCAGGTTCACCAGTTCAGTTCCTGACCCTCACTACCCCGCTGCTCCCAAATTAAGTAAGTCCTCAACTACTCTGTAGAGATGGAAGATAGGTTAGGACCCCTGCTTTTTAACCACTCTAGTCAATCCCTTTGTATCTGGGTGCCCACTGGAAGCAACAAGGAAGCTGGTTAAAAAGAAATTCCCAGTTTCCACCAAAACCCATGGAGTCAGAATCTCCAGCAGTAGGGCCCAGGAATCTGTGTTTTTAGGCTCCCTGGGTAGTTTCAATAATCCAGTCTATAGACCACCATCTGGAAGCTATAAGTCACTTTTGCCCACTTTCACAGGAGGAATGGGCTTCCTTGACAGTTCAATTGGTAAAAAATCTACCTGCAATGCAGGAAACCCTGGTTCAATTCCTGGAGCAGGAAGATCTGATTGGAGAAGGGATAGGCTACCCACTCCAGTATTCTTGGGCTTCCCTTGTGGCTCAGCTGGTAAAGAATCCACTAGTAATTCGAGAGACCTGGGTTCAATCCCTAGGTTGGGAAGATCCCCTGGAGAAAGGAAAGGCTATCCACTTCAGTATTTTGGCCTGGAGAATTCCATGGACTGTATAGTCCATGGGGTCACAAAGAGTTGGACATGACTTTCACAGTTGAAAGTGACTTTTGTTTTCACATGAGGAATGAAAGTCAATGCTGATGTTACAAAGTCTAAGCAAGGCAGGGATCTTCCTTTACACAGAAAAAGATGCTCACCTGTAATGTTTTTAGTGTGCATTTACTGATGATTAAATATAAAGGGGAGAAAAGGGCTAGAGACCCAAGAAAATGGTGTATCAAAAACTAAAACTCGAGGTACCAGGAAATAGAATATCACAAATTATCACCTGCATCAACAGAAAAATAGATTTCAGTATAATGATGTCCCAAGAAATTCAATATTACATGGAATGACTCTCCATCTGTATTAGCTTTAACAATACATAATGAAGGCAATAAATCTGCTGAGGGAAAAATATCATGTAGGTCAATTTTCTTCATTCAAATCTAACAGATTGGAAATTTGCAGAAATTTCAACAGCCATTCACTTCCCTATCATGTGTCTAAAAAGGCTGTTGTTCACAATTAAAGATGGATGGAAATAGTTAAAACCCATAAAAGGACAGTTCTGAAATGTCTAATCACTTTGAAAGCAGCCATTTCTATAACATCTTACAACATTGTGCCAAATACTTTAAACTCATCATTAAAACTATCCTGAGAAACTCTATTGTAGACTTTGATACCTAATTCGAATTACTGTGTAATTTGGAAGCTACAAAATCAATTTTCCATAAAATATAATTTGGGCTTCACTAATCCAAACTGGCCTTCTTCCTAATTAGGTTGAATTCATGGGGTTTTATTGTAATGCACTGCCAAAGTACATATAAATAACTTGG
This sequence comes from Aepyceros melampus, assembly GCA_006408695.1. NCBI lineage: Eukaryota > Metazoa > Chordata > Mammalia > Artiodactyla > Bovidae > Aepyceros > Aepyceros melampus. The sequence continues at coordinate 122,982 of SJXQ01012229.1, forward strand.
AACTTTGTGCTATTTCGGATGATCATATCATCCCATGCCTCCATTAGGTGGGATGACCAGAGGCTGCTAACACAATAAATATTTAATGGATGGCAACACTGTCCCTTGCCCCCAGAAACAGAGAAGCAGGCACAAACATACCTTCAGATCTATTTGTAACCCTGCTTTCTGCCTTCTCTCTTGCTCCTGGCAAACAGTGAATTTTTCCAGTACAAAGAGAAATGCCAATCGACTCATTCAAGCCAAAGGTAAACAGAAGGGAAGTGAAAAGAAAGAAATACAAAAAAAAAAAAAAAAGACTGCAGCTGCTTTGGGAGAAGCAGTTTCTGTGCCAGGAGATCATCACTTCCTCTAAACGTCCCCAGTCCCTGAAATGTTTGAAATCCGAAGGAACAGTGGGGCACAGGGGGTCTGAAGCGTTGTGAGCTCAATGGGAGAACCAAAACAGCCTGGGGTGGAACCTCTGCACTTAACAAGAAGCTGGGGGGTCTGTGAGAAAATGCAACTTCAGTTCTAAAAATAGCTTTTCTTTTTTTTTTTTTGCTTTTCTGGTTTTAATACTTTGAACTGTACCTTTATTTTAAAGGCACTTCAGGAGTTCTGACATTTTCTTTCCATTTGCGAATCAATGGAGAGGAAATTAAACCACGTGGTAAGAGTTGACACCACTTGCTCACCTACCTAACACAGACATATACACGCAGGGGCACACATACATGTGATTTCAGTTTCCCTCCGTTTAGGAGAGGCTGTCACCAGCGGTGACATCTTCTTATCTGTTAGAAAATGAAGGTTATGTGGAAGGAGATTAAGACTGGGGAGAGAGCAGTTAATTACCATTACAGCCCCCACCATCTTTCTCCTTCAGCTCTTCACATCATGACAAGAACTTGGGCGTTTGAGGCAGAGGTTCTGTCCCAGCTTCACCTCCTCTTCTTGTGTGACCTTTAACAAGTTAACTCATGTCTGTGACTTTCTTCATCTTTAAAAAGCTGATTAATTCATTTTCATCCCAGCCACTATCACTCCATCATCAAATCCCAGGAGAACGGGCTATCATGTGCCCAGAAAGGACGGTTCCAGGACACAGGTCCTGGCTGTCACACTCATTTCGGATCTGAGTGTCCCGCCAGAGGCTTCTTAAGATGTTTAACTGTTTCCTTTTCTGGTCTTCCTACTGCTGCAGGGGGAAGAAATCCTTAATTTTCCTATGAAGTAAAAGCTTTCTGGGTTCTTGTCTCTGCTTGGGACAAAAAAGGAAGACTCTGAAACATCCAAATGGAGAGAAAAACAGGCTGAGTCTTAACTAGGACCCACTGTAAAATACAGCCTGAGGCAAACTGCCTTCTATGTTCACATAGCTATGATCAGACGAGCTAGTAGACATACAACCAGCAACGCCAAGACGAAGAAAGAACTCTTCAGGAGACACTCACACCACAACTAAGACAAATGGTGACCAGGGCTTAGAATTTACATTTCTTCCTACTCAGGAAGAGTAGGAAGTATCGTCACACAGTCATGTCAATCCTGTACCAGTCCCCATTTTTTTTTAACTCCTTAAAAGGAGTGTCCAGAATTGATACAAAGGACATTGTCCTCAGTGTCCTTTTCTAATTCATTATCACAAATTTCTGAAGTAACAAATCTCATTTCAGTTTTCCAGGACTCACTCACTTTCAAGGATAAACTTCCAAATGGTTGCTAGGAGCTCTAACTCCACCCAAGAAGCCTGTGGTAGGAGTAGCGCTAATGACAAATAGGGGCACTGACAAATAAGTTGAGTTTCTGAGTCCTAATGGGTCTGAAAAGTTGTAGCCTCCCTCACATATTACCAGAATTGCATGTCTTTTGCTACATTTCACCCAAAAAAAGCTCAGCAGTTTTGCTACAACATTTAATCTGCATATTTCTTCTAGATTCTTTGAAATCCCTAAACCAAATAAAAACTTTTTTTCAAGAAACAAAATTTGTCTTCACTTCCGATTCTTGGCAATGCACCTGAACTTTAGAAATGAACTTCAGCAATGAACTTCAACTTCTTGAATTTATACAAATAGGAGACAAAAAGAAAAAAAAAGAATGGTTAGCTGATTGAATCTTAAGATTGCAAGGTACACTAGGGGTCACAATCCAACTGCTTATCTTTATGGATATGAAATTGAGGATCAGAAAAGTCTTTTCTTCATCATTACTCTTATGGGGGAAAACACTAGAACCCAAGTCCCCTAGGATCAAATTCAGTTTTCCTCCTGTCACATTGCCTTGCATAGACATCCAACAATTCATGGCTGGATTTCTAATACCTCTGCAGATATGAATCAAGATCCTTGGCCATCCTCACCAACTCAGTACTGGTGACACAGTATTTATGCACTTGGAACAAAAACTTTATCAAAAAGCCCAAATTTTGCCTTAAATTTTTTTTTAAAAAGTGACTAAATTGCCTCCTTGGTCAGGCATGATTCTCTAACTGGGCTGGGAGGAACTCAATCTAAACAGCTTCCCCTGGAGTCCCAAGGATGATGTTGCAGACGATCCATGAAACTGACAGCAAATGCAAAATTTTGCTAATATGCACCTTTGTGTGACAAATAGCCACAGTTATCATTGGATTCACAAATATCTTATCTTAGAACATTAGGAATCACTGTCCTAATACATTCAGTTCAGTTCAGTTGCTCAGTCATGTCCGACTCTTTGCGACCCCATGAATCGCAGCACGCCAGGCCTCCCTGTCCATCACCAACTCCCGGAGTTCACCCAGACTCACATCCATCGAGTCAGTGATGCCATCTAGCCATCTCATCCTCTGTCGTCCCTTTCTCCTCCTGCCCTCAATCCCTCCCAGTATTAGAGTCTTTTCCAATGAGTCAGCTCTTCACATCAGGTGGCCAAAGTACTGGAGTTTCAGCTTCAGCATCATTCCCCCAAAGAAATCCCAGGGCTGATCTCCTTCAGAATGGACTGGTTGGATCTCCTTGCAGTCCAAGGGACTCTCAAGAGTCTTCTCCAACACCACAGTTCAAAAACATCGATTCTTCGGCACTCAGCTTTCTTCACAGTCCAACTCTCACAATCCCATACATAACCGCTGGAAAAACCATAGCCTTGACTAGACGGACCTTTGTTGGCAAAGTAATGTCTCTGCTTTTCAATATGCTATCTAGGCTGGTCATAACTTTTCTTCCAAGGAGTAAGCGTCTTTTAATTTCATGGCTGCAATCACCATCTGCAGTGATTTTGGAGCCCCCAAAAATAAAGTCTGACACTGTTTCCACTGTTTCCCCATCTATTTCCCATAAAGTGATGGGACCGGATGCCATGATCTTCGTTTTCTGAATGTTGAGCTTTAGGCCAACTTTTTCACTCTCCACTGTCACTTTCATCAAGAAGGTTCCTCTACATTGCTTCCTATGAATTTACAATAATCCCTCACCTCCATTCATTAATTCAACAATATTTTTGAAGACTTTTTAAATATACTCAGACCTCTACCATAAATCTGCAAGTCCTGGCTAGTATTTCACTGGCAAAGTGCCATGATGCTCTTGGGTATTTCCAGTTAACCATAGTGGACAGAAGTCTTAAAAGTACATTTCTAATAATGAAACAGACACTAAACTTGACTCGATTCAAAAGAGAAGCTCCAAAGATGAAACTTTCATGATTTTCCTTCTTTACCTGAAATCTGCTTTACAAAATACTGACTTTTAAAAAGCTGTAAGGTCAGTCTGACTATATCCAGAATGGTGAAATCCTGAAATATATAAGCCATTGCTATTAAACACCAAGATATAAGGGTCCTCTTTAGTAGAAAACTGGGTTACTGTATAGTTGAAACCTAACTATCCATCATAAACACCTTCAATACATTTGAAATAGCAGGTGGACAGGTTCTTTCACACTGAGGGTCATTTATGAAGCGATCAAAGGCTGTAGTGGGAAAAAGAGTATGAAGAGGGACAGGGCTTTATAGAATGAATAACTTTTCTCATTCTCAATATTTCTTATATTCTTTTACAACAAATTGCTTGGCTCTTGAGAACAGACCCATAAAAGGAGTGAAATATATTTCTCTATCCTCAATCTGAACTTTTTTTTTAATAGATAAAGTTGTAATGACCCTTTCCAAATAATATGAGCCAACACTTCAAAAATTTCCATTGTTCCAAAGATACAAATTACTCTGTGCATCTATGTCCATCAACTGAATGAGGAAGGAAAACAGATGAAAGTCATTTGAAAGACAACCTCTCCTAGGACTTATGCTTGGAAGCTGGAAAAGCCTAGTAATCCCCTACCTACATAAATAGAGTTTTTCAAATGACTAAGGGGGCCAACAACGAGCAGGGCCAAACACTTGGATGTTATAAAGCAGCCTCCCTATTAGGCCTTGCAAAAAGAAGCCAACTGCAGCTCCTTTAGGGCTGGCCAACCTCTCTGTGACACAGCCCTACCTAGAGTGGAAGGGAACCAAAACAAAACAGTGTCTTCCAGCAATTTACACACAATTCCAATGGAATTTCCCCCAAGCTCAGAAAATTTTAAGTTTATTCAGTCCATATGCTCTCCTAGGTTTTTATTCATTTCCTTTTAACAAAGAGAGCTTAGAGAGAAGCAGCCATTTCTTAGCCATTCAAGATCAGAGTCCCTCTCCAGTAAGCACAAATCACTAGTGACAGCAACCATGCGTCATTTGGAATGTTTGAGGATTATTTTTTCCTCCTAATAAGAAACTCACCTGATGCACTTTTAGAAATGTCTCAGGAGACCACTCAACTCTTCTTCCATTAGCAGCAAATACACAGCATAGATTTGACCCAGCAGTGCATTCCTTAAACCAGAATGTAGGTAACCTGACAATAGTTCAACAGGGTGATTATCCATCACTGAAGATGGTATTCTGGAAGAGGAAAGAAATTACACGGCTTGTGAAGCAAAACAGATCACCTTCTACTTTTGCAGTCAAGTGAGGGCTTCCCCAGTGGCTCAGTGGTAAAGAATCCACCTGCCATGCTGGAGGCACAGGAGACATGAGTTCTGTCCCTGGGAGGAGAAGATCCCCTGGAGGAGGAAATGGTAAACCCACTCCAGTGTTCTTGCCGGCAAAATCCCATGAACAGTGGAGCCTGGTGGGCTACAGTCATGGGGCCCGCAGAGAGTCAGACACAATGTAGCAACTTAAACACCCACACAATGATAATAATAATACCTAACTCACAGAGTTGTTGAGATGACTAAATGAGATCACGTCTGTAAACCATTCAACAGTGTCTAACATACACAGTGTCTAACAAATTCAATGAATATTGTTTAGCCATTATTAGTACTACATTTTTAATTACCAAAAGCAAGGAATATAAAGCAAGATCCTAATGTTTCTTCCTTTGATTCTGCTTCTAATTATACTCTTGAGCACAAAAACTCCCTTATTTGTGCCTTTGTTTCCACCACCAAATTAAAAACAAAAAAAAAGAAAACACCAACCTCTTTCCCTGGAGGAAGCAAATACCAGAACCACACAGAACATTGTGACAGTGCCCATTATTCCCATCACTTTCTGAAGAACTGGATTATCCTGAATGCTTTCAATCGCTTAGCTCCTAGAATTTCCCATCGTTGTTCCCAAGAGGTCAAATTAACTTACAAGGCAATCAGCCTTCCTGTTCCCTAACACTAAGAAGAGAAGTCAGAATTCCCAGGCCGTAGATGTCCCTTTGAGCAGCTCAGAGGCATCTCAAACCAACAGGCAAGAAAGAGCAGCCATTCATGGAACAAATAAGTGATTTGCATTTCCAAGGATGTGGGGAAACATATTAGTTATAATTAGCAAACACGCAGAGTCCCTGTGACAGCTTCACTTTACAAACCCTTGAATGTTTGACAAGAAAAGGTCATGTTTTGTAAAATCCTCAAAAGGTCATTCAATAACAAATCACATGAATGGAATCGCAAGAGTTCAGGGAGGTTAACAGAAACACCACAGGCAGTAAGTGCGTTTTCAAGGTAAACAAGAAAAGAGAGAAAGCAGCCTTGCCTCAGCTATGGAAGAGGAGAAATAGAAGCAATCTCTAATTTACCAAACACTATAATTTCAAGACATTTTCTCTGTACTTGGTGGTTTAACACTGAATGTTATTTCTTGTGTTCAGCACACTTGGAGGATTAGCAGATAATAGCTCAACAGTTCTTCAAAAGGTCTGGGCTGACCTTAGCCAAAGCTTTCTTTTATTTTTTTCTTCTTATTTAGTAAATCTCACAAGTGGATTCCACTTAAAACAAGTAAGTGGCTGCATACACAGAGTGCACACACTCACACCCACACACACCCAAGGGAGGGCCCCCCAAACACACATACACACACACACCCGTGCTCCCCAAATCTGCAAACTTGAGCCCCAGAAGCCTCTTCCTCTAGCACTTTGACCTGCTCACGACCTCTTTCTTCCCAGGTCTATTTTCTCCTCCACCAAGAGCCAGCCCTAGGTCTCTCACAGTCGGGAATAACAAAGGCTTGTTTATATAGGGTAATTTAGCTACAGGATCAGTGGGCAGGCCAGAAGGATGATGCACGTGATCCACAGGGCCAAGGCACAATTCAGAAGTGCAGGCCCAACAGGTTTAAGGGGGGCTCCCTAAGGGCAGGACCAAGGGGCTGGGGTCTGGCTGTCTTCTAGAAAGTACAGCCAAGGCACCGGAAGTGAGGAGCATCCACCAGGAAGACTCAGACTCAGTCACACACTTTAGACACAGGGCATTGGGTATTACAACGAAGAAAGCTGTGGAAAGAAGGTGCTAGAGCCTAAGGCCAAGCAGACAGGTGGCACAGACCCTGAAAGAAGAGTCGCTCTTTAGAACCCTAAAACAGGAGGCAGCATCTTAAGGAACAGGAATAGGACCTGAAGTTGGCAGACATCACAAGTGCTTGCTCTGTGACCTTAAGGAGATGGATCTGACCTTCCTGGGGCTCAGTTTGCCCATTCCCAAAATGGGCTAATATTTCTCACTTACTTCCCAGATCAGGTAAAGATAAAACAAGTAAAAGGCCACTAGAGAAAGCCATGTGTTAGCTGACACTACCAAGGGCTTGCACTAGTATTCCTAACTCATTTCTACATCCTACTCCAGCCTCAGACACGCACTGAAAAACCATCCTCAAGAGTCTTGATCTGCCCCATGTTGCAGCCATGTGCAGCTATTCAAATCTAAATGTTAATATAAAATTACATAAAATTTAAATTCAGTTCTTCATATTTTAAGTGTCCAGCACTACACATGGGCAGTGGCTACCATCCTGGACAATGCTGAGAGAGAAAGTTTCTATCACCATCAAAAATTCAACTGCAACTCCAGTGCAGACCTACCCATTTGCAAGGGAGGACAGACCTCCTAACCTCTCCCCCACCACCACCCCACCCTCGCCATGCACATCCCCTTTGACCTCAGTCACTATTACTTCATATTCACCCTGAGACCATCCACCAGAACAGCCCTGACTGATGATTCAAGCACAGACCTCTCACCTTCCGGATTACCTGCTGACCACCAAGCCCCACCCACCTGGCAACTGTTTGATCCGAATGACTGTCAGAAACAGGACACTTCACTTTGTCTTTCTTGCCAACTATTTTAGCTTATTTGCCGCGAGTACAGGGTATAATTAATATCACACAGGAGCCAGCATTGTCATTTTTCAAATCATTTCCCTGGAAATGTTCTACACCTCTTAATGGCCCTGCTAATGCTGTAGCTGTCATGTTTTGGACAGCTGCACTTTTACAAGACAAACTCTGCAGCGCCAGGAGCCTCTCTGCAGACTTTTTAGCTCAGAGGCTCAGAGGCCGTGAACGCCAGCCGTAATGGCTAAATGGAAATCTTTGATTAATTCCTTTACCTCTCGGTGCTGACTGCTTCTCAGGTGTCACCTTCCTGGATCCCACCTCCCAGCCCCCTCATCCTTCCCTGTCCTTTCCCTTTGCCCCCCAACGCAGCCTCATCTTTTCTATGCCACCTGATGGACAAGGGGATGAGGGAAACGGCCAAAGTCACACGACTGATTGAAGCCAGGACACGCTGGCCAGAGGGGCAAAGGCTTAAATATCTGGATGGAAGCCAGACCTCCTTGCTCAATGCCATACACTGAAAAAGTAGGGCCCTCTGTGCCTATTCAATTTTATTTTTCAAAAATATGCCTATTCCTCCCTGTTAACTCTCTGCAAAATGCTCACATTTCTCTGTGTACTGGGTACATATGAAAGACTGAGGGAGACAAAGGACAATGACAGGAGGGCTATATTTGAAGTGTCCCGGGAGCCATGCACAGGCCAGCAAGGACAATGAGAGCCAGGCCATGTATTTACTAAGGGACATGGAACGAAGATGATTTTCAGCCAGATGGAAAAACATACCGCCCTGTTTGGGGCAGTAATAGCATCCTGCTGCTGCTTTTCACTGGTGAAAATTTTGTTTTTTTGTTTTTCAATCATCAGTTTCAAGTCTAGGGAGATTGTTTGAGTTGGATGTCATGGTTAATTCTGCCCAGAAAACCTAACTACACGGTCCAGCACTGTCCAGGAAAGCCCTCTCTGCTGAGGCCGTCTGTCTGGAAAGGAGCTCAGGCCAGATCTGTCTTAAAAGGAAGCCAGAGCCGTGCAAGGGACACAGCTCAGGTTTTTAGGCTCAACAGCGGCGCTGATTCACTGCTCCTCTAATCCCGTGTTTATTAGCGATTCGCAGCCCATGGAGAGATGAGCACACGACTTCCTTTCACGCTGCGTCTGCAAAATGCTCCAGAAAGTTGGACTCATCAGTGAAGCAGCGGGTCCCTTGGTTGAGACCAGCCAGGCCAGAAAAGTGACATGAACAGGATGCTGCTAAACATGCCCGATTCGCAAATACGCACTGCATTCTCGTCTGCATGACTTGCTGCCATTTAAAAGACAATAAACAGCAACTTTAGGCTGCTAACAACGTGTCATTTAAGGTTTGCTGTTGCTCAACATCAAGAAAAATCAATGCCGGCTCTACGGGGGCAGCAAACCCGGAGAACTGAGCTCCATTCAGGTCTGTTTGAACTCATTTCCTTTCTCCACGGTTGCCCCCTTGTACTCCCCCTCAGGCGTCCCCTCACAGCGGGCTGACAGCTTGACACATTGACAGCTCGCACTGAATGACAACTGATTTGTACAAATTTCAAGCCTTATAAATCTACCTGTCACAACAACAACATAAAAGCGCCCAGGCCCAGCAGGTAATTCAGAAAAAGCTTCCCTTGACAGCACTTTCTGAAAAGCAATGGCGTGCCTCCTGCCAAAAATTCCAACTATCATCCTTGTATAACTTTGAATAAAAATCCAGGGCCCATTTTCTTGCCAACAGGCTACCAATCGTCTTATTTAAAGATTAAAAAGAGTGAACGGGGGAGAGGTGGGGAGGGAAAAACAGCCACACAATTTCATTTTATACTGATATGAAAGTAGTACCGCCTGCTATGCCAGGATTCCCACACCATTTTTCTCTCTGGTGCTCAGAAGGAGTAAATGAGTGAGGGTTTTTTTATGGTATTTAAACAATATCCCAGATTGCAGGGGCTCTGCCTCCCAGGCTCCTCCCCGCTCACCTGGGGCCAGTCCCGCTTGCTGCCAGAGCAAGGCGGTTTGACAGACGAGGGGCTGCGAGGCCGAGGTCCAAGGCCACCCCAAGGTTTCTCCAAGACAAAGGCCCTTCAGGATCTATCACCCCACCTCCCTTGACCACTTTTCTTACTAAAGCATTCAAACTATGTCAAGGTAAACCTTTACCGAAACACTTCAGGGATCAACAGCCTAACACATTATTTCATCACCGAATCTTTGTTACAAAATAAGAACTAGAGTTGCATATTTAGGCTTGGTTTTTAGGTGTGGTTTTATAATTATGTTAACACTGAAAAAAAAAATCTAGCAAAATAAGGTATTTAAGAGAGAGGGAGAGACATTTAGTACATTGGCACTTGAACAGCAAACAGTAGGTGACAAAAAATTTCCCTTTATCTCTACGATTCAAGCCCTTTCAATTCCAGCTGATACAGAGAAAGGTGGGGTGAATGAGCAGCTCAAGTAATTCTCATGTACCTCATCTGCTCTTGTAGAATCTCTCAGCAGACTCACAGATGGAAAAATGACCTTAATCCTTCCTCTGAAGGTTTGCTCTAAGTGCATGTGGAATGGGGACGCCAAGGAGACTCCGAGGAAGGAGACATGAGCCCAAGAATGAGGGCAAATAAGGACGCATCCAATGGTCAAATGCTGAAGCAACAATGGTTCCAGGAAAGCATCCTGTCACAGAGAAAGTCACCTCCTCCCTCCTCTGCTCAGCAGGGCAGTCAAATCTGACAACGAAGAACCCAGATGATGGGGGTGGGCGGACACTTCAGTTTCAAATCCTGCTTATTCCACTCATGAGTCATGTAACTTTGGGAAAATGATATTTACACTCTCTGTGCTTCAGTTTCACCATCTGTACAATAGGGATCATAATCAGGTCTCAGAGAGTATGAGGATGAAATGCCTATTAAAAGTCTAGCTCATAGCAAACAGTATCTGCTCATTTATTAATAGATATGCAGATATATATACATATGTATATTTAAAACATTAATAGTGTTATACAGGGAAAAAAAGATTATTATTAGTATTATTAGTACTCGCTCTGAGATTCCAGACATAATTACTTTTCTTCCATGGAGTGTAAGCTTCCAATGCAATTTAAAAAAAAAAAATGTAGGAAATCATCCCTGAAAATGTTTTAACTTATTTGGTTGTAATGTTTAGATAAGAGATCAGTGTAGCTGGGCTGGATTTATTTTCTGCCTTTTTATAAACTTCTTTATCTACTCTTTTCAACTTGCTTCTTCATCAGCTCATGACTAATAAAACCATCTAGTGTGGTTGGAAAAAATATTTTATTAATTTAGAAGCACATAATTTACACTGTCTTAACACCATTTATCACTGAGAAGCACTTCAAATATGTGGATTACACGAAGAGAAAATTGATACATGTACGATATACACATAAATATGTAAACACAGATAAATACGTAAGTAGAAAGAGAATACTATGCCCCCAAATATAGTTCATGTCAATAGTAGCTGGTTAGTCTTGAGATCGGAGAAGGCAATGGCACCCCACTCCAGTACTCTTGCCTGGAAAATCCATGGATGGAGGAGCCTGGAAGGCTGCAGTCCATGGGGTCGCTGAGGGTCAGATACGTCTGAGCGACTTTACTTTCACTTTTCACTTTGATGCATTGGAGAAGGAAATGGCAACCCACTCCAGTGTTCTTGCCTGGAGAATCCCAGGGACGGGGGAGCCTGGTGGGCTGCCGTCTATGGGGTTGCACAGAGTCAGACACGACTGAAGTGACTTAGCAGTAGCAGTCTTGAGATTGAGATTAGAGAATAGAGTAAGACTATTATTTGCTCTAAAACTCACTGTCAATATCAGCTGAACCGTAAAATATGACAGATTAGGATAATCCAAATTATATAAATTAATATCCATTTTGTAACCTTATTATCCTAATTTGGTTAACATCAAGACTGACAGGAGTCAACTGAACTCGGGATGCCAAAAGGGAACAAAAATCAGCAAATCCATTATTTTGTAATTATTTGTACAACCAAGTGTTTTCATTATGAGCCATTAGTGGCCATTAGTAAATAAAACACGGTTTGAATTTCACAAGCACGTTTGATTCTCAGAAGATTTGTATTCACACTAAAGTGAAAGTGAAGTCGCTCAGTCGTGTCTAACTCTTTGCGACCCCATGGGATGTAGCCTACCAGGCTCCTCTGTCCATGGGATTTTCCAGGCAATAGTACTGGAGTGGATTGCCATTTCCTTCTCCAGGGCATCTTCCTGACCCAGGGATCAAACCCAGGTCTCCCACATTGTAGACAGACACTTTACCATCTGAGCCACCAGGGAAGTCCATTTCACACTAAGAAAACCCCAAATCAAATGCAATTTTCATGTCATAAAATAACTGATGTCATAAACCAAAACAATTACACATCAAATCTTTATGAGACAGGAAAAAAAATGAGCAGTCTATAAAACTGATATCACAATGATAACTTATAGAACTAAACTAGCCTTATTTTTTCATCTCTCATCAATTATAAAGTGAACATATAAGAATAGGTGAGGCATAAATAGAAAAAAAGCAAAGTATGTCAGCTCAAGTTCATCTTTAAGCCAATATCCACCCAGTAAGTAAATTAGATTTTCTTATGTTAACCCTTCTCCTCTCAATGGCACATATTTGGCCTAACAAAATGATAAATAATATTTTGCTCACTATTGTCTTCCTGACATCAATCACTGAGAGTTAACAAACACTGTCTCACATATGCTGGGATTCCCCCCTACTATGACCAATTAAGTAACAAATTATTCAACGGAGCACTGCAGGGCTGACAAGACACAATTGAGTGCAGAGCTGGTCAGTTAAGTCTCACACTGGCCCACTGAGAGTTTGCTTAGAGAAAAATAGGAAATTTTAGATGCAAAACACATGATGTCTTACGTGCATTTTATATTCCTATTTGTGTATGTGTTGTAGCTACTTGTTTGCCCAAAGAAGAGAGCGAAGCTTTCAAACCTGTTGGTCTTTGGTGCCTACAAAGTTTTGCTTTTTGTTTTTGTTTTTCCCTCAGAGACTGCTCAAAGAGCTGCTTATTTCTCCATCTCACCAAGAGCCAAACCTGGCAACTCAGAATGTCACCTGTCAGCTATCAGGGCACAGAAGCTAATAGGCTTTAAGACACAAAGTGGCACTTCTTCAGGACTTGGGAAAAAGCACCAACTACCATTCAGGAAGAAAATCCCTAGGTCTCTGAGCAGCTTCCCTGTACCCCAGAGCTGGGCACTCTGCCTCAAGATGACCATTCCCTACCACCCGTTGCCCCTCCTCCAGCCCTTATTCACAGTTCCTCTAAATACATGAGTCCATCAACAGGTATGTCCATGGTGACCAAAGGCAAAGTTTGCAACCCTTCAACAACACCATTTTGAGAAGAGCAGCTAAGTTTCTACTCCTTTACATGGATCTCTGTCTACATTTGCTGGGACAAAAGGACCAACTTCACCCAAGTTTTCCCACGAACCACCACTCACAAAGACACCTCCTGCCACCTGACATGTACTCAGCACCCATCATGAATCACCATGGCCTCCTCAGCCTCCCTCACAGAAAAGCCAAGTGCCTGAGACACAAGCTACTTAACCAGGCACCACCCATGCAGCAAGCTGATGGCCACCAGGAATCAATCCAGGTGTGGCTTGTCTGGCGCCCCCCAGGGGCAAGAGGGGAAAGCTGGCTGGGAAGTATAACCAAGAGAGGACCCACCCAGCCTCTGGCTTGAACTTCCAAGGAATCAGTAAATTTTTACCACTTAGGACAAGCCATGTTATTTGTAACTGTCAGAGGAAGGAAAATCTGTAATTGTTAAGGGGGATGAAGGTTGTGCAAATTCTTCCCTTTGCAAAGGGAACAGTCAATCACTTTTATAAGGACAGCAACAACTGAAACTATCCATTCGTATACTTTCCTTTAGTCAACAATATTACCTTTAGTAATCTGGGGAATGTGCATCCATAAATTACAGCAAGTGTTATTGCATTGCTGAATAAACAGCAACATTTCCATCAGCAGCAGCAGTGGCAGCCCCACAAAGGTATAACAAACAGACTCAATCATTTTCTTGTCAAGCTTTGCAATGACTGCAGAGTTTACTGCTGGAGATAATGTTGCTTTCCTCAGCATTGTGAGCCAAACTGCAAACTGCTTATTAAAACAAAACCTCTTTTTCAGAGCAGCATGAGTTGGATAATCACTTATTGCACTCAAGAAAAAACAGGTTTGGTGCCCAGAGGAGGTTAGCAATCAGGCATATGTGTTAACATTTGGTTGGTAAAAACTGGTTAAGAAATAAATTATCCGACACTGGGGTGGGAGGAGGGAAGAAGTTAACTTATTAGCATCACTGGCCCACACTGACCCTTTTCCTTATGATGTCATTCAGTTTTTTGACAATGTGGTTCCAAGTACTGAGCCTGGTGGAAGCTTGGGGGTGGGATGGGGAGGGTTCCAGCGAGGAGAGGGATGGGTAGAGGAAATGATCAGGAGGAAAACTAGAAAGGAAAGGCAACCTGCTCGTCTTCAAGGGAAGGCATCTCTGGAAGAGACTGTATCCTAGAGGCAGGGGATAAGACTGGAGCAAGGAACAGGAAGGAAACAAGTAAACTTTAAGCACCAGGCATTCGTGACTAAACCATTTCTGAAGACAGCACCTATTATTACTCTCCGAAGAAATCGCTTGACATAACTAAGCCAGAGAGAATGTGAAAAGCCATCCTCAGTTTTCCCCACTTAAAATAGATGGACAGCCATTTTCCTGAGCCTGAGGAACAGGGCTGCAGAGGCACAGCCCGGGAGGCCTGCCGTGTCAGGGCGCTGCTCTGCCAGGAAAACCATCACATTCAACTATGCAAAAGCTGACCCAATACTGTTTTGGTGGTTTCTGGGTTTGTTTTTTTTTTCTTTTCATGCCCAAAGATGAATTAATATCAAAGTAGGCAGACACTCTCCCTCAGCCGTCCCCTCCCCTGTCTCGATGCTGCCGATAGCTTTGTGGCCCCAGATGTCCACCGTGCAGGAGGGCAGCCTGTACTCTGGGTGTCCCTATCAGAGCAGGAAATGAGACTGGGAAGACTTTATTATAACTTTGGGCTACATCCGAGGTTGACTGCTATCACAGCTCTAAAATGAGTATCAGTATGAAACAAAGAAAGAAAAAAAGGGCACGAATGCAAAGTGGAAAGGCAACTCTAGGAACTGTTATTCGGTTTCAACAACAGAAGGTAGGCGAGTGCAGGTCAGGACTGTGCCCCCATCAACCCTGGAAGGGCTGGCAAACCCCTGGTTCCCACCCTGCCGCTCAGCACTTTAAACCTGCACAAGGGCCGTTCCTCACACCTAGCTTGGTCCTCTTGGCCACCAAAGAATCAGAAACCATGCTTTTCCTCTGCCTGAAAAGTTTTTCCTCCCATTGCTTAGTTCAGTTTTCCCCTCAGTAGGCAATTCCTCAGAAAAAAGGTCTTTTCTGACCACACAACTTCAACTAGCCCCTGCCCTCTTCCTCAACCCACCATTCTCCCTGGTTTTCATTTGACTTCTTTGGATCACTACTTCTACCTGAGATGATCACTTAAGAATTTATTAATACGTTTATTACCTGTCCCCTCCATAAGGTAAACTCCATAAAGGATTTCATTTTATTCAAAACATTAGCCCCAGCACCTGGAATACAGTGCCCAGCATGTAGATGCTCAACAAGTATTTGATAAATTACTTAAAAATTACTCTATGGAAGTATAGAAAACACCCCCATGGGCATAAATCAGAGACCTCTCAGACTCAAATAGTGGTTTCTGAGCACAGATTATGGGTCCGGATTGTGGAAAGGACTGTGGAGAATCTAAAAATAAAAACAAACCAAAAAAAAGAAGAAATCTTTATTCTCACATCCTTAAGAATGTACAGAAATAAGTTACTGCTCATGAACTGAGCATGAGCCATAGAAATTTGGTATTCTTTGCTTAAAGTACAAAGATAAAGGGCACTGCCCATGACCTAAATAAAACGCAGTTCAATAAGGAGTTTAAAAAAACCTGGACCCAAGACCAGATTTAATCGGGGCCTATCAATCATCAGGGTACATCTGGTCTCCAATATATGCGGATAAAAAGACTTAACCCATTTCTTTTTAAATGTTATTTTTAATACGTAGTTATTGGCACAAAGAAATAAGAAATGAAAATGGCATATCTCCAACACTCATGTAGCCACCCAACTTTATCAATGCTAACATGTTAATGTTGAGCCATATTTGGATAAGATTTTTTTTTTTTAAGAAAGAAAATACTATAAGAAGAAATGATTGCCCACCTATTTTATCATGAGGATCAAGTACAGCTCAAGTCTTAAAAATATTTAAGTCACTATTAAATGACACAGATTATAATAGTTAACAGCTTCCAACTGTCAACAGTTTTCACCTCTCTTCTTCTGCTGGCATTTTAATTCTCTCCTTACTCCTCTTCCACATCCGTCATCATTGTTTCTTTCTGTTCATTTCTCCTGATCCCCTGCCTTATTCTCCATTGTTCAAATCATGTCATATAACAAGATGTATTCCAATTTTTTTTAAACATATTTTTAAAAAGGAAACCATTAAAGTACTAGAAGAAAACCAAGGAATGGATAAGTCCTTTCTAGTATAACTAAAAATAAAAAAAAAACATAAAAGATGATATAAAGCAACAATTCTGCATGAAAAAACAGAAAATAAAGCAAATAAAAAGCCAGCAACAGCAAATCAGAAGGCAAATGAAAAATGTGGGCAGGGTGGGGCGGGTGCATGTATCTCTACCAAAGAAAAAAGACTAATTACATACATGGACATGGATATACACAATTACACAAAAACACACACAGAGCCACAAAAATAATCATTAAAAAGACAAAAATCCAATAGTAAAATGGACAAAGGATACAAACTCACAGTTCACAAAAAAGGAAATAAAAATCAGTCGCAAATATATAATAGGATGTTTAACCTCATTCATAACAAAAAAAATACTAATCAAAACCCTGAGAAATCTTTTTCTAACCTACCAGATTACCAAGAATCCAAAAGTTTAATAACACTCTCTGTTGGTGAGGCTGTGAGAAAACAGGCATATACCTAACACTGCTGGTGAGGATTTAAATTAACTCCTAAGTAATGCACTTTGGCAATGTCTATCAAAATTACAAACACATATGGCCTATAACCTAGCAAGTCTATTTCTGGATATTTATTCTATATATAGCCTAGCAAACTTTCAAAAATGACAGTCTAAGGTCACTGATTGTAGTTTGTAATACTGAAAGGAAACTAACAAGAACACTGTCTATCAGTAGCAGACTGAATAAACAAATTATTATGAATTCATCCAGTGGAACACTATACATCTATAAAAAGTTCATGAGAAAGCTCTCTGTACTGATATGGAAAGATTTTACTGTTGAGTGAAAAAAGGGGGAGGACAAAATAATATGAATAGCATGCTATTTTTTGTATAAGTGAAAAACAATGTGTATTTCTTTTTGCTTGTATGAACAAAATTTTTTAAACTCTGAAAAAAAATTAAAAAGAAACTAAAAATAGTTACTCTTGGGGGTTACAGTGGGAACTTGTAAAGGTAAGGAACAGAAAGGAAGGAAAACTATTCATAATTTTCCTATCATATGGGGAATTATATCCTTAGGAATTGAAACTGATAAAAATAAACATCTACTCACTGAGTGTTAAGAGTATTTTAAAAGTCAAAAAACACGTCTTGGCTAGAGCTATAGGTAAATAGGAAAATGAAGAGCCTGAGAGGGGAGGAACTCACAGGACTGGTCAAGCATCAAAGAGTGTGGAAGTTCTACGGCTTTTGGCCTTGAGTTGACCAGCAGGTTACTTAGCTCACACAACTCAGCATACTCCTGGCGAGAAGACCGCAGCTCAAGTTGGTCCATTTTCTTTCTCTGGCTGTGCCTTCCTTTTCTACACATCACTGGCCACACACTTCCCAGACCCTCTCTCTCTCTGCCTCATCCCTAGGCCCTCCCTGTGATGTCCCACTCACCTTTCTCTCCTCTCCTCCAGCACTCTGGTCTGCCTCCAGACAAACTCTCTCTCTCTGCACTCCTCCACTACCCCACAACTCATTCTCGAAACCATTCTAACTTCCACCTCTCAGATCTGGCTGGATTCACAGCAAGGGACTGGATCAGTAACCTGGTGCTCCCTTGAGGTTATCAGTAAGTTAAAGAAGATCAAAGGAAAAACATTTCACTAAGGACTTCCCTGGTGGTTCAGACAGTAAAGCGTCTGTCTACAATGCGGGAGACCTGGGTTCGATCCCTGGGTCCGATCCCTGGGCCGGGAAGATTCCCTGGAGAAAGAAACGGCAACCCACTCCAGTACTCTTGCCTAGAAAATCCCATGGATGGAGGAGTTTGGTGCAGGCTACTGTCCTTGGGGTCGCAGAGTTGGGCACGACTGAGCCACTTCACTTCACTTCGCAAGGAAACAGAAGACTCCTCCACTATTGCCCTTTATCCATTCAGTTACACAAAAAGAGGCCTTGAGACAAAATTTGAGACTGCACAAGAGACACCAGCATGCACTGCCTCCTGTGAGGATACTGGCTCAGCCCCCTGCCCCAGTGAAGGAGAGTAACTAAAGGAACAAATTTGCTCCCAGCCTTGGGACCAGGGATAGATGGGAGCCAGCAACCTAGTATGTTAGGTTGGGACCATCTATCTTCCCAGCCTGTCACATCTTCTTTGGAGCCCAATTCTGTCATTCAAGCTTAATGACTCTATAGATTCCTTCCTACCTCAAGCCACCTAAGACTTGACCACCTAAGTCATCAACTGCCTTAGTCATGGCAACCCTCACAGAACTACAGGCAGAGGACTGTGGCAAACCTTTAGAGACAGCAAAGAAATGCCTCTTCATCCATTCATTTTATAGCACACAGCATTTTAAATACAGTT
This sequence comes from Aepyceros melampus, assembly GCA_006408695.1. NCBI lineage: Eukaryota > Metazoa > Chordata > Mammalia > Artiodactyla > Bovidae > Aepyceros > Aepyceros melampus. The sequence continues at coordinate 141,625 of SJXQ01012229.1, forward strand.
TTGGTAAATATATGCATGTATGCAACAGAGAGGTTAGCAAAATGCTGTTAAATGTGTGGGTTTAAATACTTCAATTAAAAGATAATGCATTATCTCAGTATATTATTTGTCTTAAGGGGCCTCTAAAATGCTCAGTGGGTTCCCTTAAACAGAAAAATAACCCACAAGCATGGATATCATATGTTGAACATGCTTTGCAAACCACTACCAAAAGCTACTTCTGAATGTAAAATTCTGTTTACCCTATATGCATGCCACCAAGTGAACAAGTGAACAAGATTTTATTAGAGGTGAAAAATATTATTAACAAGCATGTGACGCACTGGAACTTTCAGACACTGTTGCCAGAAACATAAGCTGGCACAAGGAAACTATGGAAAACTGTTGAGCAGTTTAGACTAATACTGAACAACACATAACTCTGTGACCCAGAATTTCTACCCCTTGGTATGCATCCAACAGAAATAGGTATGTACATTCACCCAAAGATGGATAAGACTATACAGAGCAGCACAATTCGTACTAACCAAAAACAACTGGAAAACAACCCAGATATCCATCAATAGTTCAGTTCAGTCGCTCAGTCGTGTCCGACTCTTTGCGACCCCATGAATCGCAGCACACCAGGCCTCCCTGTCCATCACCAACTCCCGGAGTTCACTCAGACTCACGTCCACTGAGTCCGTGATGCCATCCAGCCATCTCATCCTCGGTCGTCCCCTTCTCCTCCTGCCCCCAANGTCTGGGTGAACTCCGGGAGTTGGTGATGGACAGGGGGGCCTGGCGTGCTGCGATTCATGGGGTCGCAAAGAGTCGGACTCGACTGCGCGACTGAACTGGACTGTAGCCCACCAGGCTCCTCTGTCCATGGGATCTTCCCAACCCAGGGATCAAACCCGTGTGTCTTGCATCTCCTGCACTGGCAGGCGGATTCTTTATCACTAGTGTCACCTAGGAAGCCCTTAGACCCCTCGAGGGGTGGCTTTGTCACCAAGCCGTGTCCGACTCTTGGGACCCCATGGACTGTAGCCCACCAGGCCTCTCTGTCCATGGGATTTCTGAGGCCAGACTATTGAAGTGGGTAGCCATTTCCTTCTCCAGGTGATAAACCCCTCTAGCAAACACCAAGCTCCCTTTCTCTCAACATAATGCCTACCTTTTTTCTATCCCTGATAGCTCAGTTGGTAAACAATCTGCCTGCAACTGAGGAGACCCTGGTTCGATTCCTGGGTTGGGAAGATCCTCTGGGGAAGGGATAGGCTACCCACTCCAGTATTCTGGCCTGGAGAATTTCAAGGACTATATAGTCCATGGGGTTGCAAAGAGTTGGACATGATTAAGCAACTTTCACTTCACATCACTTCACCTATCTAAACATTAACAACCAACCACTGTGTGCCCAGCTCTGTGCTCAAGATACAACATTGAGTAAACCATGATTCTTTTCCTTTAGGTGCTCACAGCACTGTATGGAAAAGAGACACAAAAACAGAACTATGATAGACACATAAGCAGAGAATAGTAGGAGCATTGGAAAGGAACATGTAAGCCAATTTTGGGGGTGAGAGAAAGGAGATGATTCTTAGTGATTTCTTAGAGGACATAAAATATGCCTTAAAAGATGGAAGTTGGTCAGTGGAATGAAGAGGAAGGCAGCTCCCAGCAGAGGAAATCTCATGAGCAAAAAACCGTCTGGTGTAGAGATATGGGTGCTAGTAGGTGGGTATAACTACAAGAGGAAAATCTGAGCAAGGACAGATGAGGCAGGCAGAGAGAAGATCATGAAGGTCTTTGCAAACCATGTGAAATGGATGAGACTTCATGCCAGAGAGGGAGAATATTGTCACTGTGGGTGGTGAGCAAGGAAATGGCAGGGTCAAGTTTGTCACCAAGGAACTGTGTGAGAAATGAAATTGGAGATAAAGAGCCTGGGAAATATCACCATAGACCTGTTTGAACCAGACCACTGGGAGCAGGGTTGGAGAGGAGAAAACAAATCAATGTCTAGGTGGTAAAATCAGAAGGACTGAGGAATTGATGCATGGTAAGAGAGCAGGGAAGGAGAAAGGGAAGCTGTTGAGAACTGACAGATGGCCGACAGCAAGTGGAAAATGTCCAAGAGGAAGAGAAGGGTGGGGTAGATGGCAGGGAACACAGGTGCCCTGAGGTTGACCCAGAGGTCAACACAGGAGGCATTAAAGATGAAGTGCCTGTAGGGACTTCAGGAAGTAAGTTCAGCAAGAGAGCTGAAAGCCTGAGTCTGGCAGCAAGGAGTCTGGGCTAAAGGTAGAAATAAATTTGTCAGCATACACAAGAAATCCTAGAGCACACGAAATCACAGCACACACACGGTGAGCACATAGCGAGCTGAACACTCAGGAACACCAACTTTAAGGAAGGAGTAGAGGAAGAAAGTCTGTAAAGAGGACAGAAACAGGATGGGCAGAGTTCCTCAATGATCAGGATACTGAGAAGTCATCGATGCCAAGGCAGTGGAAAGTTTTAAAACACGAGTAACTGATCAATACTCCAAAATGTAGCAGCCAGATTTCCAGGATAAATAGACCGAAATAGTTTCATTGAATTTGGCAATTAACATATCATCAATGACTTTTCTGGCCCCATCACTTCATGGGAAATAGATGGGGAAACAATAGAAACAGTGTCAGACTTTGTTTTTTTGGGCTCCAAAATCACTGCAGATGGTGACTGCAGCCATGAAATTAAAAGACGCTTACTCCTTGGAAGAAAAGTTATGACCAACCTAGATAGTATATTCAAAAGAGAGGCATTACTTTGCTGACTAAGGTCCGTCTAGTCAAGGCTATGGTTTTTCCCGTGGTTATGTACGGATGTGAGAGTTGGACTGTGAAGAAGGTTGAGCATAGAAGAATTGATGCTTTTGAACTGTGGTGTTGGAGAAGACTCTTGAGAGTCCCTTGGACTGCAAGGAGATCCAACCAGTCCCTTCTGAAGGAGATCAACCCTGGGATTTCTTTGGAAGGAATGATGCTAAAGCTGAAGCTCCAGTACTTTGGCCACCTCATGCGAAGAGTTGACTCACTGGAAAAGACCCCGATGCTGGGAGGGATTGGGGGCAGGAGGAGAAGGGGACGACTGAGGATGAGATGGCTGGATGGCATCACGGACTCAATGGACGTGAGTCTGAGTGAACTCTGGGAGTTGTTGATGGACAGGGAGGCCTGGTGTGCTGCGATTCATGGGGTCGCAAAGAGTCGGACACGACTGAGCGACTGAACTGAACTGAACTGAACGACTTTAGTCAGTGATTTCAGACTTTAGTTCACTTCCAGCACCACAGCAGACCAAGCTAAAATAAATCCACATTGCAATATTTGTCAAGAAATCAGGATGCCCGATTTTTGAGGCCCTCAAAGGGACAGGACATGTTGCTTTCAGCTGACACAAGATGGGAAACGAAGAGTTATAAACAAAGCTAGACATCTAAGTACTGTCCAATACATAAAAAGGGGACACAAGAAACTATCTACCAGCCCGTAAAACAAGGAGGCATGTTGTTTCTCCGGGCTTGAGGCAAAAAAAAAAAAAGAGGCCTCTTGCAAGAAACTAAAACTCTAAGCCTGTGCTAGTCCTGTCTGTAGAGTAATGGTATTTTAAATCCAAGCTGAAAAATAATATAAAACTGGTGTTAGACTTATGAGAGCTCTGTTTTTCAAAAATAGTAATCCTTCCCATACTCCATAACCCAAGAGACAACTGTGGACAAATATAAGCTTCCAGTTAAAAATAAATTCTGTAACACACAAGGAAACAAATAACTATGAGGAGAACCAACCAATCACAAAAAGGAGAATAGAAGTTATAGAAAACTCCAAAGATCATAAAACAAGATTTTTAAAGTTATAGAAACTATTATGAGATAAGATGACATTATGGGGGAAGTTTGGGGGAAAATAGAATATAAAAAATCCACTTATTAAAACTTTAAATGTGATGAATAGACTAAACAGAATATTAGATACAACTATGAAGAAAATTGATTAAGACATAGGGTATAAGCTCAACATTCAGAAAACGAAGATCATGGCATCTGGCCCCATCACTTCATGGGAAATAGATGGGGAAACAATAGAAACAGTGTCAGACTTTGTTTTTTTGGGCTCCAAAATCACTGCAGATGGTGACTGCAGCCATGAAATTAAAAGACGCTTACTCCTTGGAAGAAAAGTTATGACCAACCTAGATAGTATATTCAAAAGCAGAGGCATTACTTTGCTGACTAAGGTCCGTCTAGTCAAGGCTATGGTTTTTCCCGTGGTTATGTACGGATGTGAGAGTTGGACTGTGAAGAAGGTTGAGCATAGAAGAATTGATGCTTTTGAACTGTGGTGTTGGAGAAGACTCTTGAGAGTCCCTTGGACTGCAAGGAGATCCAACCAGTCCCTTCTGAAGGAGATCAACCCTGGGATTTCTTTGGAAGGAATGATGCTAAAGCTGAAGCTCCAGTACTTTGGCCACCTCATGCGAAGAGTTGACTCACTGGAAAAGACCCCGATGCTGGGAGGGATTGGGGGCAGGAGGAGAAGGGGACGACTGAGGATGAGATGGCTGGATGGCATCACGGACTCAATGGACGTGAGTCTGAGTGAACTCTGGGAGTTGTTGATGGACAGGGAGGCCTGGTGTGCTGCGATTCATGGGGTCGCAAAGAGTCGGACACGACTGAGCGACTGAACTGAACTGAACTGAACGACTTTAGTCAGTGATTTCAGACTTTAGTTCACTTCCAGCACCACAGCAGACCAAGCTAAAATAAATCCACATTGCAATATTTGTCAAGAAATCAGGATGCCCGATTTTTGAGGCCCTCAAAGGGACAGGACATGTTGCTTTCAGCTGACACAAGATGGGAAACGAAGAGTTATAAACAAAGCTAGACATCTAAGTACTGTCCAATACATAAAAAGGGGACACAAGAAACTATCTACCAGCCCGTAAAACAAGGAGGCATGTTGTTTCTCCGGGCTTGAGGCAAAAAAAAAAAAAGAGGCCTCTTGCAAGAAACTAAAACTCTAAGCCTGTGCTAGTCCTGTCTGTAGAGTAATGGTATTTTAAATCCAAGCTGAAAAATAATATAAAACTGGTGTTAGACTTATGAGAGCTCTGTTTTTCAAAAATAGTAATCCTTCCCATACTCCATAACCCAAGAGACAACTGTGGACAAATATAAGCTTCCAGTTAAAAATAAATTCTGTAACACACAAGGAAACAAATAACTATGAGGGAGAACCAACCAATCACAAAAAGGAGAATAGAAGTTATAGAAAACTCCAAAGATCATAAAACAAGATTTTTAAAGTTATAGAAACTATTATGAGATAAGATGACATTATGGGGGAAGTTTGGGGGAAAATAGAATATAAAAAATCCACTTATTAAAACTTTAAATGTGATGAATAGACTAAACAGAATATTAGATACAACTATGAAGAAAATTGATTAAGACATAGGGTAAATCTGAAAAAAAAGAAAAATCCAGAATTTAGAGAAAAATAAAAAGATGGTATACCTGGACTTGCAGCAACAAGATGAACCTAGAGCTATCACACTAACTGAAGAAAGTCAGACAAAGAAAAATAGGTATCATATGATATCATTTATATGTGGAATCTAAAAAAATGGTAAAAATGAATTATTTATACAACAGAAACACTCACACAGAAAACAAAGTTATGGTTACCGAAGGGAAAGGGGAGGAAGGATAAATTAGGAATTGGTATTAACAGGTACATATGACTATATATAAAATAGAACAAGGACCTACTGTAAGGTAGAGGGAACTATACCCAATATTTTATAATAATTGAATAAAGCTGAGCACCAAAGAATTGATGCTTTTGAACTGTGGTGTTGGAGAAGACTCTTGAGAGTCCCTTGGACTGCAAGGAGATCTAACCAGTCCATTCTAAAGGAGATCAGTCCTGGGTGTTCTTTGGAAGGAATGATGCTAAAACTGAAACTCTAGTACTTTGGCCACCTCATGAGAAGAGCTGACTCATTGGAAAAGACCCTGATGCTGGGAGGGATTGGGGGCAGGAGGAGAAGGGGACGACTGAGGATGAGATGGCTGGATGGCATCACTGACTCAATGGACGTGAGTCTGAGTGAACTCCGGGAGTTGGTGATGGACAGGGAGGCCTGGCGTGCTGTGATTCATGGGGTCACAAAGAGAGAGACATGACTGAGCGACTGAACTGAATAAAGGAAAATAATCTGGAAAATAATATATGCATACATGTAACTGAATCACTTTACTGTACACCTGAAACACTGTAAATCAACTACACTTCAATTTTTTTAAAAAAAGATGGCCTAATTGTAAAAAAAGATATGCCAAAGAAGAAAGAATAAAATCCATGATATACTCTTAACAGGAGTTCTAGAAGAAAACAGAGAAAGTAGAAAAGGCAATGATCAAAAAGAACTGCCAAGGATTTTCCAAAAGTGTAAAAAAAAAATTAAATACATGAATTCTTAGACTGAATAAGATCACTGGGTCCTAAGAATTTTAAATTAAACAGATCCATCATCCTGGAAATGTGAAAAAGCAACTTTACAGTCAACTAAAGTTTTCTACAAGTCCAGTTGCTTTGCTGTTGTTACTGTTCTGTCAGTAAGTCAAGTCTGACTCTTTGTAACCCCATGGACTGCAACACAGCAGGCTTCTCTGTCCTTCACGATCTCCCAAAGTTTGCTCAAATTCACGTTCATTGAGGCAGTGGTGCTATCTAACCACTTATCCTAAGCCGCCCTCTTCTCCTTTTGCCTTCAATCTTTCTCAGAATCAGGGTCTTTTCCAAGGAGTCACCTCTCCACATCATGTGGCCAAAGTACTAGAGCTTCAGCTTCAGTCCTTCCAATGAATATTCAGAGTTGATTTCCTTTGCGATTGAGTGGTTTGATCACCTTGCAGTCCAAGGGACTCTCAAGAGTCTTCTCCAGGACCACAATTCAAATCTTTGGTTCTCACCCTTCTTTTACAGTCCAGCTCTCACATCTGAACATGATTACTGGAAAAACCATAGCTTTGACTATACAGATCTTTGTCAGCAGAGTGATGTCTCTGCTTCTTAGCTGTCTTGGTTTGTCATGGAGCTTCTCTGGTGGCTCAGGTGGTAAAGAACCTGCCAGCAATGCAGGAGACCCTGGATCAATCCCTGGGTCAGGAAGGTCCCCTGGAGAAGGAAATGGCAACCCACTCCAGTATTCTTGCCTGGAGAAGTCCATGGACAGAGAAGTCTGGCAGGCTACAGTCCATAGGGTCACAAAGAATTGGACACAACTGAGTGACTAACCCTTTCACTTTCAGGTTTGTCATAGCTTTTCCTCAAAAGAGTAAGCGTCTTTTAATTTCATGGCTGCAGTCACTATCTGCAGTGATTTTGGAGCCCAAGAAAATAAAATCTGTCACTGTTTCCACTTTTTCCCCATCTATTTGCCATTAAGTGATGGGACCAGATGCCATAACTTCAGTTTGTTGAATGTTGAATTTTAAGCTAGCTTTTTCAATCTCGTCTTTCACTGTCATCAAGAGGCTCTTTAGTTTCTCTTCACTTTATGCCATTAGAGTGGTATCATCTGCATATGTGAAGTTCTGGATTTTTCTCCTGGCAATCTTGATTCCAGCTTGTGATTCATCCAGCCCAGCACTTCACATGATGTACTCTGCATATAACTTAAATAAACAGGGTGACAATATACAGCTTTGTTGTACTCCTTTCCCAATTTTGGACAGCTGCTTTAACAAAGCCCGTAACCATGTTCATGGGCCAACATGCATGTTAACCAATCATCATCTCTGTTGTGCTAATTCAACAAACCAACCAAACTATAAGGACAATAGGACCATCCTCAAGTTCCTGAAAATGGCTGATCAGAACACTTCCCATGCAGAAGGCCAAACCAGTCAATCTATGCAGATATTTTTAAAGCTTCCCAGATGTCTCTATAAAAATTCTCTCTCTTCAGGCAATACTGCCACTTCTAAATTAGCAGAAATAATCAAATAAATGTGCTTTTTCATTGAAAGCCATTTCCAAATTATTTCAACATTATCAGGTTGAAGGGAGGTTATGGCAATGACTGGCTCAAGTGGATTAAATGCTTTCATTTATCTGAGAAATTGAAGTTATAATAAAATGTTAGAGCCAAAAAAGACTTCCCAGAGACTATTTAATATGACATCCACAATTTATAGATGAGACTGTGCAAGCCAGTAGCACCATTTTTACCTAAGAGTATCTTTGTTATCATGCTGTCCCAGGAACAAGACCAGAGAAGGCAATGGCACTCCACTTCAGTACTCTTGCCTGGAAAATCCCATGGATGGAGGAGCCTGCTAGGCTGCAGTCCACGGGGTCACTAAGAGTCAGACACGACTGAGTGACTTCACTTTCACTTTTCACTTTCATGCATTGGAGAAGGAAATGGCAACCCACTCCAGTGTTCTTGCCTGGAGAATCCCAGGACGGCAGAGCCTGGTGGGCTGCCATCTATGGGGTCACACAGAGTCGGACACGACTGAAGTGACTTAGCAGCAGCAGCAGCAGGAACAAGACAGTATCCATTCATTCAGTAGTTCTCAACCTCTGCGGCAAATCACAGACCCAAATTTTGCATCTAATTTCAGGTTGTTCCTGGGCTCTTCGAAGCTCACCTAGGGATCCTAAGATTAAAATTCCCTCCATTAGACACAGCTAACATCCCCAGTTCAGATAAATACATCGAGGTTACGAGTTCCTCTATCGTTATTTGGATGTAGAAAATCATATTACACTAGTCCCTTTCCTAACCCCTCCTCAGTCTTATTATATCTTACCCAGCTACTCTAAACTCAAGAAATTCTATCTATAACATTACTCCAAGAAACAGAAATAGTAATCCCATAATGTGAGATGATTAAAGGGAAACCTCTACCCATTTTCCAATCCACCACTATATTCCCCAGTCTAGCACAACTTCTATCAAAAGATAAGCCATCAGTAAAGGTATTTAAGTTCCTCAATCAGTATAACTCTTTAATCTTTTAAGACAATTTACACAACTATCATCTCAAATCCCTTACCATCCAGGAAGGATTGGTCTATTGTTCCCATTTTATACATGAGGAAATACAACTCAGTGACCCACGTAAGGTCATATTGGTAGGTAAGAGTAAAATCGGGGTGATACCTGGGTTTCTTTGTTGGCGTTCCACTCATACACAACAGCACTTTTTCAACTGGAAATAGCCCTACAAACTATTGTTACTATACTGTGGTCCTCTGTTGGTGGGAATGCAAATTGATATAGCCTCTCTGGAGAACAGTATGGAAACTCCTTATAAAAGTAAAAATAAAACTAATATATGACCCAACAATCCCACTACTAGGCATATGCCCTAAGAAAACCATAATTGAAAAACACACATATACCCCAATGTTTATAGAAACATTAGCTAGGACATGGCAGCCACGCAGATGTCCATCGACAGGGAATGGATAAAGAAGCTGTGTACCACATATACAATAGAATATTCAGTTCAGTTCAGTTTCTCAGTTGTGTCTGGTGCTTTGTGACCCCATAAACACCAGGCTTCCCTGTCCATCACCAACTTCTGGAGCTTAATCAAACTCATATCCATCAAAAAGGTGATGCCATTCAACCATCTCATCCTATGTCATCCCCTTCTCCTCCTGCCTTAGTCTTGCCCAGCATCAGGGTCTTTTCCAAGGAGTCAGTTCTTCGCATCAGGTGGTCAAAGTATTGGAGTTTCAGCTTCAGCATTAGTGCTTCCAATGAATATTCAGGACTGATTTCCTTAGGATGGACTAGTTAGATCTCCTTGCAATCCAAGGGACTCTTAAGAGTCTTCTCCAACACCACAGTTCAAAAGCATCAATTCTTTGGCACTCAGCTTTCTTCACAGTCCAACTCTCACATCCATACATAACCACTGGAAAAACCACAGCTTTGACCAGACAGACCTTTGTCGGCAAAGTAATGTCTCTGCTTTTTAATATGCTGTCTAGGTTGGCTATAACTTTCCTTCTAAGAAGCAAGAGTCTTTTAATTTCAAGGCTGCAGTCACCATCTGCAGTGATTGTGGAGCCCCCCAAAATAAAGTCTGTCACTGTTTCCATTGTTTCCCTAGCTATTTGCCATGAAGTGATGGCACCTGATGCCATGACCTTAGTTTTCTGAGTGTTAAGCTTTAAGCCAATTTTTCACTCTCCTCTTTCATCTTCATCAAGAGGCTCTTTAGTGCTTCTTTGCTTTCTGCCATAAGGGTGGTGTCATCTTTGTGTCTGAGGTTGTTGATATTTCTCCCAGCAATCTGGATTCCAGCTTGTGCTTCATCCAGTCTGCCATTTCTCATGATGTACTCTACATAGAAGTTAAATATACAGGGTGACAATATACAGCCTTGACATACTCCTTTCCCAATTTGGAACCAGTATGTTGTTCCATGTCTAGTTCTAACTATTGCTAACTGTTGATCTGCACACAGATTTCTCAGAAGGCAGGTAAGGTGGTCTGGTATACCCATCTCTTGAAGAATTTTCCACAGTGTTGAGATCCACACAATAAAAGGCTTTGGTGTCATCAATAAAGCAGAAGTAGATGTGTTTCTCAGAGAAGGCAATCGCACCCCACTCCAGTACTCTTGCCTGGAAAATCCCATGGATGGAGGAGCCTGGTAGGCTGCAGTCCACAGGGTCTCGAAGGGTCGGACATGACTGAGCGACTTCCCTTTCACTTTTCACTTTCATGCACTGGAGAAGGAAATGGCAACCCACTCCAGTGTTCTTGCCTGGAGAATTCCAGGGATGGGGGAGCCTGGTGGCTGCCATCTATGGTGTTGCACAGAATCAGACACTACTGAAGCGACTTAGCAGCAGCAGCAGCAGATGTTTTTCTAGAACTCTCTTGCTTTCTCAACGTTCTAACGGATGTTGGCAATTTGATCTCTGGTTCCTCTGCCTTTTCTAAATCCAATTTGAACATCTGGAAGTTCATGGTTCACATACTGTTGAAGCCTGGCTTGCAGAATTTTGAGCATTACTTTGCTATCGTGTGAGCTGAGTGCAATTTTGCAATAGTTTGAACATTCTTTGGCATTGCCTTTCTTTGGGATTGGAATGAAAACTGACCTTTTCCAGTCCTGTGGCCACTGCTGAGTTTTCCAAATTTGCTGGCATATTGAGGGCAGCATTTTCACAGCATCATCTTTTAGGATTTGAAATGGACCACAGCTTTGTCTAACTCAATAAAACTATGAGCCATGCCATGTAGGGCCACCCAAGACAGACAGGTTATGGTGGAGAGTTCTGAAAAAATGTGGTCCACTGGAGAAGGGAATGGCAAACCATTTCAGTATTCTTGCCTTGAGAACCCCATGAACAGTATGAAAAAAAATGGAATATTATTTTGCCATTAAACGGAATGCCTTTGAGTCAATACTACTGAGGTGGATGAACCCAGAGTCTATTGTACAAAGTGAAATAAGTCAGAAAAAGAAAGACAAATATTGTATATTAACACATATACATGGAATCTAGTGAGATGGTGGGCTTCCCTGGTGGCTCAGACAGTAAAGAATTCATCTGCAATGGGGGAGACATGGGTTCAGTCCTTGGGTTGCAAAGATCCCCTGTGCAGGAGGGCTTGGCAACCCACTCCAGTATTCTTGCCTGGAGAAGCCCCATGGACAGAGCAGCCTGGTAGGCTACAGTCCATGGGGTTGCAAAGATTCAGACACAGCTGAGCAACTAAGCACAGCACAGAGAGATGGTACTGATGAACCTATTTGCAGGGCTGCAATGGAGACACAGAGAGTAGACTTGTGGACATGGTGGGGAAGGAGAGGTGGGACAAATGGAGAGAGGAGCATAGAAACAGATACACTATCATACGTAAAACAGAACAGTGGGAATTCTCTGTATGACTCGAGGCTTAAAGTGCTCTGTCACAATGCAGAAAGATGGAATGTGGTGGGAGTTGGGAAGGAGGTTTTAGGAGCCAGGGTACATATGTATACCAGTGGTTGATTCATGTTGATGTATGGCAGAAACCAACACAATATTGTAAAGCAATTATCCTCCAATTAAAAAAGAAAGAAAAAATATACCATGCTCCTTCCACAGCTAAACAGAATAATACTCCTTTGGATTATCTGCTTACTTTGAATTATCTATGCTGCTTTTACTTCACTAGTCCAGAGAACAACACTGGGCATGTCTTAAAATAAAACTATCTCCATACACATGGGCGATCCAGGTGGCAAAAATGAGGTTTTCCATGGCTAATCTCAACACTCTCCAGGTAATCCCAAGTAACTTTCATATCACCTTGATCTGATTTGTGCTAAAACTAATCCCTTCAGCTGGGCATAATCAAAAAGAGAAAATAACAATTGTGCAAGTTGTCTGGAGGCACTTCACCAACTTGGATCACTTTCCTGCTCATTTTAGCTGGGTAAATAATAGCTTGATATGTAGTACCTGCTAAGTGAAATGAAAATGGAAACTATTTTAAAGGGTTTTCACTTAATGTCTTTATGCTACTGTAAATGTATGAAAATTTTATATCTGGGTTTTCATTACTGTTGATTGCTAAACTGACAGAGAAAATAATCCAAGCTGGCACATTAATGAAACATGATTTTTAAGTTCTTTTTTTCTTTTAAGAACAAAGCTAAACACAATTAAATGGTAAAAAGCCACTCCAACTTTTAACTCTTTTAAGATTGAACAGTCAATATCAGATTGTTTTTACAAGCTTTCTTAGCCATTTCACCTTTATTCAGAAAAATCTACTGCTTTCTTCTAACACAGAGGTATGCAAAACTCAGCCCTGGGTTTTCATGTCTGTTTCCCAAATACCATCCTTGTCCCTCTTCCAAAATTGTGCTTTTAGAGCCTTCAGAAACATTTCCACACAGTCCAGAGAGCTATTACAATACAGAGAACTAGAGAGTAGAAAAATCATATAGAAGAATCACGGGTGTATGCCAGGAGAGGCTCCATGAAGAGCAGCCGTGCCCTCAGGAAATAGGGCCAACATTAATCCAAGATTCTCAGAAGTGGATTCAGCCCCACCAATAACAACATAAGAGGAGCCCAACACCCTTCCAACAATGCTCTCTCACAGATACTCATGAACGAGTTGCTTTAAAAGCTCACATTCATTCAAGGAGTTGTGTCACTGGTGGAATTAGTCACACCTGCCAGTGAATAGCAAATAACAGCTGTATAGACACAAGTGAGTTATTGGTCTTAGGCTGCAATCTCCCAGGAAGCAAACTGTACAATTTCTGCTGCTCCCAGGCCAACTGAAAGGAATTTAAACTTGCACATGATTGAGTATCTTAATTATGTCATCTTAAAGCATTTCATTACCATAACCAATACCGAAAGCCTGGGAGAAACCCAGCTGTGTCATTCAGACACCCGACCCTAAATTGCAGCAGTCATGACACCTCCCACCCTACCTCTACCCCATCATCAGAGACTGTACATGGGCCTGAAGTGAGCTCATTAGTGGAAGAGGCAGCCCTGTAAACCAAGGTTTCTGACCTGGTCAGTATTCCTTCCCCTGACTACACCGTTCCCTTGTTTTTATATAAAAGGAAAGGGGAAGCTGGGGGATTAAGTATGAGGTGTTTAATGGGATTTCTCCCAATATTTAATTTTGTGAACTTGGCCTGTATTTATCAGGTACCTGCTGAAAAATCTAACCTCATTCAAGATGCTGAGGATGATACAAAACACAACATGTGGTATGTACCCTCAAGGAGACTATGTTCTGGGTCTGGAGGCAAAATTTACACCACACTAGTAACATTTACTCACCAGTATTTTTTAACAAATGCTACAATCCCTGATGGCAAGGATCGTAGAGAATCTGCCGCATTGCACGAGACCCAGGTTCGAACCCTGGGTGGGGAAGATCCCCTGGAGAAGGGCATGACAACCCACTCCAGTATTCCTGCCTGGAGAATCCCATGGACAGAGGAGCCTGATGGGCTAGAGTCCACAGGGTCGCAAAGAGCCAGACATGACTGAGCGACTAACACTTTCACAAGCAAAGCACTGAACTAAATGCCTTCAGAGAAACTACAAGACAGCAATTACCCTCCACCACAGAGACTACAACTGAGGAGAGCTGGGCTTGAAGAGAGACTTCAAAGACAAGCCAGGGAGCTTTCACACTCAAGCACAACCTGGCGCAAAACCTTTGCCTGTGACTCTCCTAAAAAGACTTCCATTTGTCCACTTCCAATTTAAAGTTTAGGGCCCAAAACTGAACACAATATTCTAGGTGTGGTTTTCCTTCTTTTTCAAGATAATATGCTTCTGCCATTGAATCGATCATCTCAAGAACTCCTTAAACACTCACATTCAGATATTTGAAGATGCCAAACAAAACTCAATTTTCCCCCACATCACCTCTACTCTGATACTTCACTCTAATAGCTGATTTGGAGACTGAAAAGGAAACAGAATCTTAAATTTCACCTCTTCTAATCTGCCCATATTCTAGGTGGTGTGAACCCCTAATATTTTTATTCTGTTATCTGATTTAACCCTCTTTCCTAGATCTATCTCCTATTTATGGTACATGTGCTTTCTGTATCTTTACCTAACTCACTTTACCTAAATATTTTTTCTCAAGAATCAGGTGCAAAATCAAGCTCTGTGGGAAACAAGAAACATTCCTCCAAACCAACAGAGCTCTATTTGAGTGTCCCCTTTTGGTACAGTGGTTTGGCAAAAATCCAGTATTAAATGCCTTCCTCATCTTCAAATATATGATTATTGACATATCTCCATTATATATTAAGTCAGAAAAGAAAAAAAGAAATCATATGACCTGATCTGTGAGCATAAACTCAGACTTATTCATAAACAATTGCTGGTTCATTATTCATCTTGTAATAATCTGTACTAGAATTTCATTCCAGATTTCAAAAGTCATCCTTAGTTAGCAGGGGAATGCCAAAGAGACTAGAGTACTTCATTTGGCCAAGCACAGAGCACTTGGAAAGAAGAGTAAAGAAGTAACTGGGATCTGAGCACAGAGGACCCTGAAGTCTGCACTAAAGAAATCACACTTCATTCTGAAAGCAGTACAGAGATAACGAGTGATTTGATGCAGAGGAAAAGCATGATTACAACATATAGGAAGAATAAGCCAACAGTAGAAGCGACTTAGCAGAAGCAGAAGCAGAGGGCAAGAGAGGAAGGAGTAGGCAGTGGCTAGAGATATAATGATGAGACCCTTATAATGGTTCAGGAAAGAGACTTAGATAATTAGATGAAGCAGTAAAGGAGAACATCAGAACACATGACAATGATGGAGACACAATCAAGTGACGGATTAGACAAGGAAGGAAGGGAAAAAGCAGTCGATGGTGCTACAGTCCCCCAGTGATGTCACTAAGCAAAGTAAGGCGGCCAGAGGAGAAACAGCCTTTTATAGTAATGGAAAAAATAAGTTAGTTAGGACAGAGTAATCTCAAGGTTCCAAAGGAACATCCGATGAAGTGCTGTCCAGAAGTCAACTAGAACCGTGGACTTATACCTTAGGAGA
Organism: Aepyceros melampus; assembly: GCA_006408695.1. NCBI lineage: Eukaryota > Metazoa > Chordata > Mammalia > Artiodactyla > Bovidae > Aepyceros > Aepyceros melampus. The sequence goes on from SJXQ01012229.1 coordinate 157,240, forward strand.
AAGACAAAGTGGGGCTGGAGACAAATTAAAAATATCTGTGTTTTCTTAATTAACTTATTTTTAATTGGAGGATAATTGCTTTGTAATACTGTATTGGTTTCTGCCATGTGTCAACATGAATCAGCCACAGGCACACAGATGTCCCCTCCATCTTAAACCTCCTTCTCACTTCCCACCCTATCCCACCCCTCTAGGTTGTCAGAGAGTGCCGGATTTGAGCTCCCTGCATCACGCAGCAAATTCCCACCTACCATCCGCCATCCATTTTACACATGGTAATGTACGTTTCTACGCAGCTCTCTCAATTAGTCCCACCCTCTCTGTCCCCTCACTGGCAGCACTATTTACAAAGGCTAGGACTGGAAGTAACCTAGAAGTCCACCAACAGATAAATGGATAAAGAAGTTGTGATACATATATACAGTGGAATATTATTCAGCCATAAAAAGGAGAAGGCAGTGGCAGCCCACTCCAGTACTCTTGCCTGGAAAATCCCATGGATGGAGGAGCCTGGTGGGCTGCAGTCCATGGGATCTCGAAGAGTTGGACACGGCTGAGCGACTTCACTTTCACTTTTCACTTTCATGCACTGGAGAAGGAAATGGCAACCCACTCCAGTATTCTTGCCTGGCAAATCCCAGGGATGGGGGAGCCTGGTGGGCTGCCGTCTATGGGGTCACACAGAGTCGGACACAACTGAAGCAACTTAGCAGTAGCAGCATAAAAAGGAATGCATTTGAGTCAGTTCTAGTGAGGCGGATGAACCTAGAGACTATTATACAGAATGAACTAAGTCGGAAAGAGAAAAACAAATACCACAGTTCAGTTCCGTCACTCAGTCATGTCCAATTCTTTGCGACCCCATGAACTGCAGCACACCAGGCCTCCTTGTCCATTACATTGAGTCGGTGATGCCATCCAGCCATCTCATCCTCTGTCATCCCCTTCTCCGCCCGCCTTCCATCTTTCCCAGCTTCAGGGTCTTTTCCAGTGAGTCAGCTCTTCACATCAGGTGGCTAAAGTATTGGAGTTTCAGCTTCAACATCAACCCTACCAATGAACACCCAAGACTGATTTCCTTTAGGATGGACTGGTTGGATCTCCTTGCAGTTCAAGGGACTCTCAAGAGTCTTCTCCAACACCACAGTTCAAAAGCACCAATTCTTTGGTGTTCAGCTTTCTTCACAGTCCAACTCTCACATCCATACATAAGCAATGGAAAAATCACAGCCTTGACTAGATGGACCTTTGTTGACAAAATAATGTCTCTGCTTTTGAATATGCTGTCTAGGGTGGTCATAACTTTTCTTCCAAGGAGTAAGCATCTTCTAATTTCAAGGCTGCAATCACCATCTGAAGTGATTTTGGAGCCAAAAAAAATAAGTTAGCCACTCTTTCCACCATTTCCCCATCTATTTCCCATGAAGTGATGGGACTGAATGCCATAACCTTAGTTTTCTGAATGTTGAGCTTTAAGCCAACTTTTTCACTCTCCTTTCATTTTCATCAAGAGGCTCTTTAGTTCTTCTTCATTTTCTGCCATAAGGGTGGTGTTATCTCCCTTTTGGAGGTTACTGTTATTTCTCCCAGCAATCTTGATTCCAGCTTGTGCTTCATCCAGCCCAGCATTTCTCATGATGTACTCTGCATATAAGTTAAATAAGCAGGGTGACAATATAGAGCCTTGACGTACTCCTTTTTCTATTTGTAACCAGTCTGTTCCATGTCCAGTTCTAACTGTTGCTTCCTAACTTGCACACAGGTTTATGGAATTTAAAGAGATGGTACTGATGATCCTATTTGCAGAGCAGTAGTAAAAATATTTGTGTTTTTACAAGAGGAAAATGGGCCAGCAAATGATCCATGGAAAAAATGGCCAATTAAGTGCCAAGAAGATCTAAACAGCGCTATCAAGAAATCAAAGAGAGAAGCTTAAAGAAGAAAATCATGTCGATACATTGCAAATCACTGAAAATCATGTCTGAAACACTGTAAATAAACTATAATTTAAAAAAAGAAAAAAACATTTGGGAAACCAAACAGACTCTCCATCAGATAGGAAAGGTCATTCAGAGCCTTACACCATGGTACTTCAACTATGACACTTTGGCCCTCTAAGGAAAACTTGATAGTCATCATTCTCAAAAAGAAGAAAAAAAAATCATGTCTAATGATAGATTGAGAAGTGACCATCAGACTTTGTGCTTAGAAGGCCTATAAGAAAGGACTGTAGCTTTAGCATTCCTTCTCAGACTTTAAAAGTACCACAAATCACCTAGGAATCTAATTAAAATGAGGATTCTGAAATGGCTCTTGAGTGACGCCTACAATTCAGAGTTTCTGACAAGCTCTCAAGGTATGCCAGGGCTGCTGGCTCATGCACAACACTTAGCAGACAACAGTGAAGGGTGAATAGGAGGTAGGCATTTGAGGCAATGAGTGGAGATGACCTTAAGGAAGTTCAGTACAGTTAAGAGGACTGAGTGATGGGATACAGCATGAGTGCTAAAGGAATTAAGAATCAGAGGAAAAATCAGTAGTGCTGGGTCAGTTTTGATTGAAGTACAGTTGATTTACAATGTCATGCCAGCTTTCAGCATGTGTACAGCAAAGTGATTCAGTTACATACATATTCTCATTTTACATTCTTTTCATTGTGGATTATTACAGTTCAGTTCAGTTCAGTCACTCAGTCGTGTCAGACTCTTTGCGATCCCATGAATCGCAGCATGCCAGGCCTCCCTGTCCATCGCCAACTCCCGGAGTTCACTCAGACTCATGTCCATCGAGTCAGTGATGCCATCCAGCCATCTCATCCTCGGTCATCCCCTTCTCCTCCTGCCCCCAATCCCTCCTAGCATCAGGGTCTTTTCCAATGAGTCAACTCTTCGCATGAGGTGGCCAAAGTACTGGAGTTTCAGCTTCAGCATCATTCCCTCCAAAGAAATCCCAGGGCTGATCTCCTTCAGAATGGACTGGTTGGATCTCCTTGCAGTCCAAGGGACTCTCAAGAGTCTTCTCCAACACCACAGTTCAAAAGCATCAATTCTTCAGCACTCAGCCTTCTTCACAGTCCAACTCTCACATCCATACATGACCACAGGAAAAACCATAGCCTTGACTAGACGGACCTTAGTCAGCAAAGTAGTGTCTCTGCTTTTGAATACGCTATCTAGGTTGGTCATAACTTTTCTTTCAAGGAGTAAGCGCCTTTTAATTTCATGGCTGCAGTCACCATCTGCTGTGATTTTGGAGCCCCCCCAAAATAAAGTCTGACACTGTTTCCACTGTTTTCCCATCTATTTCCCATGAAGTGATGGGGCCAGATGCCATGATCTTAGTTTTCTGAATGTTGAGCTTTAAGCCAACTTTTTCACTCTCCTCTTTCACTTTCATCAAGAGGCTTCTTAGTTCCTCTTCACTTTCTGCCATAAGGGTCATGTCATCTGCATATCTGAGATTATTGATATTTCTCCTGGCAATCTTGATTCCAGCTTGTGTTTCTTGCAGCCCAGTGTTTCTCATGATGTGCTCTGCATAGAAGTTAAATAAGCAAGGTGACAATGTACAGCCTTGACGTACTCCTTTTCCTATTTGGAACTAGTCTGTTGTTCCATGTCCAGTTACAACTGTTGCTTCCTGACCTGCATACAGATTTCTCAAGAGGCAGGTCAGGTAGTCCGGTATTCCTATCTCTTTCAGAATTTTCCACAGTTTATTGTGATCCACACAGTCAAAGGCTTTGGCATAGTCAATAAAGCAGATGTTTTTCTGGAACTCTCTTGCTTTTTCCACGATCCAGGGGATGTTGGCAATTTGATCTCTGGTTCCTCTGCCTTTTCTAAAACCAGCTTGAATATCAGGAAGTTCACAGTTCACGTATTGCTGAAGCCTGGCTTGGAGAATTTTGAGCTTGACTAGCATGTGAGATGAGTGCAATTGTGCGGTAGTTTGAGCATTCTTTGGCATTGCCTTTCTTTGGATTGGAATGAAAACTGACCTTTTCTAGTCCTGTGGCCACTGCTGAGTTTTCCAAATTTGCTGGCATATTGAATGTAGCACTTTCACAGCATCATCTTTCAAGATTTGAAATAGCTCAACTGGAATTCTATCACCTCTGCTAGCTTTGTTCATAGTGATGCTTTCTAAGGCCCACTTGACTTCACATTCCAGGATGTCTGGCTCTAGATGAGTGATCACACCATAGTGATTACCTGGGTCATGAAGATCTTTTTTGTACAATTCTTCTGTGTATTCTTGCCATCTCTTCTTAATATCTTCTGCTTCTGTTAGGTCCATATCATTTCTGTCCTTTATCAAGCCCATCTTTGCATGAAATGTGCCCTTGCTATCTCTAATTTTCTTGAAGAGATCTCTAGTCTTTCCCATTCTACTGTTTTCCTTTTTCTTTGCATTTATCGCTGAAGAAGGCTTTTTTTATCTCTTCTTGTTATTCTTTGGAACTCTGCATTCAGATGTTTATATCATTCCTTTTCTCCTTTGCTTTTCACCTCTTGTCTTTTCACAGCTATTTGTAAGGCCTCCCCAGACAGCCATTTTGCTTTTTTGCATTTCTTTGCCATGGGGATGGTCTTGATCCCTGTCTCCTGTACAATGTCACGAACCTCATTCCATAGTTCATTAGACACTCTTATCTATCAGATCTAGGCCCTTAAATCTATTTCTCACTTCCACTGTATAATCATAAGGGATTTGATTTAGGTCATACATTTATGGTCTAGTGGTTTTCCCTACTTTCTTCAATTTAAGTCTGAATTTGGCAATAAGGAGTTCATGATCTGAGCCACAGTCAGCTCCCGGTCTTGTTTTTGTTGACTGTATAGAGCTTCTCCATCTTTGGCTGCAAAGAATATAATCAATCTGATTTCGGTGTTGACCATCTGGTGATGTCCATGTGCAGAGTCTTCTCTTGTGTTGTTAGAAGAGGGTGTTTGATATGACCAGTGCATTTTCTTGGCAAAACTCTATTAGTCTTTGCCCTGCTTCATTCCACATTCCAAGGCCAAATTTGCCTGTTACTCCAGGTGTTTCTTGACTTCCTACTTTTGCATTCCAGTCCCCTATAATGAAAAGGACATCTTTTTTGGGTGTTAGTTCTAAAAGGTCTTGTAGGTCTTCATAGAACCGTTCAACTTCAGCTTCTTCAGCATTACTGGTTGGGGCATAGATTTGGATAATTGTGATATTGAATGGTTTGCCTTGGAGACGAACAGAGATCATTCTGTCATTTTTGAGATTGCATCCAAGTACTGCATTTCGGACTCTTTTGTTGACCATGATGGCTACTCCATTTCTTCTGAGGGATTCCTGCCTGCAGTAATAGACATAATGGTCATCTGAGTTCAACTCACCCATTCCAGTCCATTTTACTTCACGGATTCCTAGAATGTCGACGTTCACTCTTGCCGTCTCTTGTTTGACCACTTCCAATTTGCCTTGATTCATGGACCTGACATTCCAGGTTCCTATGCAATATTGCTCTTTACAGCATCAGACCTTGCTTCTATCACCAGTCACATCCACAGCTGGGTATTGTTTTTCCTTTGGCTCCATCCCTTCATTCTTTCTGGAGTTATTTCTCCACTGATCTCCAGTAGCGTGTTGGGCACCTACTGACCTGGGGAGTTCCTCTTTCAGTATCCTATCATTTTGCCTTTTCATACTGTTCATGGGGTTTTCAAGGCAAGAATACTGAAGTGGTTTGCCATTCCCTTCTCCAGTGGACCACATCCTGTCAGACCTCTCCACCATGACCCACCTGTCTTGGGTTGCCCCATGGGCATGGCTTAGTTTCATTGAGCTGGACAAGGCTTTAGTCCTAGTATGATTAGATTGACTAGTTTTCTGTGAGTATGGTTTCAGTGTGTCTGCTCTCTGATGCCCTCTTGCAACGCCTACCATTTACTTGGGTTTCTCTTACCTTGAGCGTGGGGTATCTCTTCCCGGCTGCTCCAGCAAATTGCAGCCGCTGCTCCTTACCTTGAACGAAGGATAACTCCTCACCACCACCCTTCCTGACCTTCATTGTGGGATAGCTCCTCTAGTCCCTCCTGCGCCCACGCAGCCCCCGCTCCTTGGACATGGAGTTGCTCCTCCCGACCGCCGCCCCTGGCCTCGGATGCAGGGTAGCTCCTCTCGGCCGTTCCTGCACCGTCGCAGCCTGGCACTCTCGGCCGCTTCCCCTGACCTCAGACATGGGGTAACTCCTCTCGGCTGTGCTTAGTGCGCCGGTCGCAGCCAGTCACAGCCACCCACGCTGGTTTATTACAGGATATTGAAAATAACTCCCTGTTCTATGTAGTAGGACCTAGTTGTTCATCTGTATTATATATGGTAGTTTGTATCTGCTCATCTCCCTTTCCCCTTTGGTAACAATAAGTTTGTTTTCTATGTCCATGAGTCTGTTTCTGGTTTGTAAATAAGTTCATTTTATCATTTTTTAGATTCCACATTTAAGTAATATTTTTTTCTTCCTCTTTGACTTATTCTAGTTTAGTGGGATAATCTCTAGGTCCATCCACGCTGCTGCAAATGCCATTATTTCATTCTTTTTCATGGTTCAGTAGTATTCCATTGTATTATACATATGTGTGTGTGTGTGTGTGTGTGTTTGTGTGTGTGTGTGTGTATTCTTTATGCATTCATCTGTCAATGGACATTTAGTTGACTCCATATCTTGGCTATTATAAATAGGACTGTGCTATGAACACTGGGACACATATATCTTTTTGAATTCGAGTTTTCTCCACATACATGTCCATGAGTGGGACTGCAGGATCATATCATAATCCTATCTTTTAAAGAATCTCCACACTGTTTTCCACAGTGGCTGCACCAATTTACATTTCCACCAATTGTGTAGGAGTATTCCCTCTTCTCCACAATCTATAGGAGTGTTCCCTCTTCTCCACAATCTCTCTAGCTTTGTTATTTGTAGACTTTTTGAGGATGACCATTCTGACCAGTGTGAGGTGATACCTTAGTATAGTTTTGATTTGCGTTTCTCCAGTAATTAGTAATGTTGAGCATCTTTTTATGTGCTTATTGGCCATCTGTATGTCTTCTTTGGAGAAATGTCTAGGTCTTCTACTTTTTTTTGCAGATTGGGTTGTTTATTTTTGCTGCTGTTGTGCTGTACAAGCTTTATATATTTTGGAAATTCAGCCCTTGTTGGCCACATCATTTGCAAATATTTTCTTCCAGTCCGTAGGTTTTTTTTCATTTTGCTTGTGGTTTCCTTTGCTGTGCAAAAGCTTATGGATTTGATCAGGTTCCATTTGTTTATTTTTGCTTTTATTTCTATTGCTTCAGGAGACTGACCTAAGAAACACTGGTATGATTCAAGTCACAGAATGTTTTGCCAGTACTCTCTAGGAGTTTTATGGTGCCATGTCTATATTTAAGCAATGCACTCATGCTTAGCTGATACATCATGTCTGACTCTTTGCGACCCTATGTACTGAAGCCCACCAGATTCCTCTATCCATGGGATTTCCCAGGTAAGAATACCAGAGTTGGTTGCCATTTCCTTTTCCAAGGGATCTTGCCAACCCAGGGATCACACCTGGGTCTCCTACATTGGCAGGCAGATTTGTTACTGCTGAGCCACCAGGGAAGCCCATATTATAATTCTTTTTAAAGTCCTCAGGCCTAGAAACTCACCCTAAGGGCTCTGATAAGTGTATGAAGGGGATTCTGTATATGATTTTTCAGTTCCTCTGCTCTTTAATCATACTTGACCCGAGTGAGTTAAAGCTTAAAGCTAAGCGGAAAGTGTCAAGTTTGACAATCGAGCTGGTCAGCAAAAAATTAATGTACCCATTCATGATCATGTTCATTGGTTGGTTCAACACCCAACTGTCTCATTCTCCTTCCAAGATACTTTCTGACTAGAGGGCTGCTCTTACAATGCAATTATCTCTCCCCAACTCATCCACACCTGTTTATTAGGACTTAGCCTCTGTTGACAGATTTTTATCTTTGGAAATGCTCCCTGGGCTGTGCAAAGAAGAACAAGTGAAGCAAAGGATTAACCAACACACTCTCACAGAAGCAGTCAAACTGGCACTCAGTTAAAAGGCAGAAAACAACAATTTCAGGTAAGCAGTCTCAGTGAACTGCTGCCAAGATCACCAGTAATTCCCTAGTGAATGAATTCTGCATTCAGCCCCTGTCCTCCGACAACTGCCTTTCTGCTTTTAAATAATAACTCAATTCTTGAAGGAAGTTTCATATCATCTTGATACACCCTAAGAAATAAAATCCTCCCTTCCAAACCCACAGAGAATGTCCAACCTGCCAAGATCACGTGACAGTCCTAAGACAAGTCAGAACTGCACAGATAAACTCCCTACCCAGGAGGTGTCAGAGCTCTTGCTTCCAGAGTTGGCTAGGAAATCTTTGTGAACCATTATCATTCCTTGGGATGGATCAACCTAAATAATCCAATGAACTGTCAAGAGAGAGGTTGCCATGGGATGGAGCCTAATGGTTATTAAGATAAAAATATCTCATCATCATAAATGGACCACTTTTAAAAGAGGAGTTTATATTTTAAAAATCTCTTTGTAACATTTATGTTGTCATGAAATCAGAGAATGCTACCATCTGGAGAGACCCTTATTAGAGATCAGCAAAAGGACCACCTATGATGCTCCTTGAAAATGCAAAAGCCCAAGCTTCATCCCACACCATGGACTTTGTGACGCCAAACTCTCCATAAGTGTCTAATTATACTCACTTTATTCATAAGATCCAGAGAAGCTCTGACTTTCCTAAGGCCATGGATGTCTATTTTAAAGTTATACTCCACCTCACTTGAAAAAGTACCTAAAGCAGAAGTCATATGGTTGACAAGAGTGTTATCCAAGATGCCCTTCAATAGGATTCAAGTCAATGAACACCTTGAGAATTAGTTTTAGGTCCAGAGCAAAGTCTTATTGAAACACAGAGGGGTTTTTTCCATCACAAGGTGCCTGAGAACAGTATTCCTCTCTCAAATGAAACAGAATTCACTGTGCCAAAAACCCTCTTGGTCACACTTGAGCCCCAAACTGCTTTACATAGCCTAAATTTCAGGGAAGTGTTTTTAAAAGTTTTTAGTGGATAGTAGGCCAATCAGACAAGGAGAAAAATAACAAGAAATCATACTGTGGACTGTCATCTAATTCACTTTGTTCTTTCCAAATTGGTAAATATATTTCCTAGTCCCTTTCCGGAGGAGGGGTATGGGGTGTGACTGTTGTTTGCCTAGTGAAGCAGAACACTGCATACCCTTTCCTTCATCGGAGAACTAAAAAACATGTTATTGTGCTGGCTGTATCCTCTATGCCAATGGTGTCTTGGAGGATTCAGATACCATTTAATAAGTCACTCACACTAGGCCTCCTGCACATCAGTCTGAAAGGACACATCAAAACACTTTGTTCTCCAAACCTCTTGGGGGCCCAGATGGAAGAACTTAACAAATCAACACAGAGATCCATCCGTTATATGTCTCTAAGGCAGCGGGGGGAGGAGGGCAGGGCCTAGTGAAAACAGGAACAGCGTGCTTAAAGATGGACAGGATGCAGCTAGGCGAAACAGGAGAAAAGATACATAGGCATCTTGCCCTATACTTCAATTCCAGTTGCAGCTGGTGTTCAACATTGAATTATAGCCAGTTACCACCCTAACTGAAACTGTGTAATGTTGAATCAGGGCCAGAAGAGCTGGACAAACCAGAACCCATGCCTCACGTTTGCTCTAAATAGTTCATCTCCTTTTGTCTCTTTATTTCCTTTTATTCATCAGTATCAATCTTGTAGGGCTAGAACATGAGTTTCCATAGCCACACTGTCTCCTGAAACCCCCAAAACACTTCTATGATCCTTTAAACATCCCTGAGGACTGAAAAGCCAGGCTTTACTCATCACATTTTAACTGGGTATTTGGTCCACTAACATTTAATATAGTTAATGCTCTGGTTTGAGTTAAGTCTACCACATTACTCTGTTTTCTCTTTGTAGCTTGTATTTTTTTCCTTTGTTCCTCCTCTCCTGCCTTCTTTTACAGTTTTTAAGAATATCATTTTAATTTATCTACTGTTTTTTTGGTGCTATGTCTTGCATTATTTTTTATGAATTGCTCTAAGATTATAATATACCTTCTTCATTTTTCACAGTCTGCTTAGAGCTAATGTTGCACCACTTCATATAAAATGAACAAATCATGCAACCATAATGTGTCTTTTATCTTACCTCCAGACTTTATGTTACAGTTGACATATATACTACCTCTGCATAAACTATATGCTCCAAAATTCCTTAGAGTTTGGTGGTTAAACACTCACACGTGTTTTAAAGAAATTAAAAGCAAAAATCTTTTTGTTTCTTTACCAACATGTTTATCATATTTGATGCTCTTCTTGCTTCCTCAAGGTGAGTTTCTATTCTTGAGCTTATATCAATAGAACCTCCTTTATCTTTTATTGGTATGCAGAAGCACTAGTAACTTATTTCTATATGAAAATGTCTACTTCATCTTCATTCTTCAAGGATATTTTTGCTGGACTGAGAATTCTGGATTTACAGTTTTCTGTTTTTCCTCTTTCTTTAAGCCCTTTAAAGACTTTCTCTTACAATTCTTCCAGCGTCCTTTGTCTCTGGTAAGACACTAAGGTAATTTAGTTTATCTCAGTAACTCCTTTAAGAAATCTGCATCTTTCTCTTCTAGCTATTTAACTTTTCTTTTGGACATGTAACTGAGTCGTACCTAAGTGTGGTTTGCTTCAAATTAATCCTGCTTGCTGCTCACTGAGCATCTTGCATCTATAAATTCATGTTATTCATCAAATGTGGGATATTTTCAGCCATTAGTTCTTCAGTGTTTTGCCTCACCTTCTCATTTCTTCTTTTGGAACTCTATTATGTTAGAACTAATATTTAAACATAAAGTACAGCTTGTGGCCCTGCCCAACAGGTCCCTGTAGTTCTGTTTTTTGTTTTTTTTTTCTTTTTCTTTTTTCTGTTTTCCATTGATCTTTCTAAAATTTCTGACTCTTCCTCTGCCACCTTCATTCTATCATTAAGCTCATCCAATAAAGTTTTTGTTTGTTATGATTTCCAGTGCTAGTTTGTATTACTATTATTAGGACAATAGAATCATATAATACTAATTCTCTATAACTTCCTATCCTTCCCTACCTTGTGATCATATTTCCCTTTACATTTCTGCATATCTGTAATAGGAACTTTACAATATTTGTTATTCCATCAGCTGGGTCATCTTGGGGTTGGCCTCTACTGACTGCTTTTCATAATGCAGTGAGAATTTTACATTGATCTTGGGTGTCTTGAATGATATGCTGTAGAAATTCTTGACTCTGTTAAGTTTCTCTGAAGATTATTTTTTAAGCAAGCCAATATATTGGCTGAAAGCAAACTACAAAACAGTTTTCCCTGTGGCAGGCAACAGTTCAAATTTCAGATCAACTGTTTTATTCTTACTTGTGTGAAATCTACTTATGTGGTTCAGGGTCCAGCTACAGATTTGGGCAGATTTTCTACATAGAACCTGGACTTCCACTCATTTGCTCACTCCTTACAGGGATTTCCCTCTTTTAAGCAGCTAAGGTTACCCTAAACCTAGATGTCTCATTATTCATGCCAAAAACATTGTGCTTTCTATTAATTTTTCCTTTCTACATGACATAGACTACAGACTGCCCTCAAAATAAAACTTGTAAAAAATGAAGAATTTACCCTACTCCTTACTCCTCCTTCAAATGCCAACCTCCCTCCAAGTATTGTCTGCTTCTTCTTCCCTTGTTAATTATGTAAGAATATTAGATCTCTAGTTTTCTTTACCACTTTCTTGCAAGGCAATAGTGAGCAAACAGCAGAAGATCCACCAAATTCTTCTCATCAGGATCAGCAACTGTCCCCTGTATCAGACATAAATAGATTCTGAAATCCTAGTCCCTCAAGACTGACTGTAAGGGACCATCAGATCAGCCTTCATCAGGCAGAAATTCCCTCTCCAATAGCTGATGGGGACATTCCGCTGATGTTACAAGGCAGAGAAGTGAACTGAATTCCAAAATCTAACTAGTCCTTCTTTATAGGGAGATGAGACATACAAACTGTTTCACCTTTGGCAGAGGACAGGCTGAAGGGCAGCCATCATAAAAGCAATTAAGAAGAAAACAACTGAAATGTTAACAAAAATGTAAATGCTAAATGTGGGCAAGCCAGAGGAGCTTAGAATTTCTGAGAGTCCTAGATACAAGTAGAGTCTGTACTTACTTACCAGCTTCCTTCCCCCATGGTACTCACAAGATAAAGGCAAAGCAGGAGAAGTAAGGAGAAGCCCCAAAATTGTACATGGGCATAAAATTTTGCCTACTTTCAAAACCTTCACTCATTAAAAAAAAAAAATGAAAGAAAACACCAGCCATAATCCACTAAGGAGGAATAATCCCAGATAAAAGTACACTGCAGCTAAACAAGAGCTAGAAGCAAAAGATATCTGCTCCTTGAGGAAAGGGGCAGAAAACCTGTTCAGATAGAGCAACTTGCCTAGATAGAAAGCAGAGGCCTGATAATACTGGAAAAGGGACAGAAAATGCTGTCCTACTCAAGAGCATCCATTAATATGAGACAGAAAAATTTATGCCTGGTACTGAAGCACTCAAAATCTGCCTAAGACTAACAAAGCCAGAGGAGAGAGAAACCCTCCTGCCACCACAAGCCTCACCACCGAGTAACCAACAATAGCACTCAACCCTCAAGGAGGGGAAAAGACATGGACATGGGTTAGGCATTTGAGACCTGCCAAGAGCTAAAGATGGAATGGGGACATAAAGAAAACCCTTTATTTCTGCAATTCCCCACTAAACGAAGACAGTAGCAAGCCACCAATCTGGTACATCTTACAAAATAACTCAGACCCAGCTCAATTACTGACTATTGACTCAACTTCCCATGTTAATATTCCAACAGAAGTGTCTCCATTTCTAAGTACTATTTATCTAAATTTCTGCAGTTGTTTTACACATGCCATCCAAATTGTAATCGAAATTATATAACACACAAAAGCAAGGAAAAGAGATTCTTCATCAAAAGATAAAACAGTCAGTGTGATCAGAACCAGCAGTGATGCAGATGTTGGGATTAACAGCTAGGGACATAAAATAACTATCACTGGTTATTTTTTTTAACCTAGAGGAAAAGGTGAACATAATGGATGAACAGATGGGTGATTTCCAGAGGGGGAAAAATGGAAACTATAAAAATTAATCTAATAAATATGCTAAAAATAAAAGCATGGTAGTAAAGAGGAAGAATTCCTTCAACAGGCTTATTGGCAGACGACACAGCAAAGAAAAGGATTTTTGAACTTGAATGTAAGTGAATAAAAAATTACCCAAATTAATAGTGAAGAAAAGGGTGAAAAAAAAAAAAAAAAAACCAAAGCAGAGCATTCAAGAGCTATGGAATGATACCAAAAAGTGTAACATATATTTGGAATCCCAAAAGCAGGTAAGACAGGGGAAAAAATTAAAGAGATAATAGCCAAGAATTTTCCAAAACTGATGAAAAACATCAACCACAATTCAAAGAACCTCAGAAATCCTCAAGTTGGGGGTAAGGACACAGGCACCTCACAGTAAAACTGCTAAAAACAAAAGAGAAAGCAAAACTCTTGAAAGGCAAGCAGAGAGAAAAAGAAACAAATACAGGAAAACAAAGCTGAGAAAAACAGACTTCTCAACAGAATAAATACAAGGCCAAAAAAAAACCAGGAACAGCATCACTAAAGCACTGAAAGTAAAGTTCTGAAAGTACTAAAAAAATTATATAAGGAATCCATTTGCATTTAAATTATCATCTACAAATGAAGGCGGGATAAAGAATTCTTCATCCAAACAAAAACAAGGAAACCACTGCCAGAATACCTGTACTAAAAGACATTAGAAAAAGTTCTTTAGGCAAGAATCCAGTATCAGAAAGAAATCTGGATACATATATAAAGAAATAAGAGCTCCATAAATGCTAAAAACATGGAAAATATGATTGGATTTTTTTTCTTTTTATTTTTTAAAAGATACTGGGGCTCTGAAAAATATATTTAGTTTGCAAATGCAAACTAGAAAAGAATAAAAGACTAAATTTTTCTCTTAAAAGAAGCAAATTAAAAATATTTCTCCTGGCTTCAAAATAAAAGATAACTACTGTCTAAAAAAAATAACCTATGGGGTGTAAACATATACAGCAACAACATGTAAGTCAACAATAAGACAGAGGATGGGCAGGAGGAAACTGAAGTATACCATACTGAGGTTCTTAAACTATATAAAAAGTGGCTTATTATTTGAAAATAAACTGTGATAAAATATATAGTATACATGGTAAAGCTAACAAAAAATATTTTTAAAAGAGAAAGATTTTTAAACCAATAATAGAGATAAAATAGAATTGCAAATATTTATAAAGTAAAGGTTGGAAGGAAAAGAAGGAAACAGGAACAGAGAACCGATGAGGCAAATAGAAAGCAATTTGCAAAATGTGAGATTTAAAATCAAGTATACTGATAATTTTATTAAATGTAAATGCTCTAAACATTTCAAGTAAAATGAAGGAATCATGAGGTTAGATATGAAAAAAATTCACTATAAATTTAAATTCAGAGATATAATAAGTGTGTATATATATAAAGTAAATATATACAAATAAATAGATATACCACACAAAATTTGAGATCTTTATAATAAAATAATAAAGTGGGCTTCAAAAAAAGGAATATTTTCCAGCACCAAAGAGTCAATTAGTCAATAAGATATAGCAATATGTATTCAAGTAACAGAATTCCAAAATCCAAAAAGAGAATGTGACCCAAATGAAATAAACACAAAAAATCCACAATCATATATAGAGATTTCATACTCATCTAATTAACATTAAAAAGCAAACCAAAAAAATTGTTAAAGATATAAAAGACCTGAACAACACCATGAATCAACTTGACATTTACAAAAAATCTCCAACCAATGATAGCAGGGTCCACATTCTTTTCCAAAAGTCCATGGAACATTCACCGAGATAAGACTTTTCTGAGCAATGTATATAACTGCTTTATGTATGGAGAAGGTAATGGCACCCCACTCCAGTACTCTTGCCTGGAGACTCCCATGGACAGAGGAGCCTGGTGGGCTGCAGTCCGTGGGGTCGCAAAGAGTCAGACACGACTGAGAGACTTCCTTTTCACTTTAAACTTTCATGCATTGGAGAAGGAAATGGCAACCCACTCCAGTGTTCTTGCCTGGAGAATCCCAGAGACGGAAGAGCCTGATGGGCTGCCGTCTATGGGGTCGCACAGAGTTGGACACGACTGAAGCGACTTAGCAGCAGCAGCAGCAGCTTTATGTATAGTAGTGCAAAACCTTAAATAACCCAATGTCCATCAAATGGTGAGCTTGTCAGCATATCAGAGCACATCCACACAATGAATACTATCTGGCAACATAAAGGGGTGAACATACATGCAACAACACGGGTCAATCTCAAAAGCATCATGCTCAGTGAAAGAAGCCAGGCACCAAAGGCTACATACTATACGACTCTATTTTTATTACATTCTGGGGAAAGGCAAAATTACAGAAACAAAAACTGAATCAGTGCATGGTCAGCAGTGAGGGATAGGAAAAGACAAACAGGGATAGGATAAGGGGGCACAAGGGAATCTTTGGGGTGATGGAAATGTTCTATCTTGATCGTGATGCTGATTACAAAACTGCACACATCTGTCAGAAATCATCTGTTTCCTTACAAATGGAATTCTTTGTATGTAAATTCTATCTCATTAATCTAACCTTTAAAATAAAAAATGAACAAATCCTGTTATCCGAGCTAGACAATGGTATAAAATATGCTAAAAAAAAAAAAAAAAGAGTGATGATAATTATCAAGATCAGCAGAAGCCCTGACTTACTTTTCTGGAAAAAAACTTTTTGAGAAATTACCTCATCCTGCTTCCTTACACACAACTTCACTGAAGCTTCATCACAAATAGGCCTGCACATCAAAGAATAAATGTCTCCAATGCACACTCAGATCTCTTCTGTACCACAATGTTCAAAGAGAAAGAAACTTTACAGATTTCAATAACATGAAGGCACACAAATTCATTTTCATGTCTGTAATGGACCACCCAGAATCTGATTCTAAGTTGTCCTCCTTAAGAACACAAAGCACTTAAGGAGTTCTGGGAACCAGAAGACCATGTGAGGAGCCTTTATTGAGAACAAATTAACTTTCCTTCATTGTTTAAAATATTGTGGGCTGTCCAGGTCAGAAGGAACCTAATTGGCAGGAAAGAACACCTAGGCCGGGCCCTGGACTCCTGGGTCTGCTCTAGGGTATCAAAGTAAGAATCCCTCAGTCTTCAGTGAGGAAGGTACTGAGAGCTGTTTCTCGGGCAAGGCCAGGGTACAAAGAGAGCCTTCCTTCAGAGAAGGAAAATGCTAGCTAAAACTCCCAGAGCCTTGCTGCTTCCTGCCAGAGGAAGTCAATGCTGAACACTCTTTTCATCAAGGTTGTGCATGTGAAGTCGCTTCAATAGTGTCCAACTCTTTGTGACCCTATGGACTGCAACCCACCATACTCCTCTGTCAGTGGGATTCTCCAGGCAAGAATATTGAAGTGGGTTGCCATGCCCTCCTCCAGGGGATCTTCCCAACCCATGGATCGAACCCATGTCTCATGTCTCCTGCACTGGCAGGCAGGTTTTTTATCACTAGCTCCACCTGGGAAGCCCCACTAAAAGTTAATCTGCAAAAACCTTAATACTATCCTGATCTGAAGAAGAGTCTTTAGAAAAGTTCACAATGTTGCAACCAAACCCAAAATAACCCTCTTAATCTGGGCTCCCAACAGGCCACCTCTAGAAAAACATTTGTCATCTAAGTGTTTTTTTTTTCCCCCTTTAAAATGTAGTCTTTCACCATGGTGTTTATACTTGCCACAAAGATACAGCGTGATTAACACAGAAAAAATAAATATGAAAAGTCTTACAATCAAATTAAGGAGGGCACTTGATAAAATGAAGCCTCTTCTCATGAGTAATTTGAAAGAATAACTGTTTCTCATTATAACCTCAGCTCCCACAGGTCCTACAAAAACCAAGCCAGCTGCAGTTCAAGAAAAGGTCCAAGGGAGGACCTACTCAAGGTGTGGGTAAATCACAACTGTGATTGCAGACCAGGTTTCTATCTCTTTTATCCCCTTTAATAAATTGGGCTTGACCTGAAACTCCAAGAAAGTTAATTTACAACAGTCCATTTTTTTTTTCACATAACAGCTCACCTTTCTTTTTCTTTTAAATTTAAACCATTATGACAAATAGAGATTTATTATATACCATAAACACATGTGGCTTGAGCCCTGGTATTTTGTCTGGAAGGAAGCTCAGATGGGGCAGTAAGCTGCCAGTGCAATCAAGAAACCCCACGTGACATTCCTGATAAAGATGAAACACACACACATTCCACAGCACTTACTGTGGCCAATGTGGTTCTGACCATGGTGTGGGCACCACAGGCCCAGCCAGGCTGTAAACTGAAAGGTGATTTCACTAGGCCAGGGAGCAGTGCTGTCAATTACAGCCATATTACCCAATCAGTACTGACATCTTCAAAAGGACTTTTAATTAGAGATGAGCAGAAAGAGGCAGCTTCTCAACACACTTCTCAGACATGAGCCTGGCCTCATCCTCCTCATGTGCTCCTAACATAATCCCGCAAGTGGTTCATGTGTTTTGGTCCAGAGGCACTCGGTCATGCTGAACAGAATCATCCTAAAACCTCATTACTGATAAGTCAACTGAATCTTGATGAAAGTGGGTTGCTGCTGCTAAGTCGCTTCAGTTGTGTCCAACTCTGTGTGACCCCATGGACTGCAGCCTACTAGGCTCCTCCATCCATGGGATTTTCCAGGCAAAAGTGGGTTAGGAAACTTTCATTTGCCATCAGGCCAAGACTAGGATGAGACTCCCGGTCCTTCTCCCTTCTCTTACCAGGCTAAAATGATCTGTTCCTCTTTAACTGATACCTTTTGCAGATCCTCACTGGCAATGATACTTGGTGCTTTACTGGCTAAGCAGGGTTCCATGGGAGGTAATATTAGCTGGGATTAAAGACATAAACCTTGAAGTCAATCCTTCCTCCACCATTCCCCAAACTCTCTAAACTTGTTTTTCCATCTGTAAAACGAGAATACTAGTAAGGATCCTATATGACTCTTGGGGAGATTCAGTGAAATAATATATAGAAGTTACATGAATGGTGGTGATACATTTTAAAAAATTTAGAGATTCTCTATCATAATCTAATCAGTCACATATAGCACAATAATTAAAAGCTATCAGTAAATGTCATTATTATTAATAAACTTCCTGTATTTGTAGGATTTCTCTCCAGAACTAGAATAAAGCTTCCTCAACGGAAGAACCTTCACCTTTGATCTTCTTTTGCTTTGTTCATAGATTCCAGGCACATTAACAGCTCACCTTTCTTTTAAATTTTACACACTTTTAAATTTTATAACTTTTACACACTTGCTGATCACATCAATTCTACTATTATTCCTTGTAAAACAGACTTGTAAACAGATGAAAAAGGAAAAGTAAAATCATCCTTGATCCCAACATTAGAAATAACTAGTTAATATCAATGTTTTCCTTTCCTTTTTCAATGCTTATACGTGTCTTAAAGTACAACTGATATCCACAGTTGTCATAACTCACCTTTTTAACTTAAGAGGAATTCATGGATATTTTAACCCTACCATTCAACATCATTCAGAACTGGGACCTTGAAAGGCAGCACAGCACATCACCCTGTGGCTCTATCACCCCCAGTTCTCATCCATTATCTTGGAAGTGGAGGACACCTGAGATACTAGAGTTCAGTAAGACCAATGAAACAAGATGTTTGGAATCCCTGTGGACTCCCTGGACATTGTGCCTAATACTGAACAATACTCAACAAATGTCCTCTCTTTCCTCCTTTGAATGTCTGGTGTCTTCAGAGAAACTTCAAAGATTCCAACTACTACCGTGAAATAAGGCTTCTCAGTACTGGAAGAGTTGAATCCCAAGACCATCTCTGTAAGTCTTTCTACTCATTTTCTTTTTTTTTTTTTTAATTAATTTTTATTTTTTTAGTTTGTTTTGCTTTACAATACTGTATTTGTTTTGCTACACATCGACATGGATCAGCCACGAGTGTACATGAACTCCCAATTGCCCCACACCCTCTCTCTGGATTATCCCCGTGCATCAGTCCCAAGCATCCTGCATCCTGCATCAAACCTGGACTGGCGATTCGTTTCACTTATGATATCACACATGTTACACTGCCACTCTGCCAACCCATCCCACCCTCTCCCTCTCCCACAGAGTCCAAAAGGCCATTCTATACATCTGTGTCTCTTTTGCTGTCTTGCGTACAGGTTATCATTACCATCATTCTAAATTCCATATATATGTGTGAGTATACTGTATTGGTGTTTTTCTTTCTGGCTTACTTCACTCTGTATAATCGGCTCCAGCGTCATCCACCTCATTAGAACTGATCTACTCATTTTCTTCAGCTCCTCACAAAAGATTCTGGATCATGACAGTCTCCATAAGTTTTATGATCACTGTAAATGATAATCCAGTTTCTTTATCTCTGTGTCCTTCCAGAACCTCGCAGACTGGAAATTTTGTCTCTAAAGGAGTCTCTATTTCAAATATGATGGACTTGCTTCTCAACCAGTCTTAAGTTCTAGACCATAAAGGGAAACTTAATATTGGAAATAATTTAGGACCTGGGGTCAGGAGACTTGAGTACTACTCCCAACTTTGAAATTTGCTAGCAGCCATCATTTTGAGTAAATAACCTCCCTTTCTGAGTCTCAGTTTTCTGAGAAAACACATTTCTGCAAAATGTAATGTTGCAGTAAGATTATTTCCAGATTCGTTATGTCAACAACTTTAGGGCAGTGGCTAATTTATACATCCAGTCGTTTACTTTTAAAGTCTAGCGTAAGCCAGACATAAGTCTATAGGCTTTGTTCTACAATGTGTTAATAGTGCTGCCATTTTCGTTGTCACTAAGTCATGTCCTACTCTTCGCGACCCCAAGGATGTGGTTCACCAGGTTCTTCTGTCTGCGAGATTTCTCAGGCGAGAATACTGGATCCTTCTCCAGGGAATCTTCTTGACCCACCAGGGAAGCCTAGTACTGTCAAAGCAGAGAAGACAGACTGATGGAGATTAAGCCTCAAGCCCACAGCCATGGAGTATAACCATCATTTGAATCCAGATGTAGGTCTAAATCCTATGTTCATGATCAGGAAGTTGTATATACCCCAAATCCTTCGGTTCTGGGCTCCCCCTAGCAACTCCAAGTACTCAGTGAGTGAGTGAAGTCGCTCAGTTGTGTCCGACTCTTTGCGACCCCATGGACTGTAGCCTACCAGTCTCCTCTGTCATGGGATTTTCCAAGCAATAGTACTGGAGTGGGTTGCCATTTCCTTCTCTAGGGGATCTTCCCGACCCAGGGATCAAACCTGGGTCTCTCGCATTGTAGACAGATGCTTTACCATCTGAGCCACCAGGGAACTCAAGTACTCAATAACATTTGTTGATTGACAGATTGTGGTTTCTGATTCCATCCATGGATGTTTACTGAGAGCTTATTTCTATATGCCCTTCTGCTGAACAATACTAACATTTAGGAGCTGACAATTCTTTGTTGTGGGCACTGTCCTGTACCTCATAGAGTGTTTAGTGGCATCCCCAGCTAGATGCCAGTAGAAACCACCCTCCCAAATGTGCCCATCAATGTCCCCAGAATAACAGGGTCAAAATCATCATTCATTGAGAACCACCACTCTAAAACAAAGCACGCTGAAAACACAGGAAAGACAGGCTTAAAGAATAAAGCATTAATCTAATACCATATGAATAGAACAATAGCAATGCAATCAAGTAATCACATGAAATTCTAACACACCCCTTCTTAAAAACACACCTGACTTATGAGCATGCCCTACTGTAGGAACAACACTACCTCACAGACAGTAGGGAGGGGGTTACACTCTTGCCCCATTACTAAAGGCAGAGTTAAAGCCCATCTTTCTGCTACTAGGATCACAGCAGAAGATGGAGTTTCTCCCTTCCCAAATTACAGGGGGAAGGCAAGAAAAACTGTTTTCCTAGCCTCCGATATCCAAGTTAGGATCCTGAAGATGTTTTCCAATAGAACCAATGCTTTAATGGTGGTTTTCAGGCTAGCGCACAAAAGTAGTTTATCTAAAACGGTGCTCTTTTTTTGCACAGTTTTGTGAGATGCCTACCATCATTTAAACCTGTGTTTTTCAAGAATATAAATTCTAAATACACACTACCAAAATTAACAGTAAATCTGGGGATCTGTCCTCTACCTGCTTTTATCCAGAAGTTCCCTACCAATGTCTTTTTCCTCTCAGGCTCTCCATCGAAACTCATCACTGAGTATAAACACATATGCACGGGCTTCTTTTCATCCTTAAGTGCATCTGCTGTTGAGTTTTCTAGGGATCTTTGCTGGCACTCTTTTGAAGTTGATTCTTGGTGTGAAACTGACTGAAAAGAGGAAGAGTGAGGAACCCAAACTTCAAGTATGCCAGAAAGCACAAGATCCCGTGGGGAAAGCACTCAGGGATCCCTGCCTCAGAATTGGTAAGTTTCAGTCACTGATAGGAGTGAACATCCAGAAGTGCAATAGATCATCAGAGACACTTCAGCTCACAATCATATTTTATCAACAAAATCACATTCCAGGAAGGGAAAGAAAGGAGAAGGGAGAGTAGGTGTAGGGAGGGAGAAAAAGCCACATAAAAGTTCTGAAATATATCAATGTCCAGAAATGGGAAAGGAAAAAATAAATAAATAAAAAGAAATCTTTGGAGAATTAGAAAAAAAAACACATGAAATAAAATGTCTATCTTATTTCAGAATCCTGGAGTAAATAATATTTCTGATGCCCCTACAGAGAGTCAAATCCAGCCAGCAAAACAAAGATACAAATAAACACTGGGCCAGTGAATTAGGGAAGATACACAGAGGAATTTTGTTCAGAAATGGGATCCTTCCTCCCTTCTCCCCTCCCCAACTTTATTTTCTTGAAGTAAAATCCATTATTTTGAAAACACCATTTGAAATCTTAAAGAAATAGCAAAAACACAGTATTGTGGTATTCCAAAGTAATATCTCTTGTTTATAACCATATAAATTTAGCCCCTGGCACTACAAGGCTTATATAATAGAATAGAGTTATTTTAACAGTGCCCTGTTAAAGAAGAAGCAAAATGTTCAGCTCATTTTCTCCGGTGGGAGGGACACATGGCCTCATGCGAGAGAGCGAACATGCCTAAGTCATTACCGCAGGAAAGCCATCCGTCAAAGCCGGGTCGCTCTGGCATGGCCAACACCACTGGCGAGATCACAGAGGCAGCCTCTGCTTGCAATTACCAGGGAAGGACCTTGGCTCTGGCAGCCTGCTATCAATTACTACCCTGGCCTCGCCGCTTGGACTTGTCAGTTTCCCGGTGTCTTCTGTTTTGTAGCAGTAAGAAAAGGCGCGCCTCCTGACTGAGTCTTGGAAGTTTCTCATGCCTGTGTCACTCCTCGGTGTCATTAACAATTCAATTAAAATTTCACAGCACACAGGCAGGCAGCACCGGACAGGGGGCGGGAAGGAGCCCTGGCTGAGGAGATTTCCGAAGGGCCTGCAGCAGGGCCACGTCGGATCAAGCGAATCCAATCTTGAAATTTCTTTGACTTCACAAGTCAGGCTTCTTGCATGTGTCTCCCATCTGATGCGATGCTGGCTGTCATGTTGGCAAGCTGACATGTTTGATGTTCTCACCCCACTAGGGGTGCAGGGATGGGAAGGAATTTCAGGCTGGCTGGAAACAAAAATCTCACATATTACTTCACTGAAAGTTTTGGCTCTGTAATGGGTAATTATAAATATTCATAATCAGCTCTATTAATCTATAGTGAGTTCTAGAAAGTCCTTTTTCTCCATTTTGTTTTCCACTGGGGCCTCCTATTCTCTTGCTTTCCAGGGTAGAGCTGTCTCTAAGAATTTAGAGACAGAGTATAAATCACAATTAAATTCTTCAGGAAGGTGGAGGACTGGGAACTCTAAGACAGGGGTGGCTGGAAACAAGAAAGACTCGCTACTGTCATTATTAACTCTGTGAAAGTGCAAACACTCCTTTGTCTCGCTGGATGATGGAGCTATACACGCTCACGTGCTTTTAAGCATCCCAAGGGTTTAGGGCAAAACTGAAAAAAAGTTTCAGGCTTAAGACTTCTGAGGCAGCTTTCTCTCTAACCCTCTCAATGAGTTTAGTCATGCAAGGAAAGATTCTTTAAAGTTACCAAAGACTTTGTTTAATGCCTAAGAAAATGCAGACTGTCAGCACCCTTTGTCAGGTTTTGGTGGCTTAAGTCCATTCCCCAATACACTGGTGACCCTCCAACCCCTCATTCACTAGTTTCTTTTGACATCAAGCGCTGGATAATTGTTTGATTTCCTTCTAGGTAAAAGGAGATTAAATGCCCAGCTGCAACAGCTGACACACAAAAGGGAAAATATAGTTTAACCACCATATTTATCAAGATAATTTTTCTTCCACATGCTGATTAATAACATTAGCCAACCATCCCCTTCAGCTTGGGGAGAGAAGGGGTGGGGAGGGACATGTCCCCCTTAAGAGTATCAGAAACAGGAGTTGACAGTTCAAGGCAAAAATGATTTGCATGTAAATTCTGATCAAAAGCAAGTCTGCACCCTGAAGTTGTCAAGTTTTGCTACCAATTTGACACTTAAATGGGCTATAGCAAAACTTGATTTAAACTGAAGAGGGAAAAAACATGGCAACTCAATTACCCCCTAGCAGATCGGATCTGGCAGCTGAGGTCAAACTTTTCACCCTGCCATTACATTTCTCAATACCTGATGCTTTAAACAAACACTATGTATTCCTCCTACAATCCTGGAGGAAAATGCATTTCTCAGGACTCCCTACTGTGCTCCAGATTAAAAAATAAAGTTTCACTTGTGTGGGATCTGGGGCCATTTTCTCCATTTAAATTTCTGAATAAATCAGGACTTGAGAAATGGCCATTTTAGACTGGGAAAAATAGTCTCTGTCACCCCCCTCAAAAAAAAAGAAAAGAAAAATACTTCACAGGGAAGATTTGTGGAGTACTAAAAGATGATTTAAAAACAAATATTCCCATAGCATTAGAGAGAAAACATTGACCTGTTTTTAGTTTGCTTTTAATATATTTCATATTTGAGCTTCGGCTGAACAGCACATTAATTCAGCAGGGAGAAAAACAGCTAGCTGGTTCCAAATCAGCTCCAAATTTATGGAGGACCAAGCATCTCATAAGGCCCCAGGACACAGGCTCAAATGCAGGAAAGACTCAGTATAACAACCCATCTGGCCTCTGGGATTTCTATCCCACCAGAGTTTAAATGCTGCTGTCTCCTAGGCTATTTAATCCCCCATGGAGTTCCATTCCTGCAAATTTTTAAACCAACAACTGTTTAAACTCATCTTAATAAGTCCCTCAGAACAGCTCTAAAACTAGTTATTTTGTTGTTGTTGTTGTTGTTGTTGTTTAAAAAGTCATATCCCTATGTTGGTTTTAAGCTCCTTCTGAAAAGTAAGATGTTTAGTGACTGCATTTACCCTAATTTCTGGTACTTATATTGGGCAATCGGATCTTATACACGGCATTGCCTCATTTGTTTAGCCAGTAAATACCCTGAGCATATACCGAGTGCCAGGCACTACGCTAAGCCCTAGGGGGCCCAATGTGAGTAAGAGTTGGTTATGGCTGGACACCAGCCACATATACAAGTAATTGTAATGGTACAGGGGAAGCACTGCAGACAGTAATACTTAAAGTATGTGATAGCAGATTTAACTGAGGAATTCCTTCCAGAGGAGTAAACATTTAAAATTCCCCTGGTGACTAAGACTTTATCTAGATTGACATCCAGCCAGTGGTGGGACAAGAGTGCCAATGGGGAACTGAAGCAAGGTGAAAATAGGCAAGCTTGTGTGGCCAGGTTGGAAGTAAGCAAGGTGCCATTGCCTGGCAAACAGATGGGGAAACAATGGAAACAGCAACAGACTTTATCTTGGGGGGGCTCCAAAGTCACTGCAGAGGGTGACTGCAGCCATGGAATTCAAAGACACTTGCTCCTTAGAAGAAAAGCTATGACCAACCCAGACAGCATACTAAAAAGAAGAGACATTACTTTGCTGACAAAGGTCCGTCTAGTCAAGGCTATGGTTTTTCCAGTAGTCATGTATGGATATGAGAAAGCTGAGTGCCAAAGAATTGATGCTTTTGAACTGTGGTGTTTGAGAAAACTCGAGAGTCCCTTGGACTGCAAGGAAATCCAACCAGTCCATCCTGAAGGAAATCAGTCCTGAATATTCATTGGAAGGACTGATGCCATAGCTGTAACTCTAGTACTTTGCCCATCTGATGCAAAGAACTGACTCATTGGAAAAGACCCTGATGCTGGAAAGATTGAAGGTGGGAGGAGAAGGGGACGACAGAGGATGAGATGGTTGGATGGCATCACCGACTCAACAGACATGAGTTTGAGCAAGTTCCAGGAGTTGGTAAAGGACAGGGAAGCCTGGCATACTGCAGTCCATGGGGTCACAAAGAGTCAGATACGACTGAGTGACTGAACTGAACTGAAGCAAGGTGAAAACAGGCAAGCTTCGGTGGCCAGGTTCTAGGCAGTTGAAAAAAGTATGGTCACAGAGCAAGAAGCCTACAGCTGCACCCAGAAACAAACACACAGAACCCCATTCCTCTTGTACCTGGCTTCCCTGTCAGCCTACCACGTCACCCCTCAAACATACAGCAGTCCCACCACTGCCTTCTCTGAGGTGCACTGACCTTCCCGCTGTTCCTCCAGCAGGTCAAGCTTGCTCTGGCCCCAGGGCCTTTGCACTTTGTTGTTCCCTATGCCAGCTTCCCAAACCCTGACACAGTTCAAGCTGTCTCATCATTCAGTTCTTTGCTTAAATGTCACTTCTCAGAGCAATGCTCCCTAACAACTCTAAAATAACCCCTAAACCCACTTTTGAGACACTCTAACCACTTACACTCTGCTTTATTTTCTTCATAGCATCCCAGCCTGAAATTTTATTATCTGTTTCTCTCTCACCCTCACAGGGTTTTAAGTTCTATATCCTCAGTTCCTGGTATAAATGATACAGTAAATATGTGATGAATCTATTAATACTCATCAACCCCCTGATGCCTTTAAGCTAATGTCCCTGAATGCATACTGGAAAGAAAATTAAGGCCCCAAACCAAAGTCACCACAGACTGGACATCCTGACCCTTTGTGTAAAGAACAATTCTGGCCATACCTCATTTTACTGTGCTTCATGTTACTGCACTTCAGAGACTGCATTTTTTAAAACAAATTGTAGGTTTGTGGCAACCCTGCATCAAGCAAGTCCATCCATTTTTCTAACAGCATTTGCTCACTCTCCGTCTCTGTCACATGTTGGTAATTCTCACATATTTCAATCTTTTTCATTATTATTCTACTTATTATGGTTGTCTGTGATCAGTGCTCTGGAGAAGGTGATGGCACCCCACTCCAGTACTCGTGCCTGGAAAATCCCATGGATGGAGGAGCCTGGTGGGCTACAGTCCATGGGGTCGCAAAGAGTTGGACATGACTGAGCTACTTCACTTTCGCTTTTCACTTGCATGCATTGGAGAAGGCAATGGCAACCCACTCCAGTGTTCTTGCCTGGAGAATCCCAGGGACAGGGGAGCCTGGTGGGCTGCCGTCTATGGGGTCGCACAGAGTCGGACACGACTGAAGCGACTCAGCAGCAGCAGCAGGGATCAGTGCTCACGATGTTACTATAGCTCACTAAAGCCTCAGAAAATGATTAGCAATTTTTTTAAATAAAGTATTTTAATTAAATGTGTACACTTATTAAAGATATAGTGCTACTGCA
Source organism: Aepyceros melampus (assembly GCA_006408695.1). Classification (NCBI taxonomy): domain Eukaryota; kingdom Metazoa; phylum Chordata; class Mammalia; order Artiodactyla; family Bovidae; genus Aepyceros; species Aepyceros melampus. The sequence goes on from SJXQ01012229.1 coordinate 184,356, forward strand.
CACTTAACAGACTACAGTATCGTGTGAGCATAACTTTTAGACGCACTTTGTTGCTGTTCAGTTTCCCAGTCGTGTCCAACTCTTTGCAGCGCCATGAACTGCAGCATGACAGGCCCCCTGTCCTTCACTATTTTCTGGAGTTTGCTTAAATTCATGTCCTTTGAGTCAATGATGCCATTCAACCATCTCATCCTCTGTCACCCTCTTCTCCTCCTGCCCTCAATCTTTCCCAGCGTCAGGGTCTTTTCAAATGAGTTGGTTCTTTGCTTCACATGGCCAAAACACTGGAGCTTCAGCTTTAGTATCAATCCTTCCAATGAATATTCAGGGTTGATTTCCTTTAGGATTGACTGGTTTGATCTCCTTGCTGTCCAAGGGACTCTGAAGAGACTTCTCCAGCACCATTGGGAAACTAGAAATTTTCCTATAAGTCGCTTTACTACAGTGGTAGAAAAGCAAGCCCACATTATATCTGAGGTATGCCTGTATAAGATGGATGCAAAAGAAGCATTTCTGAAATTCAAATATAGCCAGAGGACGGAAACCACCAAACATACCCTCCAAAAAACCATTATCAAAAAATCTCTGAGATCTTTCTGAAAAATACACATTTAACTCTAACCAGGATCCCAGGCTTCCCACAAATCACCACCACACAGGGGAAACCATGTGAGAAGTTATGCTCTGCTTCTGAACATTTAAGCATTTTTGTCAATATTATTTGCCAGTATAAATATTTTCTCTATAACTTGATATTGAAAATAGGAGTACATCAAACCAGGACTTATAACATGCAAAGGAAACAGTTCAGGCTAAGGTATTCATGGCTTCAGTCATTCTCATAAAACAACAGATGAAATAAAATGTATGACATTCCCAAAGAGGGAGTTTCTCGTGTAATTCATCTTAAAATGCAATGTTCTGTCATCTCAAGTAACACTTACTGAAAGCAACCATCAATACTTTTTGTCAAAAGCCTGTACTCTGTGTAAAATGTTCCATCAATCTCTATTTACATAAAACAAAAAACTTTCTGTGTGGTTCCAGCACACAGTCACGCAGCGTCTCCATCTCCACTTTTCATGCTCTGCTGAAAAATGATTTGACTGACACCAGAAAAATAAAGATGACCCTTGAAGGAAAGCTGTTAGGAAGGGAGACCCTACAAGGAAAAAATACCTTACTATGTTGGACACATGTCCTATTAGAGTTTTTTTTTTAATCATATTTTTTAAAAAATAAAAACTGCATTTTCCTAGGAACCTGACCCCCACCACCACCAAACCCTTTTATTCGACAGTATGCAAGTAACACTTGCCAACAACTAACAACCCTGCAGATTCTAAACTGCAGCAGGCCACCTCACTCTGTTCAAAGTCAGAAATTCCAGCTTTAAGTCCTGCAAAATGTGAGTATCACATGAGGCTAGAAGAAGGTCATCGCCTGGGGATGTTTATAAAACACACAAATTAAGGTATTAGCCTTTCACCCGGAGGGTCTGAAGATCAAATCCCAGCTTAGGTAACAAAACAGAAAGTCTCCCTGCCAACCTTTTCCGAAAACTGGCTTGTTGAAAACCTACAGGCCCTTTCAGTGACCCACACTGGGGCGAGGGCTTAGATGACAAAGCTAGAAAACTGCAGGTCAAAACCGAGACAAACTACTCAGTGCCCATCAAAGACATCTGAACTTTGCACCCAGTGACCCTTCCAGCCATCCTTCATTCCACCCAGCTAACCTGAACAGCTGAGGGTTGAGGATTACATAATAAACATCAACACTGCTTACATTTTTTATTCACATCTGTAAGGTCCATTAGAACATCTGTCAACCTTCCGTAATTATTCTTTGCATTCACTCACTCTGCATGTTGGAGCACCCACTACTGGGGAAGCATGGTGTAGGGTGGAGTTGGGTAGTCAGAGACAGCTTCCAGTGGCAGTATAAGGTCTCCATCAAACCACTACCTCTGAGTCTCTGAACCTTGGTTTCTTCACTTATAAAGTGATGGAACTCAGCTAGATTGGCGGTCTTCCAAGTGTATATTGCAATCTAGGGTGGGGGGTGGGGAGTGGTACAAAAAACCTCAAGGGCTTTCTAGGAGGAGAGATGAAGAATGAGTGGCAGGGTTCTGGCCCCTCTTGGACACAGCAGCCTCATCACTGTCTGTTACCAGGCTGACAAAGCTGAAGGCCTCATTGCAACCACAACCTTAAAAAAAAAAAAACACACAGAGGAAAGAAAATACTCATGGGCACCTAGAGTGATGGTGATAAATAGCATCTTAGATAGTTTGGGCTTAAAACGTCCTTCTCTGCTTTTGTTCATGACTTCAACCTAAAGCACATGAGTAGCTGAAATACTAGAGCTTTCATACTCCTTACAAATTCTAGGCTTTAACCAATAATCAGTAGGATATCTAGTATTTGCCCAGCTTACACAGGGTGCAGTGTAGGACATGATGAGGAAACCATTTTTGTCCCCAGAGTCCCAAGCCTTGAACACAAAGTCCCATCCAGATCCAAAATGCTGCAACAAGCAGACACCAAGTGTTCCAATAAACAGGTATTGGGCAATATGGGATGGACAAGTACAATGAAAATTCTGAGGAGCAGAGCTCATTAAGGATCTGAGTAGCTAGAAAAGGCCTGAAGTCATTTGAACCAGCCCTGTAAGGATGGTTAAGATTTGGGTGGCTAAAGGAAGGCAATGTGGAGGAAGTAGGGTAGCCATCTCAGATGCTAAGGCTGACATGAGCAGAGTCAAGTGAGATTCAGGGTCAGAGAGAGTCCTGCAAAGCAGAAGCCAACTGACAAGCATTCAAGGAGGTAGGTTTAGATTGCATCACACAATCCAAGTCAGTATCCAACCAACCTTGCGTTTTACATGATGCATAGAGTAATTCGAGGTCTTGGTCAAAGTCCTAGAGTCAGCTTAGTAACCAGGATGGCCCTCATCTGGTGCGTTTCCTACTCTATCCCACTGCCTCATCCTAGAAGCACCAGCAGTATTTATACTTCAAAGGGAAAGGGGACCCAGAAACCTGAAGGGAAGTCAGTTCCAATGGTAAGTATGGGTCTACTTCAATTCCATCCCAAGTGATCACTAGCCTCTTACTTGATTTTTTTTTTTTTAAACCACACCTAATTTTCTTCTAGGGTTTCATTCTGAAAACTTTTGAATGATACAGTTGCCTCTGAGGATCAAGTTCCTCCAAAATGATCTTAGGGTTCTGTCTTCCGGGTTATTGCATTAGTGAGCTCGTCTTCTCCCCCAAAATACTCTAAAGGCAGAAAAGAAAGATGAGGGAAGCAAAAAGGGAGAAAGTATCTGAACTTAAGTTTTTACCTTTCACAGAGGCATCCATGACTTGAATAGCAAATCTCTAAGCAACTGCTGACAGTCCACCTTGTGAAAAAAGACTAGAGTGAAAAAGAAAGGGAAGACAGAAGTCTAAACTGCCATTCTAGGGCAGAAGTCAGAACAGAGAAGGCTCACTGAGCATTTAAAGTTGTTGATGGGTGTCAAGGTTAAGAAGAAAAACTCAGGTGAAATCTTTGTGAGAATGTTCCAGTCATGTAACAATTCTAAAAAACGAAAAGACACCAAAGAATGGGCCAAAGAAAGCAACAACAAATCAGGACAAAGAATTTCTAATTTGGAAGATAAAAAACCAGACATCAAAAACAGTGAAGGATTCTAAGACACAGTCACAAAACATTTGTTTCCTGTAAGCATAACCAAGCCCCTTCATGGTGGGCAGAGCTATCACCGAGTCACTGCTTGTATTTATTTTAAGATTGAGGTTTGTGTTTTTTTTAAATCCAAGTTGTAGATAAAAAGGAATCCTGATGTATAGCTTAATATCTTACTGAAAAAAAAAAAAAACTTTCCCCTAAATCTGACCCCCATTACCCAAGTGTAAACCTAACTAAGCTTAAAAGGGGAGGAAAAAAGAAAACATAATGTCCATTTCCTTTAGAGTCCTATTTTTGGATTCAAAATTCTTCAAAAAGTAGTCAAGCGTGAATTATTTAGCCATTCTGTGGTTTGAATCAAGGTTTTATGAGCATTTTCTGTCCATCAGCAATCATGGGTTGGGGAAAAAAGACAGAGACAATGTAATTCAGATGCTATTCTGGGGCTATGTACATAGCCAGACATGATGCTCAAAGTTGACTTGTCTGCCAAGGACTAACACACATTTTGGAAAGCAGTTCTTGCTTGATTTAAAAGCTGAAGATCAGAAACTACAGTCATCTTACATTCTGACTCCTGAAATTGACTCATTGACTCCAGAATCTGCGTGCCAAAAACATACCTGGGACATTACAGAGAAAGCAAATAGAAGCTTCTAGAGTAAGGGTGGCTGGAAACAGTCTTAAAGGCCACCCAGAGCAATGGGACAATTTTTTCTCTAGTTTTTCTTAGCTACTGTTTTCACTACCCCATAAGATAGGCAGTCTCAGAGGGCTGTGTCCACCAAACAAAATATGCACCTAACTGCCCTGCAGTTGTACCTGTGATGGACACAGTTATTCGCTGGACTGAACAAAATAATCACAGATGCATATTACAAGCACCTCACAGTTGAACACCAGAATCACTTCAAACATACGCCTTCACACCACATTCTCTATGAATGAACTAAACTAAGCCCATGTACAGCAGTTCTGTGACAGTGACTAAGAGATCAGCCTGTCGATGTCAGGAGTAGCCAAGAGGAGAAAGACCTGAAATGAGTTCTTGAGACATCATCTGAGTTGCTGGATCAACCTGCCCTGAATCCTACCCAGACACACAGTCAATAAGATTCCTATACTGTCGAGGCCAACCCAGCTGGGTTTCCTGTCACCTGCAAGCTAACAAGTCCTAACACCATGCCCACATGGCATGTACGTTTTAACATTTGTCTTTTTCTTCCACTAAGAATCTTTCAGTCCTCTCCATCTATCACCTCCGACACGGAGCTGACTCTTTCAGTCACAAGTAACTGTTACTTTCCTGTGCCCCATGGAAAACTTTTGACTCTCTTTCTGTGCTTTTCCTCTGAGTAGACCCAAGCCTCCAAGTGACAGCCAAGGACAAGGAGAGCTTGCTCAGCACCTGACTGCTGTAACTGCTCTCATCCCAACCTGACTCACATGAGACAGCTAAAAGGAAGCTTCCAAAGTTCCCCAGTCCAAGACTTTCCAGAAAGTGATGTCCTCACATAGAACAGCAAGAAAATATAGATATGCAAAGACGTCATTTACTATTCATACTAACTTTCACCGAGGCAGTGGGAGAAACAGTAAGTTTGAGCGTACCCAGAAGTCTCTGACCCAGGAGAACTCACCTATGAATAACTAACAATTTTCCACTCGTGATATCAACGTTTGGTCTGCTGTACAAACCCTTCCGGACTCTGTTGTTGCCCTTACTCTGAGGGAGAGCCAGATGAACCCTGGGTTACTTCTTTTCTAGTTACTGTCAATTTTGCTTGTGAGTTTTCCTTACTAAAAGGACAAGAAGCTCATCTGAAGGGTAATGAGTGGTCCACAAGCATCTCAGCCTTTCCTGAATCTCACTTTTATTTAGTCAAACTCTCACTCTGTTCTTTGTTACCCTGTTCCACCCCCAGTTGAAAGGATGCAGAATATTCTAGTCTGCAGGTGACTTCTCTTCCCCTAAAATCTCACGACTGGGATATGCTTTTTGAAATTAACCAACCAGGTGCATTTCCTTTCTACTTGTTGTAAAACAGATTCTTTCTCTGATCAATAAGGCACCCTCAACAAACATGGTTTGTATTCTGTCTTAAAGTTAGCAAAGGCTGGTGTGTCTCTCTCTGTCTCTCTCTCATCAGTGTGAGCCTCTTGAGGGCAAGTACATCTCTTCTTTAAATCCTGCAGGGCTTAGAACCAGGCTTTGTACAAAACCAGCCAGTAATTTTCCAACTTGAGTACACATCAGAATCAAGCACAGAGCTCATTAAAAATACAGATTTCTAATTCTCAGTCCAGGAACTCTGAGCTACTTGGTGTGGAGCAGAGTCTAGAAATTTGTGTTTCTTACAAAGTAAATCTTAGTGGTAAAGCATCCACCTGCCAGTGAAGGAGACATAAGAGATGCAGGTTTGATCCCTGGATTGGGAGAGACTCCCTGGAGAAGGAAATGGAAACCCATTCCAGCATTCTTGCCTAGAAAATCCCATGGACAGAAGGGCCTGGTGGGCTATAGTCCATGGAGTCACAGATAGTTGGAAACAACCAAGCAACTGAACACACACACAAAGTAAATCTGTAGGATGTCTACTGGCCATACTGAGACTTATTAAAGTAGGCTCAAGCCTTTTTCCAACAATCTACACAAAACTGTCAAGCATGTGAGTCAGCCACTTTAGAAATAATTCCTTCAGCTTCATTCAGTCCTTCAAGGACTGAGGACCTGGCCGCATCTTGACTACAATCTCAGGAGAGACCATAAGCAGAACCACTTAGCAAAGTCCCTCTTGGATTCCTGAACCACAGAAACTGTGTGAGATAATAAATGTTTATTATTTTATGCCAAAAATAAAAATCTTTTCTAAATTAAAAAATAAAGCCCTCCATGTGAAATTTTTTACATAAATGAGTACATACCCATTCATTCACGCCATTGCCAGTCCTTTCCCTAGTATACCCAATGATACTTCTTGAATTGCCACCTACAGCTCCTAGACACAGAGCTTGACTCAGGCAAACTAGCCTGTCTCAACAACAGAAGGAGTGCTCTCCCCAAACTTCCTCCTCTGCCTTCCATACATCAACACCCAGGCTCAAAAGTTACATCTGAGAAATCACAAAAGCACAAAGACAGCAAGCCCATGACAAAAATTCCAGTATTCATCACAGAAAAAAATAAAATAAAATGGAAACTGAGGCTCTAGGACCATTATGGAATCAGATGACCAGGAATGCCTTTGTCACATTTCCCCAGGGTCTTCTAGATCTGGCTTAACCATTGTATTTTTACCAAGAAGTCAAATGAAATGAGATGTTCAAGAATATGATGGAGATAGCAATAGGATCAATTAAAAGTCCAAGAGGTCTCAAGAAGGGACATTCACTTCCTTTAAAAATAAATATATAAACACCACCTTGTGCTGTTCACTGTCCAGCTTTCTTATAACAATTTCTGTTGGCTCATCTGGACCGTAAGTTCCTTGAGGGCGGGGAATATATATCTCATTTCTCCTGTAATTTCTCCTGCACTAAAGTCAAGCATATGCTCTTTACTTTGAACTCTTAAATTACTTATCTCCATTACATTAAGGTCTTTTTCTCAAGTTTTTATCTTGTTCTTTCATTTGGAACATATTCTTCTGTTTCTTCCTTTTGTTTGACTCTGTGTTGGCTTCTATACAGTAGATGAAGCAACCACCTCCTTCTGTCTTAGGCCTCATATAGGGGATAAATCTTGTTGTTCAACCCTGTCCCACTCTTTGTCTTCTTTCAAAACTTTGTGCTATTTTTAATAGCTCCCAGTAGGTGAGGATGTGCCGTGACCTGTCAGTGCCCCTAAGGGGAAGATTCCAGCAGCTGGATTCAGTCTGATTGGAAGCCAGACCCTCAGGCAGCAGCTTCTAACAGTATGTCATAATATACAGTCCAGTGGTATCACAAGTGTAAGTCACATTGGCCACCAGAGCCAGGCAGAATGACGGTGTGTGCTGGACGGCAGTCATAGAAATTGGGGCTCAAGCAAAACTAGAAGCTCTTTTCTGGGAGATACAGGTGAGCTGGAGCAAGGCAGAAGGAGAGAGCCAAGATGCCATCTAAGTTCCTTGAGAACAGCTCTATAGGCCGCTAAATGTATGCCACACTTGAAGCCTGCATCTTAGTCCGGAGCACCAGGACAAAGTGGCCTCCTTCACAGAGAGACTAAGGGATGTGCCTCAGTCCACTGTCTGTTCAGTGCCCTGGGAATAGTAGCCTGCCAAGAACCATCTCTCCAAGTGCCACAGTCCCACAGGAATGCAAGCCCCAGCCCTGGTCACCAGAGCCAGAAGATCAAGGGGCATCCATTGAGTGGCAGCCACACACACACACACACACACAAACCCCACAGGGCAGCAGATGTAAAATCAGCATACCAGATGTGTGTATAACTCCACTCCAAGAGACACTTTGCTCTGGAACATGACAGAAGAAAAGCACAAAGACAGTGCCTGCTCTCTAGTCTCTAGAAAGGATTACAGTCAGCCTGTGGATATATGTTTAATTAGAAACCTGTCCCTCAGGCAATAGCCATGATGATTAGCTAATAGGTCTCATTCACAGAAAGACAGAGCTCCTGGGTCTGTTGCCTCTCACTGTGCCCCAGGAGTGGCAGCTGTTTAAGAACTCTTTCTCTGTTGATTATAGTCCTGTGGGACCCACAAGCTTAAGCTCCACTGGCCACCAGAATCAAGTAGTATAGAGGTGTCCCCTGGTAACAGCCACAAAAATGGGGGTACCAGATAAGCAGATGTGCTCCTTTCTGGGTGACACAAATTATTAATTATAATCCTCAGGTACCAGGAATGTAAGCTACCCTGGTCTCCAGAGTCAGGCAGTCGAGAGGCATCTTCAAGATAGCACCCACAAACTGGGCACCAGAAATGTAAAAGCTCTCTTCCAAAAGATGCTCTGGAGCACAGCAAAGGGAGAGCGTGAAGATGGTGTCTGGCAGTCTCCATTCCTAGAGAGTGGTCCAGCGGGCTCACCAAACGGGAGAAGAATGGAGAACACAGTGAGAACTTCAAAGAGATAGAAACTACAAGAGAGTACAAAACAGAAGTCATAGAGCTGAAGCATACAACTGAAATGAAAGAAAATACACTGGAGGGGTTCAACAACAGACTAAATGGAGCAAAAGAAAGGACAAGTCAACTCAAAAACAAGGCATTGCACCAAGATCATACCAAAACCAGGCAAGGACACCGAAGAATACTACAAGCCAATATTTCTGATGAACAGATGCAAAAATCTTCAACAAAATACTACTAAACTGAATTCAACAATACATTAGAAAGATTATATACTACGATCATGCAGGATTTCTACCAGGGATATAAGGATAATCCCACACCTGCATATTAACATGATCCGCCACATTAACAAAATGAAGGATAAGAACTGTATGATCATCTCAATAGAAGCAGAAAAGGCATTTACAGAATTCAACACCATTTCATGATAAAAAACTCCCAATAATGTGAGTACAGAGAATGTACCTCAACATAATAAAAGCCATATACAACAAACCCACAACTAACATCATAATGGTGAAAAGACCAAAGCTTTTCTTCTTTAAAAAAAAAAAAAAGTCACTACGTTGCGTCTGACTCTTTGCAACCCCATGGACTGTAGCCCACCAGGCTCCTCTGCCCATGGAGTTCTCCAAGCAAGAATACTGGAGTGGGTAGCCATTCCCTTCCCTAGGGATCTTTCAGACCTAGGGATTGAACTTGGTCTCCTGCATTGCAGGCAGATTCCTTTACTGTATGAGCCACCAGGGAGGCTCAGGACAGGAACAGGTCAAGGATGCCCATTATTGCCAATTTATTCAATCTAGTTCTAGAATTAGAAGTTCTAGTCACAGCAGTCAGGGAAGAAAAAGAAATAAAATGCATCCAAATTGGCAAAGAAGTGGTAAAACTGTCACTATTTGCAAATGACAATACTATATATAGAAAACATGAATACGTCATTGAAAAACTATTAGAATTAATAAATGAATTAATTCAGTAAAGTTGTGGGATACAAAACCAATGTACAAGATTTCCCTGGTGGTCCAGGAGTTAAAAATCCACCTTGCAATGCAGGGGACACAGGTTCGATCCTGGGCCCAGGAAGATTCCACATGCACGGAGCAGCTGAGCCCACGCAAAACAACTACTGAAGCATCCACCGCACCAACTGGAGCCCATGCCCCCTGGAGCCCATACCCCCTGGAGCCCATGCTCAGCAACAGGAGAAGCCACTGAATAACAACCTCATGCCCCACAACTAGAGAGGAGGCCCCACTGGCCACAACCGTTCAGGTCCAGCAACAAAGACCCAGCAGTCAAAAACAAAAATAAATCTTTAAAAGAAAATTAATGTATAGGAATGTATAACATTTCTATACATTGAATAAAAGTATTAGCAAAAGAAATTAAGAAGACAATTCCAGTTACCATTGCATCAAAAATAATAAGACATCAAGGAATAAATTTAACCAAGGAGGTAAAACACCTCTACACTGAAAACTATAAAGACATTAATGAAAGAAACTGAAAAAGAAACAAACAAATGAAGATATTCCGTGTTCAGGGATTGACAGAATCAATTTTGTTAAAACAGCCATACTATCCAAAGCCATCTACAGATTCAATGCAATCGCTATCAAAATTCCAACATAATTTTTCACAAAAAAATTGAACAGATAATCCCAAAATTTGTATTGAACCACTGAAGACACTGAATAGTCAAAGCAATCTTGAAAAAGAAAAGCAGAGCTGGAAGCATCACAGTCCCTGATCTAAACTATATCACAAAGGCATTATAATTAAATAGCATAGTATTGGCATAAAATACAGATACACTGTTCAATGAAACAAAACAGAGAGTCCAGAAAAAAAATCCACACATATACGGTCAATTTATTCACAAATCAGGGGAGAACACACAATGGGGAAAGGACAGTCTCGTCAATAAACAGCATTGGAAAAACCGGATAGCCACGTACAAAAGAATGAAATGAGACAGCTATCTTACACCACACACAAAAACTAATTCAAAATGTCTGAAGACTTGAAAAAGGCCTGAAATCATAAAACTCTACAAGAAAACATGGGTGTTAGAACCCTCAAGTGTGTTTACACACACACTTTGCTGACCATATCTAAGGCTATGGTCACCACAAATGTATGAAACGAGAAAGAACATTAGCTCTATATGCTCTTTTCCAAGTTGTGTCCATTTTTTTTTATTGTGCAATCAAAAGCAAAAACAACAAATGCAAAAATAAATAAGGAGGACTTTAACCAACTAGAAAGCTTCAGCACAGCAAAGGAAACCAACAAAATTAAAAGGCAGTGTAGTGAATGAGATAAAGCATGTGCAAACCACACCTGATAATATATAGAGAGAGGTCACACAGCTCAACAGCAAAACACAATCTGATTTTCAAACGGGCAGAAGATCTGAGTCTGCATTTTCCAAATAAGATATACACATGGCCAACCAGCAAGTGAAAAGATGCTCCACATCACTCATCAGGGAAATGCACATCGAAACCACGATGAGATATTACCTCATACCTGTCAGAACAGCTATTATTAAAAAGACAAAAAATAAGACTTCATGAGGAAATAGAGAAAAGAGAATCCTAATGTGTGGTTGGTGGGAATGTAAACTGGTGCAGCCACTTTGGCTAACAGGATGGAGGTTCCTCAAAAAATTAAAAATAGAACTACCACAGGACAGAGCAATTCCACTTCTGAGTATTTATATGAAGAAAACAAAAATACTAACTTAAACAGATATCTGCATGCCCATGTTCATTGCAGCATTATTTACAAGAGCCAAAAAAATAGAAACAATGTTAAGTGTCCATTGGTGGACGAAAGCATGAAGAAACTGGTACATACACACAATTTTTTAAAATGAAATTTTTCCTTTTGCACCAATATGGATGAATCTTGAGGATATTACACTAAGCCCATTAAGTCAGAGAAAGACAAATACTGGTTAATCTCTCTTATATGTGGAATCTTAAAACAAATGAACAACCACTACCCCTCCACCCTCAATATACAAGCTTATGATACAGAAAACAGACTGGTGGTTGCCAAAAGCAGGGGGTAAGAGAAATGGGCGAAAAAATGGTCAAAAAGATAAAGAGAAGAAAAAAAATGAGGTACCTGAAAGAAAAAAGTTGGGCACATGCCAGGTGCTGGGACCTAACTGCCAGAGAACAAGACAACGCAACAAGGAGGTAGAGAATGCTGGCTTTAGAGCCAACGGAGACAAGTTACATAACACCATCTCGCCCTAGTTTCTGCAGTGCTTAGAACCAGGCTTTGTACAAAACAGATCAGCAATCATCATTTATTCTTGGGTCAGTCACTCAACCTGCATTACAGAGCAAAGAAGGGTGGGAAGTGTCTGGGGGTGGAAAGGGTCAGACTTTTAAGACCCTCGGGTATGTTTACACACACACACACACACACACACACACACACTTTGCTGATCCTCTCTAAGGCCATGTTCATCAAGCATCTATGAAAGGAGAAAAAACACTAACTCTATATTATCTTTTCTGGGGCCTATGTTCACATTGTTCCCTATGCCCCCTTTTTTCGAGGTAACTCTGTCCTTCAGGACAGAACTCAAGTTATCCAGCAAGTTTGCCCTGACCCTCTGATAGTGATAATTGCCTCCTCTGCTGCACCCACAGGCTTCTGTAGCACTCCCACCCTAGCACTTTAGGACACTGCATTATACCCTCCTGTCAACTTGTCCGCTCACCCTGCTGGTAAGCTCTTTAAGGACAGGGCTCATGGACATCCTGCTCTCCATGGGAATCCCAGGGACAGCACACTGTCTGGTACACACAGGCACTCCAAATCGGTTCAATACAAGAATGAATCTTGCTAAGCCTTCATCTTCTCAGATATGAAACAATGTTTCACTTCCAAGACTGCTGTGAAGAGTAGAGACAGTATGCCAGTACTCCGAAGTCCAGTACAGTTATTCCATAAATTACAGGTATTCTCACTGAGGGTGCTAATATTCAATCATTTATTACCAACCCAATGTGATGAAATTGAAACAACCAAATTCAGGCAAGTGGCCAAACTGCCACGACCAATGGTTTATTAAAAACTTTCTGAGGGATCCATCTTCAGAGCCCATCTTCAGCTTCCAATAAAACCACTCAGGAGGAATACAGACGAGAGGAATATTTGCTCTTGGTTTCAAACAGCTCCACATTCATTCACAGTGAGCCATTACCTGAAACCAAAAGTCTAACGGGAGGGAAGGCAGAGAAATGCTGTTCCCACAGAGAAGGGGTGAGGCAAGCTGATTTATGAGGCTAGATTCTAAAGGCGCTAAATACACACAGCCTGGCACTGCAACCCAGGGTGAGGAATTGGGGGGATGCCTTTCACAGCCAGGAAACATCAGAGATGAGTCAACACTAAGGTCAGCGGTGGGAAGGGGGTAAAATTCAGGTCCCTTCATTCTGGGCAGAACTCACAGGCATCCTGTCACTTGTCAACTGACCCAAGGTGCTCTTCGCATTTTTATCTTTGAATTCCTGCAATTCTGTGATGCAATTAACTCCTCCCTTGGGGTAGCCACACTCAGAGCATTACTCCATGGAGACCCACCAAGAATTCCCATCCATCATTCTCATCAATCAGTACATTTTTTCAAAGTTACAAAAGAGGCCTATGATCATCACAGAAAGGTTTAAATATATAAAACATGTAAGATACCTTTGGTATTTTCTCCATATTTTTAATTTATAAACACTATTTCTTGATTTTCAAGTTCAGCATTAGCTATTGATTTCTACTATGGCACACGCTTCCTATGCTACAAACACAGAGCCTTTGATCTGTCCTTCATTTTCCAATACAGTCATAAGTTAAGTTAGACCATATTTTGTGTTCATAGCTATATCCTTCATACTGGAACACATTCTTTTTTTCTGCACATTTTTTTTTGTTGTTGTTTTTCCAGGAGTTAACAATTATCTATCAATAGTTTGATAACAAATTCCAGCCAACTTTTAAGGTTTCCTGTCAACATGTCCAGATGCATCAGCTAATAGCTTATTTATCATCCTTGGGAAATCTCCAGGAAGTCCTCTCTCTGGATCACTCTAAGCTAATGGCTCTCCAGACCTCTTGCACAGCTTCCATCTTGAGATCTTCCTTGTTGCCACCCTGAAGACCCCTTTCCCTCTCATCAGCAACATCTTCCTCTTTCTTCTTTACTCTCATGCTTTGATGAGACATCTCTTCCAGTAGTTTCCTATGGTGAAATTTTTGAGACGTCTCATACTGAATTCATCTACCTTCAATCTCGTCTTCATCCTATCCTCCATCTTATTTGGTTGATGACAAACTTCCTGTTTAAAATTTTCTTGTTAGAATTTTGAAGGCACAGCTATGTTATATCCTAGCTTCCACTGTTTCTAAGTCTGAAGCCCTTTTGAGTCATGACTCTACATGTGCCCAGAATCCTGAAATCTCACATTCCTAATGCTGTGAGTCCATTTATATCAAGAGAACTTGGTGGATTCTTAATGATGGAACCATACGTTTTTCAGTCCTGGGAGGTTTTATTGAAATAATGCATTCTTTTTCTCAGGAGCTTCCAATGATGTGGACATTACCCTCTTGAGCTCTTTAATTTTTTTCCTTTCCTACTTTCATCTCTTTCCATTTTCTTATTCTACTTTCTAGGAAAATTACCTTCTACAGATTTTTCATTTCTGTTCCATGGTTTTAATTCTCAAGAGCTCTTAGTTTCTGCATATTATTTGCATGACATTCTGGTTTTATCATGGGACTACATTATCTCCTTATCTCCTTTTCTAAGGATATTAACAACAGGACTTTTCTGTTGAGCTTTCTTTTCTCAGTATAGTCTCCAATTGTTCCAAGTTTCTTTCATTCTTGTTTGTTCTAACTTCTTGCATGTTAAGAGGCTTCTCAGAGATATCAGGCAATCCTTAGATTTCTGCCCATAGTTAACAATGGAGAATTAAAAATTGACTGGAATCTCCAAAAATGAGAGGGGCTTGTCATCTGGAGCTTCACTATAGAGTGAAGTGGCTTGTCCACTTACTTGAGGAATTTTCAGGGGAAGTATTTTAGATATTTTCTTGAGGGACTTCCCTGGTGGTCCAGTGGCTAAAGAATCCATGCTCCCAATGCAGGGGGCCAGGTTCAATCCCTGGTCAGGGAACTAGTTCCTTTATGCCACAATTAGGACCTGGCACAGCCAAATAAATAAATAATTTTTTTTAAGATATTTTCTTTGGCTGATCTGTTTCCCTGACACTTGCTTCAAGGTAAAGGCCTTACTACCACAGCTCTAGGAGACATGTAGGTGAAGAGTGTTGTATGTATCAAACAGACTACATGTATGCTTAATTAACATGGAAGAGTAATATGTTCAGTTACCTAGTATCTACAGTGAATCCCTACCCTCAGCAGTGGCTGGTGTCTTCACATGCAGAGGCGCTCTCATTTATTCTCCTGCTTCAGAAATCTCCAGACACTTTCCATAGTGGAGGAAGATTAGTCACCAGACTATATGGAATGGGAGAGGGCACTGGATTTCTTAACATCTTCCAAAGGGACTTGCCACCAACTTCCAGGCTTTGAGGGAATTATATAATATAAATCAGATTGGTTCTCAGCTTTCCCTCCTACTGGTTTAGGGTCCAATTTTTCTCATCCACTTTCCAGCTTGCAAAAACCTATTGCTCACATGAAAATATAGATGCTCAACACTATTAGGGAAACGCAAATCAAAACCATAATGAGATACCACTTCACATCTACTAGGATAGCTGTAATTTTTATAATGTATAAAATAACAAGGTCTGGTGAGGATGTAGAGAAATTAGAATCCTCATACATTGCTGGGGAGAATATAAAATAGAGCATCATTTAAATAGTTGGGTATTTCAATAAATTAAACATGAAATTACCATATGTCCCCTCCCCTCAATTCCACTCGTAGGTATACATTCAAAAAATTGAAAACAAGTGTTTCAACAAAAATGTGTATAAAAAAGTGCACAGAGGCATTATTCATAATAGCTAAAATAAAGAAACAACCCAAATACTCATCATCTGATAAACATAAAAACAAAATGTGGTATTTTCAATATTGAAATATTATTTAGTCACAAAAAGGAATAAAGTACTGACATGCTGCAACATGGATGATCCTTAAAAACATTATTTTAAGTAGAAGAAGCTGTTCTCAAGAGGTCACATATTGCATGACTCCAGAATAGATATTTCACAAAGACAAAGCAAATTAGTGGGAACAGGGGCTGGGGCGAGGAAGAATGGTATTGATACATGATGTTTAATGGGCAGGGGGTTTTCTTTGAGGTTGATGAAAATATTTTGGAACTAGATCTCTTGCTGGCTTAGACAATAAAGAATCTGCCTGCAATGCAGGAGATCCAGGTTCAGTCTCTGGGTCAGGAAGATCCCCTGGAGAAGCGAATGGCTACCAACTCCAGGACTGCCTAGAGAATTCCACTGACACAGGAGCCTGGTAGGCTACAGTCCACAGGTTGCAAAGAGTCAGACACGACTAAACAACTTTCACTTTCAGACAGAGGTGGTAGTTATACAACATTGTGAATGTACTCAGTTCAGTCGTTCAGTCGTGTCCGACTCTTTGCGACCCCAAGAATCACAGCATGCCAGGCCTCCCTGTCCATCACCAACTCCCAGAGTTTATCTAACTCATGTCCCTTTCAGACAGAGGTGGTAGTTATACAACATTGTGAACGTACTCAGTTCAGTCACTCAGTCATGTCCGACTGTGACCCCATGAATCACAGCACGCCAGGCCTCCCTGTCCATCACCAACTCCCAGAGTTTATCTAACTCATGTCCATCGAGTCGGTGATGCCATCCAGCCATCTCATCCTCTGTCGTCCCCTCCTCCTCCTGCTCCCAATCCCTCCCAGCATCAGGGTCTTTTCCAATGAGTCAACTCTTCGCATGAGGTGGACAAAGTATTGGAGTTTCAGCTTCAACATCAGTCCTTCCAAAGAACACCTAGGACCGATCTCCTTTAGGATGGACTGGTTGGATCTCCTTGCAGTCCAAGGGACTCTCAAGAGTCTTCTCCAACACCACTAAATGCCATTAAATTGTATACTGTAAGTTATTTAAATGGTAATTTTTCTATTGTATATATTTTAAAAATATATACAAATTTTAAAAATCTTTTGCTGGTGCCTCCACTCTTTTAGTCTCCATATTCTATGAATCAATGCCTTTTACTCTTTTATGGGCCTTCAGTGGGAAACAAAAGATTCATGAGTTCCATCTGCCAGTCTCACCCAAAAGTTTACACACAATTTAAAATATGAAATCAAGCATTTACCAAGGTAAAACTTGGCAAATACATACCATTATACAGCTGTACCCTACCATCAAGGAGTTTACAGTCAAGTTGGGGTATTTTTAAATAGTAATAATAATGAAAGAAAACCACAGTATGCAATAAATTGTTGTGGCTAGAACAGTTTAAATGGTATGCCATGGAGATCAAAGCAAAGAGCTGTATCCAAGGATATTTTGAAAGGCTTTTCAATAATCACTGAGTTGGAACCAGGTAAGAAATAACCTAAAAGAGATTTCTCCTGCTAAGTTGGTTCAGAAATGAGGTAAGCACAGGAAAACACAAATATATTTAGGGTATAGTCAAGAGACAAGCTAAGCCAGTCTGTAATGAATTTTTTATATAGGAAAAAAAGCAGCCTGGGGTCAGATCAGGAAGACCTTATTTGCTTATCTGACCTTTCCTTTAAAACAGAAAAGGCTTCCACATATAATTATCTCAATCCTGGTGTCATCACATCAGGTTAAACTACTTGCATTTTGAATGGCCAACCCATTCAAAACCTTCCATACTGGACTTAATCATAGGCATTTCCATTTTCAGCTCCAGATGATAAACCACCATCATAAAATGCATATCCAATGTGCTAGAGAATTTAGTACCACTGGCATGACAGGCCTGGGCTCATGTACCTGCCCAAACTTCCACACAAAAAGCACATGTGAACCACACTTAACCTCTCATCCATCATTTTAACTCATCCCTGCAAGTAGAAGCAAATAACTGCTGACTGTACCCAAAATGATCTCTCAAAGCTGAAAATATTCTCCCCTTCCCAACAAACAGGGCTATCAGAGAATAAGAGTGTAGCTGCTGCAAAGGCATGGGTGGTCTGCTCAAGATTTGTCAATGGCCTGGGAGAGAGGGTAAAATTATCATCCAAACCTCTGTATCCAGTCTTGGGCTTCCCAACTACAAGAGCTAATAAATTCTCACTATGGCTTTCATGAACTTCCCAGATGGTGCTAGTAGTAAAGAAACTGATTGCCAATGAAGGAGATGCAAGACACCAGGTCAAGGAGATCCCCTAGAGGAGGAAATGGCAACCCACTCCAGAATTCTTGCCTGGGAAATCTCATGCACAGAGGAGTCTGTCAGGCTATATACAGTCCATGGGGTCTCAGAGTCAGTTGCAACTGAGCACACACCCACAGCTTTCATAAATTTATATTGAATTTTTGTCACTTACACATAAAAGGATCCTGATTGATACATATCCCCACAAAGCTCCAACACCATTGGGCTCAGTCATCTTATACTTTAATAGCTCCTTCAAAGTCTAGATCCCATGAAATCAGCTAGTGTGAAAGTTCCTGGGAAGCCTTTGTGTCTTTTCACATTAACTCGTACATCTCAACAAATGCTGGATGAATGGACAGAATGAAATTAAGACAGAAAAAATAAAAAGTATGAAAGTTTCTGCTTAATTTCTTGTCTCTTTACCTTTTTTCTTTTAACTTCAAGTTCTCTGTTCTGATATATTGAAGTAAAGTTTCCAATAGGTCTTCATCTGATGACTACAGGGGCCATAATTATAAGGGAGAAGTCATCTACACAGAGAATTTCATAAAGGTCATCTATATCAACTACCCAGTTCCTAATCCAGTGATCCTGAGAGAGGAACAAACAAGAAGGCAGCGACTAATATTTTGAGAGTATATAAGGCATCATAAGTACTTTATAGACATACTCTCACACAATCATCACCAGAGTCATCAATCATAGATATCTGATCACCATTATACAATGAGGAACCCAAAGAGAAGCTGAAAATATTACCCAAGATTATACAATTAGACAAAAATAGATTCAATCTTGGATATTTCTGCCTCCGCAATCCACTGCATCTAAGGCATGGATAAATGTCTTGTGATACAAATCGGCTTCCCAGGTGGGGCTACTGGTAAAGAATCTACCTGCCCATGCAGAAGACACAAGAGACACAGGTTCAATCCCTGGGTCAGGAAGATCCCCTCTGGAGTTGGAAATGGCATCCCACTCCAGTGTTCTTGCCTGGAAAATTCCATGGGCCAAGGAATCTAGCAGGCTACAGTCCATGGGGCCGCAAACAGGAGACAACTAAGTGCATGAACTCACATATGTAAACTGAGGGCCCCCCAAACACCGATTTCTGTAATAATGTCTCTCCCCAAGTTTAGAAATTCTCCTATTAAGAATTCATCCTTTAGGTTGCTATGTCCCAGACTCATTTATAATATTATTCGTAACTTACATTTGCATAAACTCTTCATTACTTACGCATCAGAGAAACTGAACTGAGAGGTCCAAGTAGGTATTATTCCTAGAATAACAACACATCCCAGCCTGGGGAGGTCTCTGCTTATGTCAGTTTTCCCAGTATAGTTTCTGATAGCACTCTCATTTTCAAGAGTCCCAGTTTGGACCGTATATGATATGGTCACTCTGGTTACTGCCCACCACACATAGAGCTGGAGGGGCGTCCCCATATCACAGTCCCTGCATAGCTCCCAGCTATGTGTGTTTCAACTAAGTGCAACTGAGTCCCCCTGCTTCCCATTTCAGATGAAATTAAGCGACAGGATTACAACATCTCATGCAGAGGCCCCTGGACAGCAGAACTGGGCACCAGTTTGTTCAAGCGTTTTTCTCCTTCAGTAATTACTGGCTGCTCAGCAAGCTTAGCACCAACACCCACATCAGCCACCATGTAATTATGGGAAGACTTGAAAGAAGGATGCCCTCAGCGTGACACAGCCTTTCCCAGGACACATGCACACACACGTTCCCGCGCCTGTTCTCACAAGCTCTCTACCCAGGGAGGGCCAATAATAGCAGCAACAGCTTACATGTAGACAGCACCTTACAATTTACGAGGCTCTTTTACCCACGTCACCCTATTTCCTTTCCAATACCCTCATGATGAGGGAGGGCAAGTGGTCTACGTTCCAGGTTACAAGTGATGAAACTAAGGTTCAAGGAGAAGTAACTGCCCAAGGTCACGCTACTGCAGGAAGGAAAACTGGGGCAAGAACGCATGTCTTCTGACTGATGCTTAAATGTCCCCTCCACCAGCCACATGCATCCAAGCACCGGTACTGAGCTCACAGTCGCCCTCCAGCCTTCACTCTGAACAACACTTGCAGAGGCTGAGTTCAGCTGCCTTTGTGTCCTCCTTGTCCCAGAGCTTCAGCCTTCTCGCCACCCTTCCACGTGCCCCTTTTTTAGCATCAATTCAGTTTGAGTTTGGCAAATGACTCTTATCAGCCACAAAGTAATTAAACCTGGCTTCAGCCCCCCCAGTGCTAACAATCCCAAGGTATAGGAGATGCAAGAGGGTCTGGTGCCTTGGAGTGCCAGCACCCATGTCTCCTCTGCCACCCACAGACAATGTGCCTCACGCTCTTTGTGTTTCAGTTTCCTTTTCTCTAAACAAAGGAAGGTGAACTAAATTAGAGTTGCAATCTGGTGACTGCACCCACTTCCCCAGACGTCTAGAATTGGCCAACAAAGCATTTTTATGTCGCTCCATAAATCCCTGTACATTACCCCTCCACTCCTAACTCTCCTACATGAAGCTGCTCTGCTTTTTCATGTTCTCGGCATGGAGCTTTTCAATTTGTTACCTCTAAACCAGATGACCTCCAAGGGCCTCCCAGTCTACATCCTGTGTTTGAGAGACAGCAGACTCTGAAGCCAGGCTACAACTTACTAGCTGTGTTACTTCAACTGAGTTATTAATGGCTTCTGCTCCAAAGTCCCCATCTGCTGAGAATAACCACAGTACCTACTTCAGAGCAATGTTAAGAGGATTCAGTAAGTTAATCCATGTAGTGTATGAACTGATGCCTGTCATTAGCAATTACTATGTACTCATTAGCGATTACTTCCTATTACTGCCATTGCTGCCATCAAGGAAGAGTTAACAGTGCAACAAATACTCTGGTATTGCAGCAATTCTGGCCTCACTGGACAGTCAAGTATTCCCTCTGCTTCTACCTTCTGAAAGTGACTATAAAGTAGTATTCAATGTTCCTCCCTTAAATGTTTGGTAGAATTCACCAGAGACTCATCTGGTCTTGGTGCTCTTTCTTAAGGTTATTATTAATTTTTTAATAGCTATAGACCTCTTCAGATTATTTATTTCCTCTTATGTGACTTCTGGCAGATTACTTTTCAAAAAATTGGTCCAAGTTTCACACAGATTATCAAATTTGTGAGCACAGATTTGTTCATAGTATTTTTTATTATCTTTTTAAAATCCGAGAGATCTGTACAAATGTTCCCTTTCATTTCTGGTATTGATAATTTAATATTAAATAAATTAATATTTAATAATTTATTAAATTAAATATTCACTGTTATTTATATTTTTCTTATAACTAGAAGGCATATAGATTTATTGATCTTTCCAAAGAAAAGACTTTTGGCTTCATTGATTTTCTTTACTGATTTCCTGTTTTCAATTTCATTTATTTCTAATCTAATTTTTATTCTTTTCTTCTCTTTACTTTAGATATAATTTGCTCTTCTTTTTCAAGTTTCCCAAGGAAAAACTTAAGACAACTGATTTAATATCTTTCTAATAAATGCATTCACTGCTATAAATTTCCCTCTAAGTACTGCTTTTGCTGCATCCCACAAATTTTGATAAGCTATATCTGTTCAAAACATCATTCAAAACTTTTTTCTTAGCTTCCTCTTTTCCTTTTTAGAAACTTGTTTACTTCCAAGTACTTTGGAGTCTTTCAGCTATCTATGTCACTGACTTCTAGTTTAATTCTCAATGGCCTAAGAGCAGACATTACACAATTACTATCATTTAAAACATGTTAAGGTGTGTTTTTGGAGAAGGAAATGGCAACCCACTCCAGTGTTCTTGCCTGGAGGTCCCAGGGACAGGGGAGCCTAGTGGGCTGCCATCTATGGGGTCGCACAGAGTCAGACACGACTGAAGCGAATTAGCAGCTTAGCAAGGTGTGTTTTATGGCCAAGAATGTCATCTGTCTTGGTGAATGTTCCATGTCAACTTAAGAATATGTATTCTGCTGATGTTGGATTAAGTAGTCTACAGATTTGTATTCTATTATACCCAGTTGATTGTTAGTATTTTGGGGTTCAACTATGTCCTTCCACATTTTCTACACACCTGTTTTCCCAACACTATTTACTAAAGATATAATCCTTTATCCAAATGTAGTCCTGGGGTTTCTTGTCAAGTATTAATTATATAGGTAGGTTTATTTCTTAGCTTTGCTGTCTGTCCCATTAGCCTATGTGTTCATGTTTATACTATACCATACTGCTTTGATTACTACAGTTTTATAATACAGTTTTGAAATTGGAAAGTATGATGCCTCCTGCTTTGCTCTTTTGAGATTGTTTTGACTATTCAGCATCTTTTGTGGCTCCATATAAAATTTAGGATTGATTATTCTATTTCTGCAAAAAGCATTGGAATTTTAATAGGAATTGCACTGAAGCTACAGATAGCCTTGGGTAGTATATACATTTTAACAATATTAACTCTTCCTATCTATGAACAAATGATATATTTTCATTTATTTGTATCTTCAGTTCTGTTTATCAATATCATATAGTTTTTGATGTCGAGATTTCTCACTCCCTTGATTAAATTTATCCTTAAGTATTTTGTTTTTGATACATTGTAAGCAAGAATATTTTTGCAAATAGATCATTGTCAGTGTAAAGAAAGGCAACAAGGTTTTGTGTGTTTATTTTGTATCCTGAAACTTTACGGAATTCATTCATTAGTGCGAATGGTTTTGGTGAAGTCTTCAGGATTTTCTATATACAAGACCATGTAATCAGCAAATCATTTTACTCCTTTCTTTCCAATTTAGACGCTTTTCCTTTCTTTTTCTTGCCTAACAGTTTTGGGACGGGCTTCAGAACTATGTTGGATAAGACTATTAGAAGTGGGCACCCTTGTCTTGTTCCTGATCTTAGAAAGAAACACTTCAACTTTTCACCACTGAGTATGATGATAGCTATGGACCTGTTAGATTTGGTCTTTACTATGTTGAAGTGTATTCTTCCTATACTCAGTTTGTTTGAGAGTTTTTACCGTGAAAACATGTTGAACTTTGTCAAATACTTTTTCTACATCTATTGAGATACAGATCCAAGTTTCTGACCCACATCATTCTCTTGTCTAAAGAAGTTATTTTAAGATTTCTTGCAAGGCAGGTCTACTGGTAACAAATTTCCTCCATCTTTGTTTGTCTGAGAAAGTATTTTTCCTTCACTTCTGAAGGATAATTTCACGGGATACAGAATTCTAAGCTGGGTTTTTTTTCATCCCTCTGAACATTTTAAATATTTCATTCTACTCTTTTCTTGCAGTTTCTAAGAAGATATTAAATGTAATTCTTCTTTGCTCTTTTATAGGTTAAGGTTCTTTCCTTTGTCTTCTCTCACAATGTTTTTCTTTTTTTTTTTAATTATTAAATTGTTTATTCTCCTGCAAGGCTGTTGCTTCACTGTATAAAAATAGCACCAGCAAACACAGTATATTGCAAAATTAAGATAGTAATATTCTTCATTGGACACTATACAACTAACAAACTTTTCTCCACTGGCAGTTATTTCTAGTGGGAAGATAATTTTGACCCAAATCCAAGAATAGCTGTAAACAGGTTACAATGTCATATAAGGTTTAAGATAACCATGTTATCCTTGAATTACATAATTTTTGTAATTAGTTTTACCAGAGATAATTTCAGGAATTCTGAATATTATAATTGGAGCCTAGCCTAAAAATCAGGATGCTGTGGAAAAGATGCACAGTGTTTATCTGAAGTCATTAGAAAGTTAAGGGGTGTTTTCTTCAGGAAACATTGTTACAAGTAGTTTCTTTTGCTAAAAGTTGCTTTTTAAATATCTATCCACTACTAATTTAAGACAACTATGTAGATTAAGTTGTTTCAAAGTAGTTTATTTAGAGGTTCCATTTTCACTCAATAGATTTTATGTATTTCTCATATGCTTCTTCACTCATTAGTTCATCTAGTTCTGAAGGGTTACTGACTGTCATCTTGATCAGCCAACCATCTTCATAACAAGACTTACTGACAAGTCCTGGATTTTCTGCTAGAGCTTTATTAATTTCAGTTACTTCTCCTGATAGAGGAGAATAGAGTTCACTAGCAGCTTCCACACTTTCCAAAGCACCAAACTCCTCTTGTTTGTTCAACTTTGTCCCAACTTCAGGCAGACTACAGTAAACAACATCTCCCAAAGCTTCCTGTGCAAAATTGCTGATTCCCACTGTTCCAATACCATTTTCTGTTGTTACCCATTCGTGTTTTTCTGTGAATTTCCGCACCGACAGCAGAGCAGGGCCGGTGCGCAGCACCCGGACGGCACCCGCTGGCAGTCCCCAGGACCGCGGGGTGAGCAGGGCGCGCAGGCTGCCGGCCGCGGCCCGCACGCTCCGCACCGCGCGCAGCGCCATGATCGCACGGGTGCAGAGGGTCTCCGCGCGGCACCTAGAGCACCCCGGCCGGCGGGGGCGAGGCGAGACGGGGAGGCCCCGGGCCGGAGCGAACAATGTTTTTCTTTAACTACCATTTTCTGTAGTTTGAAATTGATGTAACTAGATATATATTTTTTAGGCATTTCTCTTTCTTGTTTCTGGGATCTGTGGTTTGATACCTGAAATTAGAGGAAATTATTATTGTTTCAAATATTTCTTTTGTTTCTTTCTCTCTTCTTTTCTGGTATTCCCAGGACAGTTTATACTTTTTGTAGTTGTCTTACAGATCTATTTTCCCAGTCTTTTTTTTTTTCCAATTTTCTTTTCAGTGTGAGAGATTTCTATTGAGATATCCCCAAGGTCAGAGATTCTTCTCTCAGCTGGGTCCCATCTATTAATAAGCCCATCTAAGGCATTCTTTATTTCTATTAGTGGTATTGATCTCTAGTATTTCTTTTGGCTCTTAGAATTTCCACTCCTCTGCTTATATTGCTCACCTGTTCTTGCATTCCGTCTACTTTACCCATTAGAGCCCTTAGCATGTGAATTCTAGCTGTTTTAAAATTCCTGATCTGATTATGTCAATATCCCTGCCATATCGGTCTGATTCTGAGGCTTGCTCTGTCTCTTCCAACTAGGCTTGCTGCCTTTAGTATGTCCTGTATTTTTGTCTTGATGATGAGACATAAGGCACAAGGGAAAGTAACTGCTGTAAACAGGCCCTTAGTAATATGTGGAAGGAGGGTAAGTATTTTCTTACTCTATTGTTAGCTTCAGCTTCAGCCTTTTAGTTTCAGCGCTTGTACCTCTGGACTGTGAACTTCACATGTGCTGCTTACTTTTTTCTAGATAGGCTGGCTCGGAGAAGGCAATGACAACCCACTCCAGTACTCTTGGCTGAAGAATCCCATGGACAGAGGAGCCTGATAGGCTGCAGTCCATGGGGGTCGCTAAGAGTCAGACATGACTGAGCGACTTCACTTTCACTTTTCACTTTCATGCACTGGAGAAGGAAACAGCCACGCACTCCAGTATTCTTGCCTAGAGAATCCCAGAGACGGGGGAGCTTGGTGGGCTGCCATCTATGGGGTCGCACAGAGTCGGACACGACTGAAGCGACTTAGCAGCAGCAGCAGATAGGCTGGTTAGAGTAGGTTTTAGTTGGGTGCTTCCTTCTTTTAGGAAAGTTAAGCTCTGGTAAAATAATTCTCCTGAGGGCAGACTTTGTGAAGCACAGATTGCATATTTCAAAATTATTCCTTTCCCCCTCCTCCTGCCAGAAACATGATGGACTTTTTCTCCATTCTCACTGTGGAAACCTGGTAGAGTTCCAAGAGGTAAGCCTCATGAAAATGTAGAGGGCCGCTCACTGACTGGGTCCCCTGCAGTGAGTTATTAACTCTCAGGAGTCATCCACACTGAACCTCCAGCAACTTGTCCATGACAATGGCGTTTTCTCTACCCCGGCACTGGTCCCCAGGAGGCTGCTCTCTTGGTAAGTGGAGATTCTCTGTATCCACCTGTCTCACCAGTTCTGAGGGCACTCATCTGCTCTATGACCTCACTTCTCACGGATCTAGATAGAGTTGCTGGTTTCTCAGCTCAGGTTTTTAGCTGCTGTCAGGATGTGGTACACTTCTAAGCTCATTACATGTTGAACTGGAAACCTAAGGTCTTTTTTCTTAATTGAGGCAAAATTCACATCACATAAAATTAACAGTCTTCACAATTAAGCAGAATTTCACACATTCACAATGTTGAACAGCCATCAGGCCTATCTAGCCCCAAAGACCCACTAAGCAGTCCCTCCCTCCCCAGCTCCTGACAACCACTAATCTACTTTTTATTTTATTGAAATATAGTTGATTTACAGTGTTCACCACTAATCTACTTTCTATCTCTATGGATTTACCTAGGCTAGACATTTCATACAAATGGAATAATAAAGTATGTCAACTTTTTTGTCTAGCTTCTTTAACTTTGCATAATGTTTTTACATTTACCTATACTGGAACGTGTATCAGAACTTCACTCATTTTCAGGAATTTTACGTTCTATGAATATACCACATTCAGTTTATTCATTCATCAGTTGATACTCTGCTTTTGCTTTGTATCCTGTTGCTATCCAGAACAAAAGCTGAAGTGTCCTCAGGGCCTGGTCATGCTCACCAGGACCTCTCAGGCCCAGCCACTCTGACCTCACACAACACACATTCCTGACAGACACTGGACAGACCAACTGCTCCAGCCCCTCCAGAGGAGGACAGTGGTCTCCCTCATACCAGAGACAGAGAAACTTATGACATTTGGAGACTGACATTTTAGCATTTGGTTGTTAGCTTTGGAAAAGAGAGGATGCATGTAGTCAGAAAAATAGTGGAATCTTGTCTTGGGAACCAAGGAGGAGAAAAGGAAAAACAGGTAAAATGGGGTTGCCTTTGAATCAATTGTACCTTAAGCAGGAGTAAAGCTAAGTTGTATCATTTGTGTTCTAGAAAAAAATAAATACTGCCAAAACAGGAATGATCACCAATTGTAACAAGGGAGTGATTTCAGAAATCCAGGAAGGCTCTTGAATAAACCACCAAGAGAAACAGGTCCACTTCTACCACTCGATGTCTTCCTATCCACTGTCATAGATAGAATCATGTCCCTACACTCTGCACGATGGCCACGTCCTTATCCCTAGAACCTGTGGCTGTCACCTTGTATGATTCAGTTAGGAAACTAGCTGAAGGGAGACTGTTGTTGATTATCCAGATGGGCCCAATATAAGTACAAGGATCCTTTATAAGAGAGAACTTCTCAGAGTCAGAAAAGGAGATGTAAAAACAGAAGCAGAGGTTGGAGTGATGCAGGAAGACAAGCCAAGGAACATGGGCAATCCATGGAAGTCAAAAAGGAAAGGGAATAGATTTTCCCTGGAGCCTCTAGTAGGAACACATCCCACACCTTGATTCTAGCTCAGTTAAGGCCTATTTTGGACTTATGACCTCCAAAGTATAAGATAATAAATTTGTGTCATTTTTAAGCCACTTAGTTTGTGGTAATTTGTTACAGTACGAACAATAGGAAACTAGCAAACCCATCAAAAATGCCTAGCATTCCTGTAGTTTACCATCCTGCCACAACATGTGTTAAAGTACCCTGTGAAGCTGGTTGTCCTCCACAGGGCTGATACCTGTGTCTTCATGATGTACAGAGTGTGCAGTCTGCATGAGCACACCAACACACATGCAAAAGAAAGAATTGAGGGAGACGGAGAGCAATGTGTGCATGCATACAAGCAAACCTGGAATTAGAACAAAACTTGACCCTGAAGTTTGTTACAACTGGAATGGAGAGGAAAAAAAAAAATTAAGGATCACAAATTTTTCACATCTGCCATAAAACATTTCACGGCACCATAGAATCAGATGGACCCTGATGAAAGGTTTTAATAGGCAACTATCTGGTGTGGTAAAGGTTAGAAAATGAACTTTCAAGTCGGCCACTTTTCCAGTTAAATGAATCTGATTCTCCCATAGAGAATTCAACTCCCACAAACCAAGAAAAAAAACCCTTTTCCACATAACAAGTGGCATGGCAAAGATAAAACTTGGCTACATAATGACTTCGTTACTCTTGTTGCAAACCATCTGTCAAATTTTGTTTAACAAGTGGGGTAAATTCAAGAGAAATAAATAACAGTTTTCTGCAAAGGCTTATGTGCACACAGGTATACTTTAAATGAGCTATGCTTGACATACAGCGCATGCACACACATACACACACTTATTGTCTCAATTTCCTGGCAGTGTACTCTTGGTTAAATACACAACCATGAAGCCCAGAGAGAGAGAGGCAAATCATTCTTCTTCCTCCTCCCTCCCCACTTCTCACTCTGCTTCCCCCCTCCCTCTCATCTTGTTCCTCTGGGAACTCAGACCCAAACCAGCTCTGCTCCTTCCCAGCTGCCAATTCCCAAGAACTGTCACAACTCACCCTCACAACCATAGTCCTCTTAAAACAAACAGGACATAAATCAGCCACAAAAACTAACTCAACTTCAAACCAGCCTGTTCCAACATTAACAGTGCCTTTGTTGTCAATAAACCTATACTTGACTTCTCCTATTTTTATGTGTATTTTATTTATAAATTACTAATGCTTTTCCTGGAGCAAAACGGTCAAAGTAATAGTCTGTACTGAGCCATATTCCAACAGCTAAAAAAGAAAAAACTTCAGTTCAAATTGAGTCAAGGAGAAAAACTATTAGCTGTGACTATACAGGCATGTCCCAACTCTGCCTGGTCTCCAAGACCTACCCCTTCTTATTCCCACCTACCAGGAGCGAGGCAAGACCATGTGGATTGTATGCTGCAGTCATCAGACAGATGGAAAGTGGCAGATATGGCTCTGAGGAGCCCTTCTATCTGGCTGTGTATAGTCTTCAGACAACAGCATTGACATATTCGTTCAAACCGGAGGAAGTGCAGAGGTGGTGGTTTTACACTAAATGAGAACTGACCACAAGCAAGTCCATGACAGACTGTCCAGCCCCTGGGAACTCCAAGAACCTGCAGAAGCAACAGACCTCTCTCTCCCAATCTTCAGAGCAAGCTAGAATGTGCTGCTTCCTTGCAGCATGAAAAAAATAAACTGTTTACAGAAGAAAGCATAAGAACAAGTCAAGATTTAACATGAAGTTCCAGTTCTTTCTTTGCTCAGAAATCCCAAGATCCAATTCTCTCCCATAGGAAGCTCTCTATATAATGGGTTTGGAAGATGAAGTGACTTATATAAAGGGACTAGGAGAAAAATATGACAATTCAAAGGTCATTTAAGTCATTCAACTTAAAGACAACTTTCTTCTCTGATTCCTGGTTCAACTGGTTTGAAACATGTGTTGCTTTTACATAACTTGGGAGATAGGACCATAACATGGATGGGTAAAGTCTATCATCTTGGGATGAGGAGAACAGCTTCTCTCATGCCAAGGCCTTCCCCAAGGATGCCCAATTTGCCAACAGACACATGGGGGTCCCACCTTCCAAATATCACAACTTCACAGCAGGTAAGAGCAGGAAGGTACCTGAGAGACTGCCTTGTCCAAATCCTTAGTTACCAAGGAAATGGTATCTCAAAGCCCCACAATATGGGGGAAAGGGGAGAGCTGCGACCAGAATTCTGGTTTTCTCACTCCTCCTGTTTTTTATTTTCAATCCAAAGGAAGTGGGGGAAGCTGACAGAAGCTGACAGAATAGATATGTGTGTGGCTGCAACGGGAGCAGGAATGGAGAGGGTCTGCTACAGAGCCATTGGCTTTCCCTCTGGGATCCAGCTAAGGAGTGAGCAGGTACAAATTTGGACAAGTGGCCTGGCCTTTTAAGGGTGCATGGGACAGTTCTGGAAGAGGATAACTCGCTCTTCTGCCTCATGGACACCAAGCCATCCCAACCTTCCTGAGTTTACTCAGCTCCTCCCTCTACCTTCTGCCTCTCTGCCCAAAGGCCTCAATTCTTCTGGCCCTGCCATCAGACCAGCCCCCTGCTTCTCCATAGGAAGTGTCATTCCACTGTCCATCAGTTGGCCGAGAGTGCAAACCTAGGTTTACAAGTTGGGCGGGGGGCCATCTACGGGCACAGAGGCTTTCAGCCTGAAGCTGATAGATTTCACCTATCTAATCTCCACCAAGTTTTATAATTCTGCTCAAACCCCTCTCCTTCCTTCAACAAGCATTTCTCATATCCTCATATGCTCAGACATCTTGGATCACCCCACCCTCTCCCAGGACTCTGAAGAAATCATAACAGCTTATATGTCAGGGACAAGTTAATGTCCAAAATTATGTAAGATACTACAGGCCACAGTGGTCCAAATGGTAAAAGAATCTGCCTGCAACGTGGGAGACCCGGATTTGATTCCTGGATCAGGAAGATTCCCTGGAGAAGAGAATGGCTACCCATTCCAGTATTCTTGCCTGGAGAATTTCATGGACAGAGGAGCCTGGTGGGCTACTATCCATGGGATCGCAAAGAGATGGACTTGACTGAGTGACTATCACAAAAAACAAAACATGTAAGACACAGCACCCCTTCTCAGGGACCCACTAGTGTCTACACTTTTCTCCACCTTCTGCGCCCAGGAAGTCTCTGTCTAGTATGCAGTTAGCCAGTTCTTAGATCATCGTGTCTCCTTCCAAATCTTTTTTTCTTAGGTTCAAAAGGCAGGATCAGACTTTGTTTTCTGCTATATCATCCGTTACTGAAGAAAGTTAAAAATAAAATCCCAGCTTACAGAAAGGGGTGCAGAGGAATGCAGATTGAACAAGAAAAAGAAAAGGTCAGTGGTGATCTAATTCAATATCCTGTCAACACAACCATTTAACGAGTGCTTCTTCCTTTCTGGACATTTTCATTTCTACTCTCTCATTTTAACTCATGTCACAGAGGAGTAAATAGACTCAGGTGACCGAGGACTTCCTCAGAGCCGCATGGTCCATGTGTCAGCTCCTCAGACAGGTGTACCGTCTCAAGGCTGGCGCCGTGAGCTTGTTCATGGTCAGGGAGGCGACGCAGAGTGGCTAGACTGAGGGGCCAGGTTTGGTCCCTCAACCTACTCACCGAGTACCTGCCTCCCAGCTGACTTCCCTGAGCCCATTTCCTCACCTGCAGAATGGCAGTAACAACCACACACACCTAGCGTCCTAATTCCCATCCTTTCTCAACAGATCATTGCGGGATTAAGTCAGTTAATACCTGTAGAAGTAGTCAGAATCGTGTCTGGCTCGCCCTGCATTCTTAACGTGAGCCACCATCACCATCCTCATCACCATCTCCCCGGTACACAGCGCAGGGCACATTGCCCACTGCAGCCAACCCTACAAAAACTACTGGCTTAACTGTGGGGGAGTAGGTTCCTCTCAGGTGCCAACATGCCCATCTGAGAGCATTTCAGGGTGGCTCAGCTTTGACAAGCCAGCTACCCTCTGGGACTCCAGATCATTCCCACCCAGTTCCAGTCCACATGCGCCAGCCACACCCCCCCCCCTTGCACTCGTGTGTGCTTTCAGACCTGCAGTGACTCACTTCTCAGAAATCTCAGACCTGCCATGCATCCCTAGTGAGATCTCAAGCCACTTGAAGATGCAGAATCGAGTCCATGAATACAATCCTGTGATCCCCAAAACTGGAGACATAACTTGGGGATGTGCTTTCCAGCATTTTGTGCTAGCACACAGCAGAGAACAGCCCTTGGCATTTATCTGTTTGGCTAATTTACCATTACTCATCAGTATCAATGTTGTTTCTGGTCCGAAGCTATTTACCAATTCAGGTATCTGTTTCTGCCTCATGTACCTAATCGTGCTACAAAATTTGGAATTACTTTAGATTAAGGGAGCCTAGGACACAAATACTTGCTGGCAGGTAAGGTGAAACAAAACTGATGGGCCAGCCTCTTCTTAGTACTTCATTGGAGTCTATGGGAAAGCCAGGCCTTCTTTTCAGCCTGGAGAGCCCCAGGAGACAGGAACCAAAGTTAAGGTTCTGGACAGCAGAGAAAGGAAGGACAAGGCCCACACATTCGGAAATAAGACAAAGTGAGGAAACAAGACTCCAGATGGTTTAGGAAACTGTTTCCAGCAGAAAGCCCAATCCTTCCTCAGTTCTTGTCATAAAAACTCATAGGCTTCTCCAAAATAAGGGACCAAGGAAACGAGGCTAACCAATTTACCGATAGAGAAACCGAGGCCAGAAACATGAAGGGACTTGCCCAGTGTCTCCTGAGACAAAGAAAAGGCGAGTGAAGAAAAGGAAAATAATGAATTGGAAAGGATAACTGATCTCAAATAAGGATACACAGACACCAGTCCCAACTCCGCCATGCATCCAGACACACTACCTCTCTGGGGCCCCAGGCTCATCTGTAAAATCAGACAAGGAAGACATGCACAGTGACCCAGTTCACAGGTATCAGAGACACCCAGCCACATCCTAGGGCCCTCCAAGATCCCTGCTACAATCTAGTGTTGTTTCTCAACACAGCCTTGGAAGCAGTACTCTAAATAATGTGCACACACTGCACAACTAGACAAAGATACACATACGTATTAAGAGAACGCACCCGAATGCAGAAGGGAATTTTAACTCACTTGAGTTGTTTTGTTTTTTCCCTCTTTTCCCCCTGGTAAAATTCTCTCTCTCCCTCTCTCTCTCTCTCTCTTTTACACACACACACACACACACACACACACACACAATAAAGGCCCAACCTCTCTGGCCACGGGGGTTTCTGTTCCCAGGCAACACTGTGCCAAGGAGGGGGATGGAAGCCAGCAACGGTGGCCCACGAGGGCCAACAAAGAGGGGCCAAGCACTCCCACTGTCACCACCCAGAAACACCTGGTCAAGCCTGATTAATGAGATGAGGACCAGATGCTAAAAAACGTCTGCTAAATTAAAAGAAAAGAGAAACAAAGAGAAAAGGAAAGGAAACCAGAAGCCTGCCTTTAATACAGCGCACTTTGTTATCTGTAATGTCTTTCAACCACAGATAAGAGAACCAACCACATGGAATCTAAGATGCGTGCCAGGTGAAAAAACACCATAAAGACATAATAAAAAGTTCCACCAGTGCCCATAAATTGCTGGGGACTGCTACAAGGGCAGAGCCATAAATTCTTGATGTTTCCCAAATTAGAGGGTACCAACACATATGCAGATATATTTGTGTGGGTAATTGAGGGCTAAAAATCTTACATTAAACACAGCTCCTTCCTTCAAACGCTGTTAGGGGAGCCTCCAACAGGCACGCACACACAGCACACACTGTAGGAATTCAATTTGGAAACCATCATCTAAAGCACAGAGGAGAACAGGAAAGTCATATTGCTATAATGCTTAGATTATCAATCATCTTGACAGTTTATTGGCTTTATCACCACACATACCATTAAAATGATGTCTGGCCTAGACTGTCAGGAGCAAACATTAAACAGACCAGGATTAAAAAGCAGATCCCAAACAGCACTCCAGTCAAGTTTCCCTTCCACTCTGAAATTAGTTAGAGCTGACTAAGAAACTGGCGCTCGACTTTGAAGAAATATACAGCCCAAAAGGCTGAGAGTCAACTCAGACCTGACGAGCTGATAGGTAATGTCATGTTATGGCAAATCTGACTCTCTCGAGGTTGATTTATCACATACTCTGTGCAACAGAATGATTGCTAATGGTGGAAGGGAAAGGGAGGAGGAGAAGAAAACACCAACGTCACTGGCCGCTCCTCACAACCAAGGGCTTGCATCCAAAGGGCCAGACCAGCTCCCTGAAGTGGGCTGGGCGTGCTAATAAATTCACACGACTGAGCAAACATATTAACATTACCCCCACACAGGTTATTAAAGTAATTTTACAGATTCAGGAGAACAGAATAGGCAGCGGAAGAGGCATTCATAATTCAAGAGCTCTAGACAGCGCGAGAGTTACAAACCCTGTACGTTCTTAAAACGCTCTGCGTGTGTCACTTTGGCAAGGAGATCTCAACACAATTAAAACTATACTAGCACATCAATAGGGCTCAGCTGAGAGCTGTGTACCTGCCTTTTACTAGGCCAGGGCTTTATAGACGCCTTAGGAAGAAAGGGGAAATGGGAAATTCAGCACTAATTAAAGGAACCTTCTGTGCCGAAGGAAAAATGGGGGCATTTCTGAAATACATATATAAAAGGAACATGTTTTGGAACCTCTGCCAAGGCCTTGGCTTGGTTCACAGTCCCTAGAACTGTTCTCTGTTTGTTTGGAAGTTACAGAGCCATTCTGGTTGTGATTAATAGTTTGCTTTCCTCTACAAGTAAGTCATTAAGAGAAGGGTAGGGTGGGGTGCAGAGAAAACTGAAAGGGGAGGAACTGGCCCAGAAACAATGCAAGCACGAAAATCAGACCACATTTTTTCAATTTTTTTGCTCTCCCTGCTTCTTTACTTGGTGCCCCAAGACCTCTCCACTGAGTGACTCCAACATGACCTTTTAGGTGACAAGACTCATGAGGGCAGCACTTTCTCTTGTTCCTTTAAGTGGGCTTGTCAGTACTTTGAAAATTCAGTTAACTCATTCTTCAGAGAATGCTCTGGAAAATGACAGGACAAAAGCAGCCACAAGGCATGAAGGAGCCATCCCAGTAGCAATCCTGCTCTCACTGGGTACTCATGACAACCAAGGTCTCCCCCAGTGGGTGGTGCCACCATCCTGTGATGCTTCCAATCAGTCATCCGTCTCCAAGCAGTCCTGTATGTTCTGTTGGTTACATGTTGGGAAAGAAGGGTGGCAATTCTCTGGTGGCTCAGCTGGTTAAGAATCCACCTGAAAAGCGGGAGACGTGGGTTTGATACCTGGGTTGGGAAGATCCCCTAGAGAAGGGAACTATTACCCACTCCAGTATTCCGGCCTGGAGAATTCCATGGACTGTATAGTCCCATGGGGTCACAGAGAGTCGGACATGATTGAAGCAACTTTCGTTTTCACACCGTTTGCCCAGGGAGTCATTTCCTGTATGTCAGATGTCACCAGATGGGGAAGAAAAAAAAAAGTCATGCCAAAACATAAAGGTTGTATGCAACTGAGTCGACACTGAACTTTATACCTGAATGAGCATCTGGGCTTGGGAACCCAGGTGGGACCCACGCACATCCTCAAGCAGCACACACTCAAAAGCATCACTGCTCTTTGTACAAGAGCCGGAAGAAACATAAGTACGGCAAGGGCAGTCAGCATCTAAGCTCCTTAACACTAGAAACTTCCTCTGCCATCACCTCTGGCTCCAATTTCCAAAGCACTTTCATTATCAGTGAGGAGGAAATCTCCCACAACTCTCCCTCCTTCCACCCACTCCCCAAACAGGAAACAGACAGAATCTCTGCTTTCACACTCGAAGACATCAAGGCACCAAGAGCTCCATGGGGAGATACTGAGCAACCCACCCATGAAATCAATCATCAAGGTCCCTGGGCACCAGCCAAGAGACCAACATGATGCTCCTTCATGGACACACAGGAGTCTGAGGAGCATGGCCCATGTCTCCACACAGCCTACAACCCACCCAGCCAGGCAACACAATGAGCTCATCACCAAGCAGAAGGGTCGCCACTCTTTCCACCAGCCCCTGAGCTCCTGCCGAGCAGGGCCCATACCTGCTGCAAAAACCAAATTAGGGAGCAGGCACCAGGTATGAATGAAAAAAAAAAAAAAAAAGAATCATTATTTTTTAATCAAACAATAACACACACAAAGAATGAAAAGGTAGAGTTAACTTTTGGTTAGTCTGGAAACACCAGGTTGGCTGCCAATTCAGGACCTTCTTCCACCTAGTGACTGAAAGAAGTCAGCCAGGGGGGCAGCAGGAAGCTGAAGAACCTTATTCTCTTTTCTCCAAGTCCTCCTACAACTCCCTTCTCCTCCTCACCTTCATAATGCTGATCTGCATGAGTGCCCACATTTTGGGTCATCCCAGTACGGCCATAATCAGAACAGTTAGGCAGAACAGGATTAATGGACAGAGGAAATACAAAGAAATGAGATAACTGAAGTCTATTTTAGCCTAGTCTACTTATGTTTCATTGCCTCCTGTCTTGAAAATGGCTCTAAAAGCTTTCCAAGAGTCATCCTAACAGTAAGTTCACTGGGGTTTTTCTTATTATGAAAAATAATAAGCCTTGACTGTTTGTGTTTGTATATTAGGTACTTCACAGGAGTGGTAGGGAGAGAGCAGAAGTCAGTATGGCCCAGCATGAACTCTCAGTGAACATGTGCTGGTCACGACTGAAATGTGGTTGAATAAGGCAGCGTGAGAGTGCACCAGAAGAGAGAAGCCATCCGCTTGGGAACTGCTGTTGCATGACACAGAGACGGCGACGGAGAGTGTGAGCTCACCCCAGGGGCAGCTGGCGGGGAAGGGGTGGATCCATAAAGGACAGCCTTATGGAGAGAGGAGCAATCAGCCAGTCCCTGAAGTGTGGGCAGACAGAGAAGGGCAGTCCACGCAGGAAGAACATGGGAGGAGGGTGTTGAAGAGGATGCAGCAAACGTACTGCAGGGGTCCCTGGAGGTGTCACGGAGGGGAGCGGACGGAGGCAAGGGGGCTGGGAGAGACTAGGAACCCCAAGCAGGGCATGAAATGAACATCTCATGCTTGCTCCTGGTGTTCTTCCAACTACTGATCCTCTCCCAGTGTTTTCTATTAGGGCACCAATGCAGAGATGGCTGATTGTTCTCTGATTATCTATAATATACGGCCATGCAACGGAGGTATGGCCCATGGGATCTGAGCAGCTTCTAGGTGCTGACTCTGGGGAGAAGAGAGACATCGAGATCGTGGCTGTAGCAGTCAACTGGCTAGAACCATGCTGGTGAGGGTACCAGCCTAGAGATGACAGTAGTACAGCTCAAGGATTTTAGGAGCACGATGCCATGGAGCCACCGTCCCAGCCCTGCAATGCTCACGCGTGGCTGCCATGGAGCCACCGTCCCAGCCCTGCAATGCTCACGCGTGGCTGCCATGGAGCCACCGTCCCAGCCCTGCAATGCTCACGCGTGGCTGCCATGGAGCCACCGTCCCAGCCCTGCAATGCTCACGCGTGGCTGCCATGGAGCCACCGTCCCAGCCCTGCAATGCTCACGCGTGGCTGCCATGGAGCCACCGTCCCAGCCCTGCAATGCTCACGCGTGGCTGCCATGGAGCCACCGTCCAGCCCTGCAATGCTCACGCGTGGCTGCCATGGAGCCACCGTCCCAGCCCTGCAATGCTCACGCGTGGCTGCCATGGAGCCACCGTCCCAGCCCTGCAATGCTCACGCGTGGCTGCCATGGAGCCACCGTCCCAGCCCTGCAATGCTCACGCATGGCTGCCATGGAGCCACCGTCCCAGCCCTGCAATGCTCACGCATGGCTGCCATGGAGCCACCGTCCCAGCCCTGCAATGCTCACACGTGGCTGGGATGAGAACTTTCCACTCCCATCTTGCTGACCCACTTTTGAGTCTTGTTACAACAGCCATCCCTGAACCAGAACTAAAACAACCCTTATTCATCCAGTTCCAAAGGCAGGCACTCAGGTGTCAGCCTTGATGCCTTCTTGTCCCTCACACCCACAACCTCTATCACCAAGTTCTTCCCACGTTCACTGGTATCTGTCACTCAGGTGCTCCCCCTTTATCTCACTGTAATAGTCAAGAACACGATCTATCCACACCTACTCTGACCTTCTCCTATCCATGATCATCACACTGTAACCACAGTGATTCTTTTTTCAGACAAATATGATGATGTCCCCTGATGCAAACTCCCAATGGTTTCCCACTCTTGTTAGCATGACGGCAAAAATCTTTAATGCATACTACAGGGCTTGGTACAATCTGATACCTAGTTGCCTCTCTTATACCATACTCTGCACCAACTTTCTACTGACCCTTAATACCTACAATGCTTCTTTCTCCCACCACAAGGCCTTTACACAAACTGTTCCCAGTGCCTAGAATGAGTTTTCCACCTTCCTTATTTGGTTATTTCATCCTTCAGATCTTAACCGAAGCTTCACTTGGTTAGTGAAGTCTTCCCTGACCTACCACATCAGGTCAATTGCCCCTATTATTACATGCAGTAATGCATAATTTTATTCATTAATACATACATTTTTTCCCATGAGGCTTTCTCATAATATTCTACTTATAATTAGCTGGTTGTCTAGTATGCCTCACTTTCTATTAATCTAAAAAATATGAAGCGAATATTACATTTGTCTACCACCCCCTCCTTCCCCATGACTGTTTGTTCAATGAGGACAGGGACGCCCCTGTTGTTCATTTCTGGATCTCTAGTACCTGACATGATGCTTGGCACAAAGACACTCAAGAAATATTTAGTAAATCAATGAACTAACACAAAAAATGAATTAACGGATGGTCCTGGTATCTGCTATGCCTCTTACTTCATTAATACTCTTTATCTGTCTGCTATCTGACTCATCAGACACCCTTAAGCTTCCAGGTTGTTGATCTCACCAGACAAAGCAAAGGTTCTCATAATTAAATTGGGGGGGAAATATCCTGCCTGCTCTTCCTCATTCAGCTTTCTTCCTCCCGTAAAGACAACCTACTGTGTGAGCGTGGTTCCTTATTCCCAATACAACTGCTGTGATGTCAGTACACATCCCAAAGGGACTGAGCATCGCTGGTACCTAATGACCCATTAGATGGCCACCTTGATGGAAGCCAGAAGGCAGTTAATGCTCTAACAAACTAACTCTAAACCAAGGTAACAGAGGGTGACAAAGGGATTATGGCTTCCATAAACCAATAGTCACGGTTTAGAACACTAATATTTCATTAACTGAATGAGAAATCAAGCACCCTGGATTCCGGACCAACTATAAACTGGCACAACTGAATCACAGGGGCTCTAGCCAGGTTCCCCAAATGTCAGAGTCAACAGGTAGGGTTTTCCCTTGATAAATCCACCACCATCACTCCTTCCCTTCACACACACATACCATACAGCACCAGCTGTCTCCAGCACTGCAAGTTGCAGCTTCCAGAATGTTCCAGAAGCAGCCAGTGAAACTGCTCTAAAAACTAGCTGATTTCACATTCAAATGCAAAATCATTCCTAAAGAAGACAAACACAATGGTGACACCTATAGTAAATACAAAGGGCTATTAACTGCCAGAAGTTAGCCTGACCTTCAAAAACCCGTGCATTCCCTAGAAGAAAGGGTTCCTCCCTGGCTTCTGCACTTAACACAGTGATCACCAAAAAGCCTTTATGTGCCGCCTTGCTCTGTGTCCTCTCAGATTAAGCTCAAGAAAGGCGGCAAATGATGCCAGTGGGTGATGCTGCAAGTCCACTGCCTCTGCCTGGGAATTGCAGGGCTGGGAGGGAAGGACAAGCGCCACCCGGGGCGAGTGGAGTCGGGAGTGCCCCTGGTAGAGCCTGGGAGGGCCTCCGGATGCACTGAAAGGAGCAGCAAAAGGAAACCCAGGCCCATGCTCGCAACCTGCCTGGGTTTAAAGGGCCATCCAGGCCCTGAGGCCATGGGAACCAAGAGTAAATTTATCATACTCAATGCTTCCCCAAGAAACACCGGCTTAGCAAGGGCTCTAATCCCCATTCTGCAGAAGAATCAACGGAGCACACGGCTGTGCTATGCTTAATCACTCAGTCATGTCCAACTCTTTGTGACCCCATGAACTGCAGCCCATGTCCTCTGTCCATGAGGATTCTCCAGGCAAGAATACTAGAGCGAGTTGCCATGCTCTCCTCCAGGGGACCTTCCCAAGCCAGGGATCGAACCCAGGTCTCTCACATTGCAGGCAAATTGTCTACCATCGGCCCCACCAGGGAAGCTCATGAAGGCGCATGGCAATGATCCCAATAATTCAAGTCAGAGGTTAATTTTTTTAATCTAAAAATCAAGAAGGTATGTAGTGACATGAAAAGATGTTCAAAGTCACTAATTATCAAAGAGATGTAAATCAAAACTCCAACGAGGTACCACCTCCCACTGGTGAGAATGGCCATCATTAAAAAGTCTGCAAAAAACAAATGCTGGAGAGAGTATGGGAAAGAGAGAACCCCTCCTACACTGCTGATGGGAATGCAAGTTGGCACAGCTGCTATGGAGCTCAGTATGGAGGTTCCTCAAAAAATTAAAAACAGCATTATTAAATGACACAGCAGTCCCACTCTTGGGCACAGATCCAAAGAAAACGATAATTCAAAAAGATACATGGACCCCTATATTTACAGCTCTATTCATGTTACCCAAAATGTGGAGACAACCAAACTGTCCATCAGCAGAGGAATGGATAAAGGAGATGTGGCACCTACACACAGTGGAATATGACTTAGCCATTAAAAAGAACAAAATCACGCCATCTGCAGCAACATGCATGCAATGAGAGATTATTGTGCCAAGTGAAGCAAGAAAGAGAAAGACAAATGCCATGATATCACTTACACGTGTAATCTAAACTAAGGCACAAACGAACCTATCTATGAAACAGAATCACAAAGAGCACAGCCTTGTGGTTGCCAAGCAGGAGGGAGGAGGAAGAGGAATGGACTGGGAGTTTGGGATTAGTACAAACTATTCTATTCCATTTAGAATAGGTCCAACTGTATAGCACAGGGAACGATATTCAATCTCCTGGGATAAACAATAATGAAAGAGAATATTAAAAAGAACGTGTGTGTGTTTAACTGAGTCGCTTCGCTATACAGCAGAAATTAGAACATTTTAAATCAACTATACTTCAGTAACAAAAAAGGGAAGGTATGTTGCTTGTTTTCTGGACTGGGTGGCTCTATGATACTCCTCTGCCAAGCCATGTCCACCGCCAGGGGAAGGGTGAAATGGACCAGTCAGGGTTACAGAGGCCATGAGAATGCACTGTTGTCCTGCTCTCTTCTTCCTGGGCACACACTGGACTTCCCTTCCCAGGCTCCTTCCAGAAAGGTGGGCTCATATAACTAGTTCTCACCAGAGAGGCATGAAAGGGAGTGAGGGGTGCAACTTTGGGACAGAAGTGGTTGTTAGACTTGGTGTGCCTTCTCTACATTCCTCTGCCCCATCCAGTAGAACAACTGAGAGGGCTCCAAAAACAGCAGGGAGCCACAAGAGGAAAGGAGCTCGGGCCCCTGAGTGATGGCATAAAACACTGCTCCCCTCTTCCATCTCACTCCCACTACACACATATTCACACACACACACACACACACACACACTGCTTCAGACTTGAAATAAACAGACTTTTATCATATCAAGCCATCTTACAAGGGGTAAATATGAATTCCAATCAGACACTCCTTTGCTTGAGACTGCCAATTAAAAATGCTTGTTTCAAAATAAAGTTTGTATACAGTTTATCCAGGATGCTTATCATATGTCTGCATGCATGCATACTAATTTGCTCAGTCGTGCCCAGCTCTTTGCAACCCCCTGGACTGTAACCCACCAGGCTCCTCTATCCATGGGGTTGCCCAGGCAAGAATACTGGAGTGGGTTGCCACTTTCTTCTCAGGGGACCTTCCCAACTCTGTGATCAAACCCAGGTCTCCTGTATCTCCCACATTGGCAGGCAGATTCTTTACTACTGAGCCACCTAGCAAGTCCTAGCATACGTTCAGAAAGGAGTAAACTGCACACTGACTCCTGTTGGTAGAGAAGAAAAAGACACTTAAAATGGAATGTCATCCCAGCACCCTGAATCTCCACAGTACCTCAAAAGGCACACTTCAGCTTGGTCAAAGCCTAGATTACATTTCTACAAAGATGTCATGAAAGAGTGGCACCTGCATTGGGAAAATCTGTGTCTTAGAGCAGAGATAAGATACAAAGAGCAGATCTGTTCATCTGTCCAGAAAGCTAGTAACAGGTAGCGTGGTCTCATTCTGGAGTTGGCGGAACCAGTGAAAAGCCACAGATCAAATCATGTGGCTAAGTATTTAGCATCTACTACATCACTTGAAAATCTGTGGGAGAAACTGAATCTGACTATTTCAGAGCTGAATGAACTCTCAGAGATCATGTGTCACCTCTCAGCTATGAGATCCTTACTTGACCTCCCAACCCTGGTCTGTCCATCAGCAGTACACGGATAACAATACCCTGCATCTAGTGGCCATATTCTGAGGATATAATCAGCTAATAGATGCAAAGCATTTAGCGAAAGGGAGCTCAGTTTATTTTTAAATGTCACTAGAACTCTAACAGTAACCATCTTGAAGGGCTCAACAGTGTGTGTCTGTGTCTATGTGTGAGTGGATGTGCTTCTGCGTGAGTGGGAAGCCCTGGGAGTGAGCTGCATCCGTGTGTGTGAACAGTGTTCTATGGCAGCATGGGGGTCACTGGAGGGTGACTTCAGGACCCTAAGAAGGAGGCAGTCTCCAGCCCTCCAGCCCACTCAGAACAAGCTCAGTTTGAAGCTCTTCTATGTATTGAGGTTTTACATAACACTTAACTGAAGGGTTCTTCTTGGAAGAAAAGTTTCCCTTCCACCTTTTAAAAAAAAAAAAAAAAACCATTAAGGACATCAGAGGTTGGAAAACAGAAGTTAATCCAAGTCCTCTCCTTCTCAGCTCAATTATCTTTTCACTGAACCAGGCAGGAGGCTGGGGATGAAGAGCAACCAGGTTTCTTCTCTCTGCCAAGCCTTGGGTTCTAATGTCCAGACCTTGGCTCTGGCCCAAAGTCACCTCTGGAAACCCTGGTACCACAGGGAATAAAACAATGTTACCATCACCTCCTTCTCCTGGGGTGCAAACACTCCCTTAAGCCAAACTATCAGGAGAAACGCACACTACTTGCTGAGTTAAACAAGGCACTGCTCAAGCCAGCTCCAGCCCTGGGCCATGTACCAAGATAATCAGAGTCACCATTGTAGCCTCATTATAAAAGCAGCAGGCAACATTCATTTTTTGCCAGGCACCCCATACACCTTACTCCTTGTAAACTTCAAGACAATCTTGTGAAGCAAGGTGCTACAATCATCTCCATCTTGCAGAGAAGACAATCAAGGCCCAGAGAGTAAGTGGGCTTACTTACCCAGCTGCAAAGGATGGAGCTGGGTAACCCAGGCAGTTGGGTTCATTTTGCATCCTCTTCACCAGCCCACAGTTGTCTCCCAAGCTTACACCCGTGCCTGCATAAGACACACTGGCAATGAGAGATCAACATCATGGGCCAGTCAAGGGCAGCTGCATTTTAGGACTGGGGGCCAGGGTAAATACCTGGGAAGATGAGAGATGTGTGAGGTAAGAACTTCACATCTCAAGCAAACTGGGTGTGTAATAAAACTGTCAGTATTGATCCGCTCAGTGCAGAAAACCACCAGGAAGAGGAGACACTTAAGGAAACGTCTGGCTTTCACTGACCCCATCATTTTCAACACCACCCTCCCTTCTTGCCCCCCAGTTCCCATCCTATGTGTCCCAGTCAGCACTTGCCCAAATGATCCTGCTTCACACAGCACACAGCAGGCACGCAACTATCTTCCCTCTACCGGAAAAAGGAGAACTCAAAATCCTTCCCAGGGTTCATGTTCCCAAAACCAACTCAGCACTCCCCCATCAGGCTTCTGAAAAGAGAATTCACAGGTCACACCCGTGCTCATACTCTGCCAACTCACCCATCCTCACTCCCCCTTTTAATTTCCCCCATTATGCCTGGATCAGTTTCCTCACCCTGTGCTAATTCCTCTCCCTCTCCGGTGTTTATACCCTTCAGATGTTTGCAGGCTATTATCATGTACCCACTTAGTCAAGCAGCACACATTAAGTTCTTTTCATCTTTCCTCATAAATCAATCCCTTAATCCCTCCAAGCCCTTTAATCGTACTAGCTGCTCCTCTCTGAACTCCATCCAGTTTCCCCAAGTCTCTGATAATGTTGTGACACGAGGCTGGATGCAAGGCTCCAGCTGCTGACTCTCCAAGCTGCCTGAGCATCAAGAAGCTATGAATGTCTGCGTGTCTGTGTGTGTGTGTGTGCATTCCATCTAGAAAGATGGACTCCTTGCCTTACCAGCTCCCAGTACCCTTTCTGCAGCCATGTCATCATGAAGTGACTATGGCTATCTATAGAAATTCAGAGCTCTCCAGCATTTTGGTGTCACACAGAATTTAAAAGGGGAAACAACCCTATAGGAAGTTTTACAGACCCATAAGATTTTCAATAGCTATCCCAACACACTC
Source organism: Aepyceros melampus (assembly GCA_006408695.1). Lineage (NCBI taxonomy): Eukaryota > Metazoa > Chordata > Mammalia > Artiodactyla > Bovidae > Aepyceros > Aepyceros melampus. The sequence goes on from SJXQ01012229.1 coordinate 228,718, forward strand.
CCTAGGAATAGAAATAATGTCTCTGAAATCCAGGGGGATTTTAGAACCCAGGAGAAGGCCATTTTGGAGCCTCAGGCTATAAGCAAATTAAAACCAAAATGAGGCACCACTACACGTCCATCAGGAAGGCTGTAATTCAAGACGGACATCACCAATGTTGGCAAAGATGTTGAACAACCAGAACTCTCCTACATTGTCGGTGGAAGTGAAAATGGAACCACCACTTTGGAGAAAGGGCCAGCAACTTCTTATAAAACCAAACATACACCTATCCTAGGACCCAGGAATTCTACTCCCAGGTTATTTACTCAAGAAAAACGAAAATATATGCACACACAGTCTGTACGCAAATATTTACCATCAGCTTAGTAGCTGAACCTGAGAGCAGCTCAGATGACATTCAGGAGAATGGACAGCTGTTGTATTCAGACAGTAAGAGACTACTCGACAGCAAAAGGAAACAAACTCCTAACATACACAATATAGACGAATCTCAAACATACTGTACTAGCGAAAGAAGCACAAAGAAAACATATTAATACTCTATGATTTCAAATGTAAGAAGTCCTCACACAGTCCAAATCAAGCCATGGTTGAAAAAAGTCAGCAGAGTGACAGCCTCTAAAACAAGGATCAGAGAGCGAGTAACACGGAAAGGTGATGAAGAAACTTTCTGGGTTGAGGTCAGGTTTTACAGTTTTACAGGAGGTCGGATTACACAGATGTACACACTTATCAAAATCTGTATAATATACATTAAAGTCTACACTTGGCAAAAGAAAAAAAAACGGGACTTCTCTGGCTGTCCAGTGGTTAGGACTTCGTGCTTTCAGTGCCAGCAGTCTGGGTTTGATACCTGGTCAGGGAACTAAAGATCCTACAAGTCAGGCAGTGCAGCCAACAAATAAATAGGTTAAAAAAAAATCAAGCAATATTGGACTCAAGTGATAGGGTACCAAATGTTTACGGTAAAGAGTACTGATGTCTGCAACTTACATTGAAATGCACCAAAAGAATGATGGGTTGAGGGACGGACAGAGAGAAGATGAAGCAAGTGCAGTATCATGTTAATGGAAGAACTGGATACCACCCAGGTGGTGGGTATATGCATGATCACTATACAATTCTTCCCACTTTTCTGTATAACCAAAATGTTTCATAATAAAATGTCAGGAAAAAAAGAAAAAAACGTGACCCTTTCCATTCTTGACTCCTTGTAGACCCTGGAGCCATGAATGCCACACTGACATGCAGTCTGATTATTATTACTCTGTCACTGTCTCAACCACTTGCTTCTCATTCTAGATGTGGGCCCCGCACCATTCCCCCCAACGCTATGTCCTCTCTTCCCCATCTCCATCTTCTTTGTATCAATTATCTATATCCTTAAGAAAAATAAAAAGTTCAAGCAAGGCTTCTTAATCTGAGATTTCCGGGCATCAGAGTAGGGGGAAAAGTGGGGTCCCTGCATCGACTGTAATTGTATGAAAGGCTCTATGCGTGTATATGTGCGTCTTATAAGACGTTCCACAGCTCTTTGCAGATTCTCATGGATGCCTGTGGCCTGGAAGGCTCAAGGCACAGTCTGAAAGCCCTCTTCAACTGTACCTCCAAACAGGAGCTAGGACAGGTAATGCATCCAATTAAGAAACCATCTGCATTTTGGAGCACCTGTGTTTTTACTTGTGAAAGTGCCTTTTCTCAGAATACTCACATCATGTAGAGAAAAAGGAGGCTGCTCGAATATCAGTCATTGGAGAGCCGGTGCCCCTGAACGGTATCTCCATCCATAAGATTGGGGTTATTAAATGCAAAATCCAAGTAAAATCAGGACATACTCTACTGATCAAAAATTTAAGATTATGATCATACAATAAATCAAATATTTACTGAACACTTAGCATGGTGAATTGCATAAATAATAAATTAACTTCTACTGAGGACCTACTAGATAGCGGGCACTTTCTATATGTTTTTCTTTAATTGCATTCTCCATTGAGTTATACCCACTAACCTTGTATTACAGTTTTCCTATAAGTCAGTTCAGTCGCTCAGTCGTGTCCGACTCTTTGCGACCCCATGAATCGCAGTACGCCAGGCCTCCCTGTCCATCACCAACTCCCGGAGTTCACTCAGACTCACATCCATTGAGTCCGTGATGCCATCCAGCCATCTCATTGTCAAATAAATTATCCCCTGAAGTCACCCACCAAGAGGATTTGAACCCAGGGCTCCAAGGTTCCCAAGTCTATTCTCTTCCAAATCTCTCTAAGCAAGGACTCCAGAGTTCCAGAGTCTGGTGAAATCTCCTCCACTTCAAATATTCCATCCCATTTATTTTTAAAGGTCCTAAAATGACCCTGAAACGCAAACACTTCAGAACGCAAAATGTATTGCCTAAATACTCTTTGTCTTCAGAGGTAGAATGTCTTTTTCACCAAACCACATGGAATTATACAAGTCTTAGTTTGAAAAACTCCACTGCTGCCAGAGCAGAGAATGGATGGGCTGAGGTGTTAGAAGGACCACAGCAACGGCATCCGTGTCACCTCTATGCTCGGTGGAAGGAGGCCATCTTCCCTGAGCCTGGGGACCACCGTGAGCATCATGACCTCGGTTTGCAGCAGCTGAGGCTATGCAGAGCTGGCTTACCCCGAGGCACTGCCTTCATCTTCTGAGCAGTCTTTAAAGTCCTCTGTTCGTGGGAAGGTGACTGTATGACACTGGCCTTGACTTCCAGATTCCAGGAATTTCTATGGGGTAGAGAGCACTTCATCCCACATGCCTCAGGGCTCTGGACCGCGAGGGGGCTGCCCTTTGGCCCAGATGCCTGCAGGGTCTAGGAAAGAGTGACAGTCGTGATCCGGTGAGGGGCAGAAAGACAGCTCAGGGCCTTCCAGGAACCACTCTGGCAGCTCTTTGGTCATCACTTCCTCTGTAAGGCGGGCCTTGATGTTTCAGCTGCATAAAAATGTTATAAGGAGGAGAAATAAAGACTTGGCACTCAAGAAAAGACTTCCTCCAGCCCCGACGTCCTAATATCGATAAAAGCAGGTTAAAATAAACATCAAGGGAAACCTTGAAAGGGAAAAGAAGTCATAAAAGGCCAGTCTGGGGAATGCATGGAACAGGGGAGAGGCATTTTAACTACAGCTTGGAAGAAGGTAAAGCATTTGCACGTGTGAGAGAGGAAGGGCATGACCGATGAGTGAACTGATGCATGTACGGCAGAGTTTGCAAGGGGCCTGTCCCAACATCCACTCTCCCCTTCTCCTCCAGAAATCGAGCCTCCAACTTCAGCAGGGGACACCACCACCCAGGCCAAGTCTGTAATTCTCTGCCTCCCTTGCAGCTAGGTGTAAGCTTACATCCATGCTGCTGCATGCATCTTTTAAAAAGATTTTTTTTTTTTAAGGGAGGAGAGAATGTGCTCCTTTGCCTTTCCTCCCTCCACTAGCATCACATATGGATATGATGGCTGGACCATGTCCATCTTAGACCATGAGGTTTAGTCCAGAATGCTTACTCCCTAGAGAGAGCAGAGTAGAAAGATGGAAGGAGCCTGGGTCCCTATTGATACCATGAAAGCCACAACATCAGCCCTAGGTCATCAGCCTCTAGACTTCATTAACTTGTGAGAAGTAAACATGAAGTTTGTTTAAGCTGCTGGTAATTGGGATAATCTACCCTAAGCAACTGAACCTAATTTAGCTGATAGAGAAATAGATGGGTGGCTGGATAATCTCTTTAAGAAGTTGTTTTTGATAACTACTAGCAAAAGTATGTGGAAAAGGCAATGGCACCCCACTCCAGCACTCTTGCCTGGAAAATCCCATGGACGGAGGAGCCTGGTGGGCCACAGTCCATGGGGTTGCTAAGAGTCGGACACAACTAAGCGACTTCACTTTCACTTTTCACTTTCATGCGCTGGAGAAGGAAATGGCAACCCACTCCAGTGTTCTTGCCTGGAGAACCCCAGGGACGGGGGAGCCTGGTGGGCTGCCGTCTATGGGGTCACACAGAGTTGGACAAAACTGAAGCGACTTAGCAGCAGCAGCAGCAGCAGCAGAAGTATGATATCTTAGTCACAGTTCTGGTCTCTAACTAGCCCCTATCACCCCAATTAGGAAGGGTTGGTTACCAAAAGAAGTACCCCCCATACCTCTCCATGGCAATGGCCAAAAGTAAACCACTATTTTTATGCTACTATATCAAATCCATCCTTTCAAACAAATTTACTTGACAGGGCATTGAACTTTATATGATAAGGTAGAGAGGAAAGTGAATTCGTAAGTAATTAGGCCTCAGAAGTTCCAGCTCACAGTAAGCTCTATGATTCCTACATTCCCTTAAGAAAAATTTACAGGAAGAAATGCATGCTTTAAACAAGTAAATTTCAAGCAAGTCAGCCAGAGTGCCTGAAGACCAGAAGCTACCAAATGAGATGATGGGCAATGAGAAACAGGCAGTGGTGACTGGTCTTTCTAGACGCTGTTCTTCCTTAGTTATGACTGAGTGGGATGAATATTTCTTGAAATAATTTCAGAGACCAGCCTAAACCCTTGGGGACATTTGTCCAATATTTGATTCCAAGGTCATCAGTAAGACGTTACCCAACAGCAGGGTAAATGAGGTCAAGGTTCCAGCAGGGGATGGATTTCAAGGACATGACTTAACCATCTCAATAAGGAGAATGGTGGAATGTCTTGCATCGCATCTTCAGCAGTCTCAGCTTCCTCACTGCATGCTTCAGAGCCTGCCAGCCCTGTCTGCTGCACCAGTCCAAGGACTCGGAGAGGACACCCTGTCAACCCATGAGGATTCCCAGGGGCTCTTTTGGCTCCCCACTTGCCTTCTATCTATGCTGACCTTAGATGCTCAACATACATCCACACCCCAACCATGGGACCCCACAGTCCTCATGTAACACCCCGAGGTCTCTTCACAGAGCTCCTCAAGGACCAGGACTTCTGAGATTCTCAGAAATAATCAAGTTTTCCACTCACTTTCCAACTCTGGAGGACTCATTCTGCAAAGACATCCCAAGTGAGAAGGGAAAGCCATCTCTTAGGATCTCAGAGGTTTGCTGTTGGTGATAAAGTTTTAAATTGCTGTCCATTATTAACATTAAACTCAGCAGTCAGCCTGGAGATCTGCAATTATAACAATTCATAAAAACAGCCCTTTTGTTAGTTGCACTTGAAGAGCTTTTGAAACATAATTGCAACGCAGTGCAAAGTAAAATAAAAATTCAGATTTTCTTTTCCGAGGCCATGAACAATACTGTCCTTTTTACAGCAGCGGAAAGCCTTGAGACATCCGTTATATTCCTTCAATGAGCTTTGTTCAATAAATGCTAAGTCTTGAAGCTTTTAAATGTATTAAAGTGATTATGATATCATCACTCCAAAGGCACTTCAATAGAACATTAAGACAGAAACAATTTTCCTCCACACAAACAGGCATAAGAGTAACAAAAAGTTGATTAAATGCACATTGTATCAAAAATATTTTCAGTATTTATAGACATATGTAGATAACATTAACTGTAACCCACACCATGGGCAGGGAACAGAAGAGAAAGTAATAAAAGCATTAGTGGAGGGAGAGCAAATTTTAACAATAAATCTTCAAAACAAACTATGGCTTGACTCTGACTTTGCTTGTGGATTTATGGTCAAAGTCACACTACATAAAAGAGAGTAAGGCTCAAAATTAATAAACACTAGAGGAGCGCAAGTTCTTGTTTGCTCTTCTCATAAGCCCAAAGACATTGCCTGCTCACATGTGCTACACTTCCTTAAATGGCCTCAATGTGACGACTGGCAGGAAACGTGCATCTGTTTATTTAAAATGTCATCAAACATACTGCAAGCAGGCGATGACTCTGCAAGGAGCAGACGCCTGAAGCGTCCAACCAGGAGGTGTGGAGAGGTTAGGAAGGAGGCCAAGAGGTGGGGTCAGAGCAAAACCGCAAGATGTAAGACTCTCTTTGTTGCAGGCTCATTACTGAATGCTCTTAGTACAGATAAGGGGATTATGAATTCACATGTGAATTTATCCCCTATTAAACTTTCAGCAGAAGGGTCAGTTGGCTGGAATAGCAAAGTCAAGGCACCGTGGTCACATGCCCAGGGAGAAACAACTGGGAGGGTCTCTTGGCAGATGAAAGTAAGAGCAAGGGGGCAGCTTCAGCCCATGCTTTGAGTGCATGCAGATTAACATTCACATCTGTGCCCTCAGTGTCCTATCCTGCTATTCGGCTCAGCTGTGTCTTGAGACTACGTCCCAAAGCATTCAAAAAGCTTGATAGCCTTTAGTGGATGTGCAGTAGGGTGTTAGTACTTTTTGTAGTAGCTGTTTATATACTAAAGAGTATCTATCCCTGGTCATATATGGCTCAAAGATTCATCATTTATTGTTTCTGCCTCTTGAGTTTGTTCATGGGATTTTATATGATGGACTTTTACATCATAAGATTAAGGAGCAAAGTATTCTAAGGAACAGAGCAACTGAGGAGAAGACAGCCAACTCCCAAACCAGTCAAGACTGAATCCCTACATATGACTCAAGAGCCACTCAACCTGTCTTACCCTCTGGGCCAAAGAAGAGTATCTGTGTTTCTCAGCGGAAAAGACTCTATAAACAAAGCAGACTATACAAGAAAAAGTCACTGTCAAGGCCTTTTATCACCCAACTTGGAGGTCCTTGTGATTTTCTTTATGGGGAGAGTATCCTTGTCCATCACTTCAAGCACTGCTCCCAGGCCCTGGCGGCTTCTTAAACAAGTCCAGAGAAAGGAGCACATAACAAAAGGCTAAGAAAAATGGGAAATAAAGACCATGCCGTGGGTGACAAGTTCCCCACTCAAGCAAGTAGCCAGTGCTGTGGGCCAGAATTGATTTTCTATACGACATCAGAAAGGATTACCTTTCCTCCATAATACTGCTCAGGGGGATGGAGTAGAAATCATAATTAATTCAGGAAAATTCAATTCTGAGAGTCCAAGTAACAAATACTTTCCTTATAAGATGAAGCACAGTCTCAAAACAGTCAGTGGGAGCTACAGCAAGCAACACAGTTGATGTAATAAAGACGCAAAGCCACATAATAAAATGCTTGTGACACAAATAATAATTCTTCCAGATCAGGAAAGAATACTGTTTTAAAAAATAAATTCAAACTTCAGAAAAAATGCATTTTCATTAATAATGCTGATTCTCCTTCCCTCCTGGTGATGTAGGGTAGATAGGAGTGGAGGTCATTTGATTCCTTAACTATCTTGGTCCATTCGATGAACAAAAATACATGTGTTAGGGGCAAGTGTGTTAATGTGCTCCTGCTACAGAGTAAACACTTGCATAGCTAATGTGACCTAAACCCACAAGAATCTAAAAATATCACTGCAGTCCACTATGAATTAGTCACACCAGCAGAGAATTAGCAACACTCATATTTCAAAACAGATAATCAAAACAGTTTCTTTTTGACTTCAGATTCGATTCCATTGAGTTGTAGGGGGATACTGAGGGGAGAGTGCTGGGTGAGGAGGTAGATATCCCAAGAAGTATTAGTCACTCAGTTGTATTTGAGTCTTAGCGATCCCATGGACTATTGCTTGCCAGGCTCCTCAGTCCATGGAATTCTCCAAGGGAAGAATACTGGGGCAGGTAGCCATTCCCTTCTCCAGGGGATCTTCCTGACCCAGAGATTGAACCTCAGTCTCCTGCATTGTAGACAGATTCTTTACCATCTGAGCCATCAGGAAATTCCAGACATCCCAAATCAAGTACCAATTCTAGCATTCATCAACCAGGGGCTCTGCACCAACTGCTACCTCTCTAGAGAGCTGAGGTTCCTTCTTTCTAAAACAGAAGAGCAGACTTAATATGTTTCCATACTCTTTTTCAGTTTCAATATTCCATAACTGTGGCTATTATAATCTCCCTAGAAGATTCTGCTTAGAATTACACTTAAGTGAGTTTCTAATCCTTGACCTCAACAGCTGGGCAAAAGTGAGAACGTGCTAACAAAAGAAGATGTCATTCTGGAATTCACAATCAAAGGATTATCCCAAAGTAGAAAATCAGAAGTCGACTGTGTGTGTGTGTGTGTGTGTGTGTGTGTGTGTCTGTGTTCGTTCGTTCTACATGCTCATACACAAGCATGCGCCTTCTTGGCTAGAATACTTCATTTCATCATTACAATCCAGTATTACATCACAATATAGTATTATTAAGTGCCCTTTAGAGAATGCTTCTGTTTAGCTAATTATCTGGGATGAGAAATGGCAATGAGAGCATGGTTAAGGGCTCCCCTGGTGGTCCAGTGTTAAGAATCTGCCTTGCAGATGCTGATGAAAGAAATCTAAGAAGATATAAACTGATGGAAACACATACCATGTTCGTGGGTTGGAAGAATCAATATTGTCAAAATGACTATGGTAACCAAGGCAATCTATAGATTCAATGTAATCCCTACCAAATTACCAATGGCATTTTTCACAGAACTAGAACAACAACAAAAAAAAATCTCAAAATATGTATAGAGACACAAAAGACCATGAACAGTCAAAGCAATCTTGAAAAAGAAAAATGGAACTAGGGGAATCAGGCTCCCTAACTTCAGGCTATACAACAAAGCTACAGTCATCAAAACAGCATGGACTGGCACAAAAACAGAAATATAGATCAATAGAACAGGACAGAAAACCCAGAAATGAGCCCATGTATCTATGGTCAATTAATCTATGACAAAGAAGGCAAGACTACACAATGTTGGAAAGACAGTCTCTTCAACAAATGGTGCTGGGAAAACTGGTCAGCCATATGTTAAAAAAAAAAAAAAGAAATTAAATTAAATCATTCTCTAACTCCATACACAAAAACAAGCTCAAAATGTATTAAAGACCTAAACGTGAGACTGTACATTATAAAATTCCTAGAGGAAAACATAGGCAGAACACTCTGATATAAATCATAGCAACATCTGTTTTGATCCATCTCCCAGAATAATGGAAATAAAAACAGAAATAAACAAGTGGGGACTATTTAAGCTCAAAAGCTTTTGCACAGTAAAGGAAACAATAAACAAAAGGAAAAGACAATCTACAGATTAGAAAAAAATATTTGCAAGTGATGTGACTGATAATAGATTAATCTCCAAAATTTACAAACAGTTTATGACACTTAACAGCATCAATTAACAACCCACTCATAAAATGAGCAGAAGACCTGAACAGACATTTCTCCAAAGAGAATATACAGATGGTCAATAGGCACATGAAAAGATATTCAATATTGCTAGTTATTAGAGAAGTGCAAGTCAAAACTACAATGAGATATCAATGAGATCCAGTCAGAATAGCTATCATCAAAAACTCCACAAACAACAAATGCTGGAGAGGGTGTAGAGAGAAGGGAACCCCTCTACACTGTTGGTGAGGATGTAAATTGGTACAGTCCTTATGGAGAACAGTATGGAGATTCTTTAAAAAACTAAAAATAGAACCACCATGGTGATGGTGAAGTCGCTCAGTCGTGTCCGACTCTTTGCGACCCCGTGGACTGTAATGTACTAGTCTTCTCTGTCCATGGGATTCTCCAGGCAAGAATACTGGAGTGGATTGCCATTTCCTTCTCCAGGGGATCTTCCCAACCCAGGGATCGAACCCGGGTCTCCCGCATTGGAGGCAGACGCCTTAACCTCTGAGCCACCAGGGAAGCCCATATGACCCTGCAATCCCACTCATGGGCACATATTCAGAGAAAAATATGAGCCAAAAGGATACATGCATCCCAATGTTCATTGCAGCACTGTTTATAATAGTCAAGACATGGAAGCAACCTAAATGTTATTGACAAAGGAAAAGATAAACCAGATATAGTATATATATATATATACATATATATATATATACACAATGGACTATACTCAGCCATTAAAAATAATGAAATAATGCCATCCACAGCAACATGGATGGACCTAAGGATCCGAGTGAAGTAAGTCAGACAGAGAAGGAGAAATATCATATGGCATCTCATATTTGGAATCTAAAAAAAAATTATACAAATGAACTTACTTACAAAACAGAAGACTCACAGACTTAGAAAACAAACTTATGGTTCCTGGGGGGAAGGGCGAGTTAGGGAGCTGGGAAGGTCATGCACACACTGCTATATTCAAAATGGATAACCAACAAGGATCTACCGAACAGCACATAGAATTCTCCAGACCAGAATACTGGAGGGGGTAGCTGTTCCCTTCTCCAGGGGATCTTCCCAATCAAAGGATTGAACCCAGGTCTCCCACACTGTAGGTGGATTCTTTACCAGCTAAGCCACAAGGGAAACCCAAGAATACTGGAGTGGATAGCTGTCCCTTCACCAGCAGGTCTTCCCGACCAAGGAATCGAACTGGGGTCCTGTGTACTACAGGCGGATTCTTTACAAACTGAGCTATCAGGGAAGTCCCTAGCACGTGGAACTCTACTCAGTGTTATGTGCCAGACTGGAAGGGATGGGGTTTGGGGGAGGACGGACGCATGTATATGCATGGCTGAGCTCTTTCACTGTTCACCTGAAACTGCCACAACATTGTTAATTGGCCGTACTTGAATACAGAATAAAAAGTTTAAAGCTTAAAAAAAAAAACACACACAGAAAGAATCTGCCTTGCAAGGGAAGGGACACCAGTTGGATCTCTGGCCGGAGGAAGATTCCACATGCCTGAGCCTGTGCTCTGGAGCCCAAGAGCTGCAACTACTGAGCCTTTGCCCTGCAACACGAGAAGCCACCACAATGAGAAGCCCACACGCCACAATTAGAGAGTAGCTCCCACTCTCCTCAACTAGAGAAAGCCAGTGCACAGCAACAAAGGCCCAAGAGCCAAAAATAAATAAATAGATACACAGGTTTAAAAAAAAATGGTTGATTCATGCACAATCTTTGGAATCAGACGAGTGATTCATATTCTACCTCCTTAGACAAATTTCTACAACCTCTTTGAGCCTCTATTTACTCATCTGGAAAATGGGAAAGATAATAGTACCTTGCTCATAGAATTATTACAAGACTCAAGATAATCTACATAAAGCAGACATAGTAATTGCCATAATTACTACTTATCACTATTACCTCTATTTATAACCCATTGAGTTGTTCTAAGAGTTAAATAAGAACATATAGTCAGTACTTAGCATCAGTACTACACACACAGTAAAAGCTAATACAAGTTACCCTTACCCTTATATTCCTCTATGCAGTATTGTTATATCATCAGATAAGCTTGGAGCATTTCTCTTTAGTCCAAAACTTCTTGCTTTCCCCACAGTGACCATTTTCAATAGGACAGTTGCAGTACTTAGACCACTTTAGACTCAAATGACAAATCCCAATCAGTTGACACATTTTGGTAGTTAACAAGGCTTGGTGACAGGAGCCAAGGAGACTTATGATTCTCCTCTGAGAAAGTGTGAAGCTAAGCGCCAACAAGCTCACCCCCTCCAACTCTTGGCTTTGTACAACCCTACCCATCAGCCATTACCAATTTGGGGGCACACAGAGCCCAGCTTCCTCTCCCAAGGTCTTAGGGCCTGATGACCCCAAATAAACAACTTGAAATCCATAAGAACAGCTTGACCTGGGCTTGACCTAATTTTGCTCTTCATATTAAACCATGAATGGATGTTTCTGGACACTAAGTTTCTCTACCAGTCCTTTAGTTTCCACTGAGAACAATATACCACCACACTCAGATTTCATTCCGGTCTTCTACCAATAAAATTCCTCTGGGTTTTTTTCCCCCCTCTAAGAGTTCAAGGGGATCAACACAGCAAGTTTTGCCCACCATGGGATGGCAGTTGCAACCAAGATGTCCCAACCCATTTCCCCATGGTTGAGGCTTTTCAAGATGCAGGTTCTGCTCTGCTGTCTAGGAGCCATGTTATATCACAAGCATTGCATGTTCCTTTGGCTGTAAATCATGTAATTCATCTTCCTGGGAAAGTGCACAAGATTTCAGAGGGACTTATGCAAGGACCCATGTCAGAACTAAGATAGTATGTGACCACAGTCACAGTTTGTCAATTTCACTTGGTTCCTACGAGAGGGAAGTAAACTGTACGTTAAGGAGGCTCCAGGCTATAAACCAGTGTGACGCAAGCATTACGCTTCCAGGAGACAAGGCAGATGGCAGTTCAGCAAATCCTCCAGGTCCTTCCTCTCCAGAGACACCCCAGCTCACAGTTGTGACTCCCACCTAAATTTCCCCTTGGCTTCAAGAAGGAAACTACTGCTGACTCTGGAACTTTAAACAGAAGCACATTCGAGAACCATAGGGACAGTGGCCACCTCATTCCTGCCACTTTCTTAATTCCTGGCAAGTGAGTCTCAAAAACCAATGAGCGGGAGAAGAGAAATAAGAAGATGACTCCGTGCTAACTTCTTATCCCTATTATGTAGTTACTTTATTAGAGTTTCCCTAACTCTTCTGCACAAAGGGAAGAGTAAGCTACAGAAAACTAAGTGGCTTTGTCATCAAAAGCTTCCTCCATACTGGCACACAAACACCTGTCAGTGCAAAAGATGCCTCTTTATCAAGTCTTCAGACCTACCAGGAGCTAAGCACACTCTGAGCTTTCAGACTATTTTCTTCCAATGTTTTGAAGTCCCTTTCAGTTCACATGAAGGCTAACGATTTCAAAAAGGTGGGGAAAGGAAAGTTTTTTTTTTTTTTTTTTTTTTTAAGAAAAAGGAAAAGATACTAAGCCATGATTATGAAGTCCTAAAAGCCTTTTAGCTGACAGGGTAAGCTTTGTTGAATAGCCTCTAAGAACCTCTACTGAGAGACACAATTCAGCAATAAAATAGAGGCAACAGCATACACAGCTCAGCATCCCCAGACTCACAAATTCAGGCAGCCCATTTAAGGAAACAAAACAGGTTTCTCCCTCAAACAGCCCTTTGGAAGGCTCAAGGTCCAGGGTGGCATCAGAGCAATAGACATCTGAGTTCAACCAATTCATACGTTATGTTCTGCCAACAAAGCCCTCGTGTGGGAAACCACTGGCTTATGGAGAGTTGTGGTCAGAATGGCATAAACTTACCTGTTATAATTTCAGTAACTGCTGTATTTCCTGCCATTTTGCCCTGACCAGCTGTAAGAGGATGAAAGTGAGGGGGTGGAGAGGAAATCACAGCCAAGGGCTTCCCTGGTGACTCAGTGGTAAAGAATCAGCCTGCTAGTGCAAGAAGCATGAGTTTGATCCCTGATCTAGGAAGATCCTGTGTGCCACAAAGCAACTAAGCCCGTGTGCCACAACTACTGAGCCTGAGCTTTAGAGCCTGGGAGCCACAGCCACTGAGTCCATGTACTGCAACTGAGCGACTGATCTGATCTGCATCGCAGAGCCCATGCTCCACCAGAGAAGCCACAGCAACGAAAGTCCTTGCGCTGCAGTGAGGAGCAGTCCCCCACTCTCTGAAACTAAAGAAAAGCCTGCACAGAAACGAACACCCTCACAGCCAAAAATAAATAAATAGAATTTAAAAAGAAACCACAATCAAGATTATATTAAATAACTTCGCATAACCCAAGACGAAATCATGGTTTCGACAGCACATGTGATATTTGGCTTGGGTGTGTGAAATACCAGCTTCCAAATGATGGAGTACTCCCCCCTATCTCAGACATACCTTTTCTCTGAAACTATCACATTCGGAGAGCTTCAAGCTCCTGCTCCAGACCCATCCATCTAACAACAGAAAGCACCTCTCAAGCTCCTTTCTGACACAAGGCCATCATTCACCATTTGCTGGTACGCACAGTTTTTTGCTGACAAAGCTCCATTACTAGAAAAAGCTCAGTAAGTAAAGCTGATTCGAAATAACTATATATTATACAGAGGTTGGATGAGAAAAACTGATTTGGAGTCTAGAAAATATCATATAAAGAGGCTCTAGAAAGAACTGCTTAATTATTTAAATACCCTTACTTCCTACAGACCACACATCACTTGATTTATTCTCACTGTTAAATAGTAGGTAATTTACTGGGGTCATCCGACAAAACAACTCCATATAGCAAGCACATATCAGACACTGTAATTCTTCGGTTGAAACACCTATCTCTCCCTGATTAATGTTCCAATACTGAGCTAATGCTATCCAAGGGAAGTATGTACCAATTTCAGCTCTCTGGTGAAGCTGCAAAATGGAGAGCACACCCGTAGGGCAGCCTGAAAAGCAAATTAGCATGGGCTGCCTCTGTTGTTCCAAGGTAGACTTATAACATGGTTGGGATGGCCTCAACAAATAACACTTATGCGTAAGTCAACTGAACAGAGATGGCTGGTCCCCTGTGACTCTCGCTCCTGACTCAACTGCTAGAGCAAGTCACAGAGAGCAAAACCTGGGCGAGAGGGTGCATACCTTCTCCCTCAGATGTCAGGCTCCCCCCTCAGCCAGCTCTGCCCATGCTTTCCCTGGCCCAGAAGATCCCACACAGACTGACTACCTCCTCACTACCTACTTACCCTCCGAGATCCACCTCCTGCATAAAGCTTTTCTTCATTATTCAAGCTCTCTTCAGTCTTCCAACTCTTACTACTACCAGCATTTTTAAAGTGCAATCAAATTTTCTTAGTGAATTCAAGGTAAAATCTATCTACATCATCTATGTGTTCACTTGAAGTTCATAGTATAATAATGAATAAGAGTGACTCTAAGTTTCAGGTCATAAATCAAGTGAGTAAAAAATAAGGAATACAAGTAACCTGTTATCAATCATAAGGAAATCAAAATTCATATATTTCTAATTCTACAGCTTGAAAATTGAGATACAACTTTTTGAAGTGCCAGCTCACAAAATGACCATATTCTAGGTCTTCAAGACCAACTACCTTCTCTGACCACACTCCAGAAATTTTAAATTTTAATACCTTCTCTGAATGGCAGAAACCAACACAACATTGTAAAGCAATTTTCCTCCAATCAAAAAAATAAATTTAAAAAACTCTTTTCCCATCAATTTTTATAACAAGAGAAAAATTAAAATTCACAAATACCTAGAAAATAAAAATGTAAAACAGTTAGGTAGTTCAATTTACAGGATAACTAAAGCAGTGCTCAGAGAAAGATCTCTAGCTTTAAATACACACAGTTCTAAAGAAGATCAAATACTTAAATGTGCAGCTCAAAAACAAAATAATAAGGAAAACAAAAGAATTTGTATATATAAAACAATAATAAGAAAAAAATGGTAGCACTAATAAATCCAAGAGTTATTAAATAATAAACTACTAAACCAATAATCAAGGGGAAGAAAAGATAAAATACATTTAGTTAAAATGTGAATGTATCTATAACCACAGACACAGAATAAATTGAAAGACATAGCAATAATTTTGTGCAGCTTCACTCTAATACATTTGACATCCTGGTTAAACTAGATATTATCTAGGAATATAAATCTCCAAAAAGTTAGTGAGAAAATAAAACCTAAAGAGACCAAATACAATAGAAGATATTTATAGTTATCAGAGAGAAACCTAATAAATATCAGTTCACAAATATCTCACAGATATTGCTTACCAATTCCTGCAAGGAACAGGTAACTACAATGCCATTCCAATGGTTTCTTCCAGAATACACAGAAACATTCAGAACAATTTTTACAGTATGTGTAACATTTTTCTAGTCTGCCATAACTAAATACCACAGATGGGTATCGAACCAAACAAATGTATTTTCTCACAGTTCTAGAGGCCAGAAGTCCATGACCAACGCGCCATGGGGCTGCTCTCTGCTAAGAGTTCTCTTTCTGGCTTGTAGACACTGCCTTCTGCCTGTGTCCTCAAGTGGCTTTTTCTCTGTATCAATCCCTCCCTGATATCTCTTCCTCTTAAGGACACAAGTCCTAATGGATTAAGGTCCTACAGTTAGGGTTTCCCTAAAGGCCTCATGCTAAATATTGGCAAGCAGGGTTCAATATATACATTTTATGGAGAAGGAAATGGCAACCCACTCCAGTATTCTTGCCTGGAGAATCCCATGGACAGAGGAGCCTGGCAGGCTACAGTCCATGGGGTCGCAAAGAGCTGAATATGACTGAGCGACTAAACCACCACCACCACCATATACATTTTAGGGAGACACAATTTGGTCTCCAAAACACTGAATACTATTCTGACAAACACGGCACAATAAAACTCCAGCCAACGCTTCTCATGAAAATCAGTACAAAAATTCTAAATATAATATTAGCAAATAGAAGGTAAACACTGAGTATTATATCAGATTGTACGGAAATATTAAAAGTTTCTCTTCACAATTCAGTTCAGTCTCTCAGTCATGTCCGACTCTGCAACCCCAAGGACCGTAGCACACCAGGTCTCCCTGTCCAACACCAACTCCGAAAGTTTACCCAAACCCATGTCCATTGAATTGGTGATGCCATCCAACCATCTCATCCTCTGTCATCTCCTTCTCCTCCCGCCTTCAATCTCTCCAACATCAGGGTCTTTTCCAAAGAGTCAGTTCTTTGCATCACGTGGCCAAAGTATTGGAGTTTCAGCTTCAGTGTCAGTCCTTCCAATGAATATTCAGGACTGATTTCCTTTAGGATTGACTGGTTTGATCTCCAAATAATCCAAGGGACTCTCAACAGTCTACTCCAACACCGCAGTTCAAAAGCATCAATTCTTCAGCACTCACCCTTCTTCATGGTCCAAATCTTACCTCCATACATGACTCCTGGAAAAATCATGGCTTTGACTAGATGGACCTTTGTTGGCAAGGTGATATCTTTGCTTTTTAATATGCTGTCTGGGTTGGTCATAGCTTTTCTTCCAAGGAGCAAGCATCTTTTAAATTCACAGCTGCATTTACCTTCTGCAGTGATTTTGGAGTCCAAAAAAAAACTCTGTCATGGTATCCATTGTTTACCCATCTATTTGCCATGAAGTGATGGATGCAATGATCTTAGTTTTCTGAATGTTGAGTTTTAAGCCAGTTTTTTTACTCTCCTTTTTCACTTTCATCAAAAGCCTCTTTAGTTCCTCTTTGCTTTCTGCCATAATGGTGGTGTCATCTGCGAATCTGAGGTTATTGATATTTCTCCGGGCAATCTTGGTTTCAGCTTGCCCTTTATCCAGTCCAGCATTTCACATGATGTATTCTGCATATAAGTTAAATAAGCAGGATGACAATATACAGCATTGACACACTCCTTTCCGAATTTGGAACCAGTCTGTTCCATGTATGGTTTTAAATGATGCTTCTTGACCTGCACACAGGTTTCTCAGGAGGCAGGTATGGTGATCTGGTATGCCCATCTCCTTAACAATTTTCCACGCTTTGTTTTTATCCACACAGTCAAAAGCTTTAGCATAGTCAATGAAGCACAAAGATGGAACTCTTTTGCTTTTCCTATGATCCAATGGATGTTGGCAACTTGATCTCTGGTTCCTCTGCCTTTTCTAAATCCAGCTTGAACATCTGGGAGTTCTTGGTTTATGTACTGTTGAAGCCTACCTGGAGAAATTTGCGCATTACTTTGCTAGTGTGTCAAATGAGTACAATTGTGCAGTAGTTTAACCATTCTTTGGTATTGCCTTTCTTTGGGATTGGAATAAAAACTGACCTTTTCCAGTCCTGTGGCCACTGCTGAGCTTTCCAAATTTGCTGGCATATTGAATGTGGCACTTTCACAGCATCATAGGATTAAAAATGGCTCAACTGAAATTCCATCACCTCCACTAGCTTTGTTCATAGTGATGCTTCCTAAGGCCCACTTGACTTTGCACTCCAGGATGTCTGGCTCTAGGTGAGTGATCATACCATCATGGTTGTCTAGGTCATGAAGATCTTTTTTGTATAGTTCTTCTGTGTATTCTTGCCATCTCTTCTTAATATCTTCTGCTTCTGTTAGGTCCATACCATATCTGTCCTTTACTGTGCTTATCTTTGCATGAAATGTTCCCTTGGTATCTCTAATTTTCTTGAAGAGATCTCTCGGCTTTCCCGTTCTATTGTTTTCCTCTATTTCTTTGGATTGATCACTGAGAAAGACTTTCTTATCTCTCCTTGCTATTTTTGGAACTCTGCATTCAAATCGGTATATCTTTCCTTTTCTCCTTTGCCTTTCAATTCTCTTTTTTCAGCTATTTGTAAGGCCTCAACCATTTTGCTTTTTTGCATTTCTTTCACTTGGGGATGGTTTTGATCACTGTCTCCTGTACAGTGTTATGAACCTCCATCCATAGTTCTTCAGGCACTCTGTCTATCAGATCTAACCCTTGAATCTATTTCTCACTTCCACTGTATAATCATAAGGGATTTGATTTAGGTCATACCTGAATGGCCTACTAGTTTTCTCTACTTTCTTCAATTTAAGTCTGAATTTTTCAATAAGGAATTCATGATCTGAGCCACATTCAGCTCTCAGTCTTGTTTTTGCTGACTGTACAGAGCTTCTTCATCTTTGGCTGCAAAGAATATATTCAATCTGATTTCAGTATTGACCATCTGATGATCTCCATGTGTAGAGTCATCCTTATGTTGTTGGAAGAGGGTGTTTGCTATGACCAGTGCATTCTCTTGGCAAAACTCTGTTAGCCTTTTCCCTACTTCGTTTTGTACTCCAAGGCCAAACTTGCCTGTTACTCCAGATATCTCTTCACTTCCTCCTTTTGCATTCCAATCCCCTATGATGAAGAGGACATCTTTTTTTTTTGTTTTGTTTTTGTTTTTGGTGTTAGTTCTAGAAGGTCTTCATAGAACAGTTCAACTTCAGCTTCTTTGGCACTGGTAGCTGAGGCACAGACATGGCTTACTGTGATAATGAATGGTTTGCCTTGGAAAAGAACAGAGATCATTCTGTTGTTTTTGAGATTGCACCCAACTACTGCATTTGAGAGTCCCTTGGACTGCAAGGAGATCCAACCAGTTCATCCTAAAGGAGATCAGTCCTGGGTGTTCATTGGAAGGACTGATGTTGAAGCTGAAACTCCAGTACTTTGGCCACCTGATGCAAAGACCTGACTCATTGGAAAAGACCCTGATGCTGGGAACGATTGAGGGCAGGAGGAGAAGGGGACGACAGAGGATGAGATGGTTGGATGGCATCATCAACTCAACAGACTTGGGTTTGGAGACTCCGGGAGTTGGTGATAGACAGGGAGGCCTGGGGTGCTGCGGTTCATGGGGTTGCTGAGAGTCGGACACGACTAAATGACTGGACTGAACTGAACTGCACTGCATTTTGGACTCTTTTGTTGACTATGAGGGCTACTCTATTTCTTCTAATGGATCCTTGCCCACAGGAATAGACATAATGGTCACCTGAATCAAATTCACCCATTCTAGTCCATTTTAGTTCACAGATTCCTAAAATGTCAATGTCCACTCTTGACATCTCCTGTTTAACAATTTCCAATTTACCTAGCTTCATGAGTCTAATGTTTTAGGTTCCTATGCAATACTGTTCTTTATATCATCAGAGTTTACTTTCACCACCAGACGCATCTGCATCTGGGCACTGTTTTCACTTTGGTTCAGCCTCTACTTTCCTTCTGAGCTATTTCTTCACTTTTCTGCAGGAGCATATTGGGCACCTTCTGACCTGGGGAGTTCACCTTGCAGTGTCATACATTTTTGCCTTTTCATTCCGTTAATCAACTATACTTAAACTAAAATATAGAGGAAAAAAACTCAGAAACATTAACCATTTCTCATGATCACTGCTAGTAAATTACATCTCTCTGAATCCAAGCCCTGTATTCATTCCCAATTACAAGATGCCTTTTTCCTCCTCAAATATTAAATTCCATGAGTGTTTTACCTCATCTCAGCCAAAATAAGCTCTTAAATCAACAACAAATCTTAAACATTTAATCCGTTTCTAATGTAGAATTTACCTATGAAAGTGATCTACTAGAATACGAAGTCAAGTGGGCCTTAGGAAGCATCCCTATGAACAGTTAGTGGGGGTGATGGAATTCCAGTTGAGCTATTCCAAATCCTAAAAGATGATGCTGTGAAAGTGCTACACTCAATATGCCAGCAAATTTGGAAAGCTCAGCAGTGGCCATAGGACTGCAAAAGGTCAGTTTTCATTCCAATCCCAAAGAAAGGCAATACCAAAGAATGTTCAAACTACCAGACAATTGCACTCATCTCACATGCTAGCAAAGTAATGCTCAAAATTCTCCAAGCCAGACTTCAATAGTATATGAACCGAGAACTCCCAGATGTTCAAGCTGGATTTAGAAAAGGCAGAGGAACCAGAGATCAAATTGCCAACATCTGTTGGATCACAGAAAAAGCAAGAGAGTTCCAGAAAAACATTTACTTCTGCTTTATTGACTACACCAAAGCCTTTGACTGTGTAGATAAAAACAAACTGTGGAAAATTCTTAAAGAGGAGGGAATACCAGACCATCTTACCTGCCTCCTGAGAAATCTGTATGCGTGTCAAGAAGCAACAGTTAGAACCGGACATGGAAAAACAGACTGGTTCCAAATTCGGAGAAGTGTGTATCAACGCTGTATATTGTCACCCTGCTTATTTAACTTATATGCAGAGTACATCATGAGAACACTGGGGTGGAGGAAGCACAAGCTGGAATCAAGATTTCCAGAAGAAATATCAATAACTCCAGATTCACAGATGACACCACCATTATAGCAGAAAGTGAAGAGGAACTAAAGAGCCTCTTGAGGAAAGTGAAAGAGGAGAGTGAAAAGGTTGGCTTAAAGCTCAACATTCAGAAAACTAAGATCATGGCATCTGGTTCCATCATTCATGGCAAATAGATGGGGAAACAATAGAAACAGTGAGAGAGGTTATTTTTTCGGGTTCCAGAATCACTGCAGAGGGTGACTGCAGTGATGAAATTAAAAGATGCTTGCTCCTTGGAAGAAAAGCTATGACCAACCTAGACAGCATATTAAAAAGCAGAGACATTACATTGCTGACAAAGGTCTGTCTAGTCAAAGCTAT
This sequence comes from Aepyceros melampus, assembly GCA_006408695.1. Lineage (NCBI taxonomy): Eukaryota > Metazoa > Chordata > Mammalia > Artiodactyla > Bovidae > Aepyceros > Aepyceros melampus. Next base: position 249,718 of record SJXQ01012229.1, read on the forward strand.
GGTTTTTCCAGTAGTCATGTACAGATGTGAGAGTTGGACCATAAAAAAGGCTGAATGCTGAAGAATTGATGCTTTTGAACTGCGGTGTTGGAGAGGACTCTTGAGAGTCTCTTGGATTGCAAGGAGGTCAATCCTAAAGGAAACCAGTCCTGAATATTTACTGGAAGGACCGATGCTGAAGCTGAAACTCCAATACTTTGGCCACCTGATGCAAAGACCTGACTCATCGGAAAAGACCCTGATGCTGGGAAAGATTTAAGGCAGGAGAAGAAGGGGACGACAGAGGATAAGATAGTTGGATGGCATTACTGACTCAATGGACATGAGTCTCAGCCAGCTCCAGGAGTTGGTGATGAACAGGGAAGCCTGGAGTGCTGCAGTCAAAGAGCTGGACATGACTGAGCAACTGTACTGGAATGATGAAGGTTATACACAGCAATCTAGATAAAAATTAAATCTTAATATGTGATTAACATACTCACTTTTGCCTTGGGACTGCAGATGATGTATTTTCCCTCACAATTTACACCATAACCTTTTTCTTTATTTTTGGCTGTCCTGGGTCTTCCCTGCTGCATGGGCTTTCTCTAGTTGCACTGAGTGGGAGCTACTTTCTATTGCAGTGTGCAGGCTTCTCATTGCAGTGGCTTCATTTGTTGCAGAGCACAGGCTCTAGGGTGTGCAGGCTTCAGCAGTTGCAGCTCCCGGGCTCCAAGGTACAGGCTCAGTAGTTGCGGTGCAAAGGCTTAGTCGTTTGAAGGCATGTAGGATCTTCCTGGATCAGGGATCGAACCTATGTCTCCTGCCCTGGCAGGCAGATTCTTTACCTCTGAGCCACCAGGAAAGTCCCACGCTATAACCTCTTAAGCCAACATTATACTTTTTTTTTTTTAATTACAGGAAGCATATATTTCTAAAAGATGTCGTTTTGTTTCAAGTTAGCAAAATACTATAACAATGTAAAAATGTATCCTGATACCTTTTGGCAGTGGGCCAATTTAGCCAGAACCAATAAACTCTTAAGATCATCATGGAAGATAAAGACATAAACCACATATTTGAGTTGAACAGACTTTTAATCACTTACCAAATATGTGTGAGTACATACCATGTGTCAGGCACCATGCAGCATTGCTGGGAAAGATAGTACACGGTAATAGACTCAATATTTGCCCTCTTATGAAACCTAGGGTTTTAGCTGAGAAACAGATATAAACAACATATATGCATATACAGATATATAATTGCAACTGTGCTTGCTATCTTTTCAGTCATCTATCACCAAGATAAGTCTGCCTAACAAACTACCCCAAAACACATATCTTCTCATCTATCTGCAAATCTAGTATAAGTTAGCTAGGCTAAGCTGGACTCCAGGTTGCAGACTACAGAACAGGTTCAGGTCCACTCCACGGTGTGAAGCTCAGTCTCAGGATGGGCAATGGTGAAAGCTCAAGAGATGCAGGCAGAATGTGCAATGCCTTCTAAGGCACACTCTCACTCCACCTATGTAACACATGGCCATGCCCAAGTTCAGTGCCTCAGGGGAACATACCTGGGGGAAAAAATTGCAAAACCACATACCAAAGAGCATGGACATAGGGAGGGCAAGAACTGGAAACATAATGCAACTTGTCACACATTCCAAGAAAGACAGATGCTATGACAACACCCAAAAGAGAGATTTGACCCTGTGAGGGAGATCAGGGGAGACTCCCCGAAGAAAGTGCAGAGGGAACCGAAATCTGCAAGTAGAAATGAACTAGATGAAGGGGAAGTGAGACTTCCAAGTCAAGAGAATGCGCGTGTGCAGAGTCCTGATGGCCAAAGAAGACACGACCACTCAAGGTGCTTAGGGAACCTCTCTGCCCAAGAAGAGAGGAAGGGACACAGGATGAGGTGCCAAGGAGGCGGGAGGCCTGTGCTGCTTGGCAAGGGATTTGCCTTTATCCTTACAGCATAAAACCATTAAAAGATGTTAAGCAAGGAAGTGGCATAATCAGCTTTTCCTCTTTACAAGATCACTCTCTCTCTGCAGCACAGAGACTATTGTGTTGGAACAATCAAGAGGCTATAGCAAAAGCCTAGGTAAGATACAAACATGCCTTGAACTAGAATGGTGCTGATGGAGACACAGAGACTGGAAAGTGCTCAAATGACATCATGTGGACGGAAAAGCCTACTATTCTCTCAAATCATCCCTGCCAAGGTCACTAACTATCTCTCTATGGCTAAGCCCGACAACTATTTCAAAGCCTCATTCAACTTTTCCTTTGTAGCATTTGACCCTGCTGACCACTCCCTGCTATTTCAATTGTTCTATGAGCCTCCAACCCAGACTGTGCTCTCAACTCCAGATCTGTGTATTCAGCTGCCTTCTGGACACTTGGACCTGGATGTCTCCATAGGCACCTCAAGCTCCATGTGTCCCAATTTCTTCTCCCCTTCATCTCCTCCACCCTGAAAACCCTGTTCCCCTACAACTTCCCCATCTCCAAGACTGCCACCACCATCTACCCAATTATTCCATCAATAAACCCCATAGTGAGTTATATGTCTCCTAGGCCTCAACCCTCCACATCCACTCAAATACTGTCAAAAACTGCCTCCCAAAATCTCTCACATGCATCTACTTGTCTTTCAAACTATCACTGCCCCAAGCAAGTCTTACAGCTTTCTAATTCATCTCCTAAACTGTACCTCCAGCCTACTCTCTCTAGGACAATGAAAGTGATCTTTCTAAAATCATGGGATTTCCCTGGTGGTACAGTAGTTAGAAATCCACCTACCAATGCAGGGGACACCAGTTTGATCCCTGGACCAGGAAGATCCCAGATACTCCACAGCAGCTAAGCCTATGTACCACAACTTCTGAGTCTACTCTCTAGAGCCTGCAAGTCACAGTCACCAAGCCAGCAGCATCCTAGCGCCCAAGCTCTGCAGCAAGAGAAGCCACCTCAGTGAGCAGCCCTCACACTGCAACAAAGAGCAGCCGCCTGCTCACTGCAACTAGACAAAAGCCTGCACACAGCAGTGAAGACCCAAGGCAGCCAATAAAAAATAACAACAATGATCAGAAAGACTAAAGTTAAATAAAATACAAGCAGGACCCTGCAACTCTCCTACCTAAAACCATTCAGTGGCAACCCCTCATCCTCAGAATAAAGCTCAAACTCCAGAAATCACAGAACCCTTTGTGATCTGGCCCCTGCCTTCCTTGTGTGCCTTGAATACACTCATTTATCCTGGGATTTGGACATGGTCCATGCTGTTCCCTCTGCCTAAAATACCCTCCACTTCCCAACAGCACCTTACTTGGCTTCTTGACTCACTAAAACATAAGCTTCATGAGGATAAGGCCTCTGCCTGCTTTGTTCACTGCTGTTTGCCAACCATCAGCACAGGGCCTACCCCCATCGAGGGTTCCATAAAACAAATGACTGAATGAGTGGATTCCTCAAGTTCACCTAGATAACACCTCCTTCAGCCTTTCTGGATACTCTCCCCTCCTCCCAAGGTGGAATGCTTTTAGATGTCCTTAGACGGACCTAAGCATTCCCCATGGTGGCATCAGTTAACTCTTTACTTGGCCACACCCTCCATCCCCTGCCTCAACTAAAATGTAAGTTTCAAGCAAGTAAGGACTCAGTAAGAGCTCAGTCTGTTACAGGAAGCAGCCCTCAGACTCAAGTAAACCAGAAATGCCTGGAAGGAGGTCCCTGAAGGCATGTAACCAAAGAGAGATGCAAAAGAAGCCAGAAAAGAAGCTGAAGGTGAAAGCCTAGATATGAAAATATGTACAAGCTTCAGGGGGACACAGGAGACATGCATAGGAGAAGGTGGGGGTAGTGAGGTCAACAGTGGAGGACTGCAATGATCACAAGGAGGGCTGAAGTCAGTCACTGAAGCCCAGCAGCCCTGTATCTCTTTCACCCAACACTGGGCACACAGCAACAGCTTCCTTTTACACAGAAATCCATGCTGGCAGGACAGGATCTCCATACCTTATAAAAATGCACCAATTTCCACTGAAACTCATATACATTACTAAAAAAAAAGGGGGGGGTCTTTTGGACACTTCTGTCATTTTGTCTCAAGGGCACAGACTACATTTAAATAAAACCTGACATCTACGTTAACACCTTTCATAATGGATAGGATTTCATCAAAATCAGTCAGGTCCCTCCAAAGGTATGACAGCCATTTGAATGTAAAATGCTAAGTATCAGTTTGATACTGTTTCTGTTTCAGTTGAAACAGAAACCTTCCTTAATTCAGTCAAGTAATGTGATAAGGGTAAAGAATCTGCCTGTTACTGCAGGAGACACAGGTTTGATCCCTGTGTCGAGAAGATGCCCTGGAGGAAGAAATGGTAACCCACTGCAGTATGCTTGCCTGGGAAATTCTGGCAGGCTACAGTCCAGGGGGTTGCAAAAGAGTCGGACACTACTTTGTGACTAAACAACAACAACACGATAAGGGACAAAGAAAAGCAACTCTAGAGGGGAACCCAAGTAAAATCAGATATTAAAGCTAAAATAGTTAAAGGGTTGGAGATCCTCTGGTGACAGGCAAAAATACAGCCTGGTTGGGTCTTCAATCTACTGATTGTTAACAGCACACAAAGCCACATCCGTCACAAGCCTGAACCAAGGACCTTTTGCCTGAGGTTTGGTTTCCAAAGCATCCACTCAGCACATTCAGATCTTTAAATATGATGTTCCCTTTGCTATTTTTCTCCACCTGACTCGGGGCAGGCTGTCATGGGAGAGGCTGCCTTCCCCAAGGTGAAGGCAGGCAGCTCTGAGGGAGGTGCAGCATGCTGAGGCTGAAGGACCAACTGTGCTGTCGGCTGGCCCTTCAGAACAACTCTCTAAACATCAAAGGGGTGAGACCTCCCTGGTGGCCCAGAGGCTGAGGCTCTGCACTCCCAATGCAGGGGGCACAGGTTTGACCCCTGCTTGGGGAACTGGCTGCTACATGCCTCAACGAAGACTGACGATCCTGCGTACCAACTAAGAGCAGAGCCAAATAAATAATTTGAGGTTAAAAAAAAAGAAAAGAAATCAATTGGTTTCTTAAAGAGGGCATGGTTCAGAAACCAGAGAAAGAGGAAAGGGAGACAAACAGGAGAATAGGGACAGAAGGCCTCGAGAGTGTGATGGCAGTAACCCAGCTTCCCTCTGCATGAGAGGACAGGGGCGTCTCCTCTGCAGCAGCTGAAAGGGGCCACTGTGGATAAGATAAGTAATTAGAAAAGGAATAGTAATTACCACCAATGTGACAAGGAGGCCTGCACGACAGGGAGTTCTGTCAAAGCTCATAATTCTTGCAAATGAGCAGCACGCCCTGGGTAACATGAGTCCTCTCTTATGAATTATACACGTAGCTACATGTAGTACATGCCGGGCACTGCTCCATCAGAAGGGACCGCTCGCAATGGGGACAGCAAGACCCCAGGAGTTTCACAGGCCTCGTGTCCCCAAGAGGAGAATGCAGAAATCCAGCCATGGATTTGGCTCAAGCGGGAGGCTCCTGGAGACATATGAAGTAGCAGAGCCATGATGCACAGAGTTAGGGAGAACTTTGTGGAGATGAGACCCTCAAATTATAAGTCTTGAAAATGTAGGTGTTTGATAGGTAGAGGAAACTGCTTTCCCGGGACAGTGGTACTGTGGGCTGAGTTGTGGTTCCCCAAATCCCTATGTTGAGATCCTAACCACCTCCGGTATGATACTTCAGAATGGGACTGTATTTGGAGGTGGGGTCTTTAAGACCTTTAACTAATGGTCTTTAAGTTAAAATGAGGTCTTTAGGATAGACCCTCATCCTATATGATTGGTGTCCTCCGATGAAGAGGACACAGACACACACAGATGGAAGACCACGTACAGACACAAAAAGAAAGCAGTCAAGGAGCCTCAGGAGAAATCAACCCTGCCAGCACCTTGCCTCTGGACTTCTAGCCTCCAGAACTGTTGAGAAGATAAATCAGTTGTATAAGCCACTCAGTTTGTGGTATTCCGTTACAGCAGCTGTGATAGACTAATACAGAGAACAACACAAAGACCAAGAGCTGGGAAAACACGAGGGGGTCAGGTCCCTGGCCAGAACTTAGATAAAGAGCAACGAAGCTAGGAAAGCCCCTTGTAGGGTGGGAAGCTGGTCTGGATTTCAAGCAGTGAAAGACTTTGATCAGACGGTGCCTCCAGACCATTCCTGCTCTGTCGACAAGATCTGCAGGGGAGAAGAAATGCGGGCAGCAGAGCAACGGAGACACTTCCGCAGTTCTTAAAAGGTTTGGGAATATGAACTGAGAGTTGAACCCGGGATACTGGGAGGAAAGTGACCCACCAGTAACTGAAATAAAGGAGACAAGAACAAACATGGGAAGGAGGCAGATGCCTCCCATTTTGGATAAGCTGAATTTGCACATATTTACGTAGGAAGGTAGAGCACATTCTACCCCTCACCTTCGCCCTGCACTAACGACACACATCCCCTCACTGAGCTTGAGTCCACACATGTGCAAACACATCTATTCCTATCTGAGGACCACGTTCACAAGCAGTGATTTTTTTTTTTTTAATTAATCTATCATGAGGACATCACAACCAGTCAACTTACACAATGGTCTTGAAACATAAACCCAATAAGCAGGAACAAGCCTTGACTCACACCACTTTAAATTCAGATCCCCAGTAATTCCCAAAAGGCTGGGCTCCTATTTCCATTGTGATGGGCCAGATTGAGAATTCTGAGGTTGTCAGAACATTCTTATGCTTGCAAATTGAGAAAGTTCAAGCGAGAGTCAACCACGTGGGAAAGCAGCAGGGTGGGGGTGGGCAGTTCTCAGAATGCTGTGGTCTTGGACCACTTAAGAAAAACATCATCAAAAATCACTTTCAACACCCACGCCTTCTTTCAGAAGAAGAAAAACATTAAAAAGCATTGCCTATTGGAAAAGAAAGGTGTATAAATCATTTTATTTCATGCTCCATCATTTACTCAGCACAGCCTTCAGTGACACCTCCCGATTAGGTTTAATTTTAAGCCAGCAAGAACACCACACACCGTATTGTCAAAGAAAGTTCCATTTCTCTCCAAGCCTGATGGGTGACTATTGTAATGTAAAACCCTGGGATTTAAATAACACAAGCGGATTCTATTATAAGAAGAAAGGTTTATATTTTGGATTCTTTTTACTTCAAAGGAGCCCAGATACCAAACCATGAATTACCTGAAACAATGGGCTTCTATGATCAGCTCTTTGCCTGTTTCCTTAGGAAAAAGACTACCTTACTTGCCTAATGACCAGGACTTGGTGATCCAATTCTCTCTCAGAAGCAGTCCCAGGTTCTCAAAATTTATACTGTTTAGGGAAACTGGAAGACAGAGAAGACCCAGCTTACCCCAGAATGGCCCCTATTCTCTCATTAGGCCTATTCACCAAGGCTCCGGGGTCCTCCCGTTCCCCCAGGCCTTGGTTCCCACAGACAGTGGTCAGACTACCCACCACTCCGTGGTCATTCCCAGACCACTGAAGCTGACAGGAGGATCAACTCCCTGGAAAACACAAAAACATAGCATTTAGGATCAGAATTTAAAAACCTAAGAGGCATAGCCTCCTGGATCTCCAGGCCCACACCCCCTTGGCACCAAACCAGAGCTGCCCACTTCACCCTCCCATGAGGTCTCTTTCTGTCCAAGGATAATATGGAGCAGGGCACTTTGGGGTTCCTGAGCACAAAGCCCTTCCATGTCCCCCATTCATTGATTATAGGAAATAGCCTTCATTCAGCCTTCATGACCCTCCCTGAGTTCCAATGGGCAGATTTAAGCAGTTGCTAATTAGGGAGTAGATGCAAGACCAGGGAGAAATAAACAGTCAAGAGAACCAACAGTGCAGCCTTGGGGCAAGCTCTCGATTCCCCACCAAAGGGGACACACAGCAATACCTTTGAGCTGTTGCACAGACCCTGCGGCCTCACTCCAGGTGGGGGAAGTTATTTGTGGTAGCTGCCGACAGCTGTGTAGGCCCTGGGCCAGCTGGAACCTGAAGGCGGACAATGCTGACTCCTACTTACCCGGCCACCAATCCGCCAGAAGAAGGTCCACAAGCTGATCACTCCCTCTCTGAGCCGTTACCATAAAACTTCTCACTATTCTCTCCAAGTAGGGACACATAGTTTTGAGGCAGAAGGCCACTGGGTCCCCCTTTGCCTAGCACAGTAATAATAAAGCTATCCTTTTCTACTTCACCCAAATTCTGTCTCCAAGATTTGATTTGGCTCCAATGTACAGAGAAGCTGAGCTTTAGGCATCAAGGACCCCATCAAACACATGGGGATCTTACTCTGATATCCCCAGAGGACTTTTATGGCCTCTTAAGAGAGATTTTTGAACACAAGTGTGTGCCAGGTGCTGTGCTAGAGATAAAGGAATGAGTTTCCACACTCAGTGAGCACAAGTCTGGTTGGCAGACAGCATTGTGAAGCAACATCTGTCCTGCAGTGAGACACACATGCCCAACGACAATCGGGAACAATTTCTTATAGGAAATGACACCAGGACATAGACTCAGGGCCATTTCTCAAGACCACATTTATCAAATGAATCGAGTACTGTGTCACCCATACTCACCCATATAGAGGAGTCTTGCAATCCAATTGAAGGGAGCAGCCTCCCAGAAAATAAGATGCCTTACAAAGTGAAATAGTAGCACCCTGAGGGACTTGGGATATGTCCCACTCTGCATACCCTCCAAAAAGGTCTAAGGCAAACTGCCCTTGTCCATGCTTACCTGACAGAGGGTCTCTGCTATAGTGGTCAGTCTGTTTCACAGCCAAGCAAGGCTAGCTTTAAAAGCAAAAACAGTCACTGCCTTACTCCCTTCATCCTGCCATCAGGTTTTTCCTGCTTTGATCACAAAAATCCTTCATTTCAAAAAGAGTTCATCATCTAACCATCCAGGAGAGATGGCAGTGCAGCAGAAGCAGCAGGCAACGTAACTGTACATCCTAAAGTCTATCACATGGGACGCAAGTGCTAAGGGATGTTCTTCAGTGTGGTCCCCAGACCAGGAGCATCAGCATCACCCAGACATACTGAATCTGAAACTCAGTGGGGTACAGCCCAAGAATCTGCCCTTCTAATGAACTCCCAGATGGTGCTGATGGTCCAGGAATGCAGATTGAGAACCACTGCTCTAGGGGAAAATTGTCCTTGGTCATTGGTGAGATAATGACTGACCATGAAGACACAATTACAACACCAGTTGCCAAGACTTACCAAGGAATTACCATAAGCCAGACACTATGCTAAACTAAGTCACAAGCATCATCCCATTTAATCCTATAACCAGCCTTCCACAAATGAAGAATCAGAGCCACAGAATGATGAACAGTTTACTCAGTGTCACAGAAGCCAAAGTAGGGCTGAGATTTGAACCGAACCTCTCTGTAACTTCACCTTCAAGGGCAGCCTGCTCATCCACAGCCTAGAGATTCCAATGCAAGACTGGCATGGAAGGCTCTGAGAAACCCTGACACCAAGAAAGCATTTAACCTTGGATACTTGGCACTTCCACACACTGCCTGTCATCTCTTTGTAGAATGCCCCTCACTATGACTCCTTCAGCTCTCTAGCACTGCCTGCTCCCATGGCACAGTGCTGACAGCCTCTGCAGCCATCCTCTCTAATTCCATCACAGCATGTTATCCTGGTCCCAGCAAAAAAGCTTCACGTTGGCCCCCCTTTGGTGTACAATCCTGGTTCCCCTCACCTTGACATTCACCCCAGTTGACCTCCATCTTGTGTGTACCATTTGTATAGCCCCCCTACTTGGTATACACCCCTCATTGGGTCCTCTCATGTGGTTTTACATTGAAGAACAAAGTCATAGCAAGAGGAAAGACCAAACCTTCCCAAAATGTGTGATGGTCAAAAAGGCCCCCTTTGGTCCACCATGGGGAACAGAAGGTACAAACCCTAAAATTATCACACAGACCAAACCCCATGCTGGGTACACCCAACCTGACACCCAACCAACATGGCAGATCATATCCCCGGAGCCCTCAATGCCCCAGCTCAAATCATTCAACTCTCACGTCTAGCCACACCCACTTCCCCTGCCTACCATTAGGACCTCAGCTAGAGAGGGGAACTAGGGCCCAGACAAGGAACAGATGTGGGGCTTTGCTCTCACTCAGGGCAGAAGGCAGCTTCAAGATGTTTTTTCCCTCCTCTGCACCTCTTGTCAATGCCTGACCCTTGCCAAACTGCAGAGATCCCTGTTTGAAATTAAAAGCACACACCACATGCACAGCTGACTCAATTTTTCCCTCCTGATTCAGCAATGCACGGTAGGAATTTTCATTCCCACAAAGGAAACTGTCCAACAATTCAACTCACCAGGCATTTAATGAGCACCCACTATGTGCCTTGCACTGCATGCTGATCACTAAGGGAGAGGAAGATGAAGTTAAAGAAATGGTCTCCTGCTATCTGGGAATTGTCACTTACAAGGCATTCACTTTCTCTCACCCTGCCTAGGATAGTGTTAATCTATCCTCACTGTGAAGTGGGGATAGCAAATCCCACCTCACAGTGCTCTTAGGAGGATTAAGTGAGACAAGAGTAGAAGGAATTCAGGAACATGAATATGAGACCCGCTTGCCTCCTCCTCCTTTAGCCAGTTTTGAGGAGACAGGAATTCATGTGACAGCATATAATTTGGTGTCACGTTGGAAAGGGTGGGGTTGCAGAAAGTTTGGTTTGAAGTAAAATCAACTTTGTCAGAGGGGCCAGCTAGAGGCTATAGATGCTGAGTTGAGGGTAAAGGCTGGACCGAGCTGTGTAGAGAAGACTCAGGAAAGGAGGAGGCAGGGAGCATTCTTGGTAAAGAGAATAGATCTGAACCTAGGGAATAAGGTGGGCAAGTGGGTGTGAGAGAGGGAACCAATCTGGCAGGATGGTCTTGGTCTTCCAGGGGAAAAGGGTGAAGTTAGGGATCTCTGAAAGGCCCAGCAAGAAAGTCTGGCTTGAGCCAGAAGCCAGAGCATCCAGGACAAGAAGCCAAGTTCTCTTTCCATGCAGCTTCGCTAGTGGGAGGGCAACAGGCTCCCAAACAAGCCTGTGGGAAGACCCCCACCCCAGGCTCCATCTATGCCAGCCCTATTGCTCCTTTGGGGGAAACCAAGGGTGGAAGGGGGCAATCTCAGGACTCCCCACTCAATTTCCAACATCAAAGAAATTAGAAATAAACATTCAATATTCCAGGAACTGGTTTACATTAGAGTACATCACCATGGGGAGGAAAATCATGTAGTCATTTTAAAAGATTATCACGAATACTATAGAAACACAGGAAAAAAATGCTTTTGACATGTTAAGTGAAAAACAGCAGACCCCAAAGCAATGTGTGCCATTATGTAGAGTTGGGTATGAGAGGGAGCACAGGCTTGGGAAACACAGGACCCAGTTGTAGCACTGACTGCAGCTTAGGAGCTGTGAGACCATAAGCAGGTTTTACCTGTTTTTATTTTTATTTAAGATAAAAGGGAGATAATAAAAATGACCTTACAGGGTAGCTAAAAGTTTTCAAATGCCTGGCACAGAGCGGAAGTTCAATTCCCCCCCAACCCCTACCACGTATGCAGGGTGAACTCTAAGTCTCTGGATGAAATTAGGTACCTTTAACAGAAGGAAATAAAGTACCCTCAAGACTTAAGATGAGCTTCTTGAAGGTGGAGGCTGTGTCTTGCTTACTGCTGTTTCCCCAGACCTCAATAAAGGCAGGAGGAAGGAAATGAGATGATGGATTGTTTGTTACCACCACTATCTGCAGTTGTTAAAAAGCAGTTAGGAAGTGCCCATCTCCAGCAGACACCAAGAACAAGATCATGATCAGGCCACTTCTCCTCTATGGGGCCAACTTCACTGCTCAAGGCAGAGAACATGTCTGGGCTCACAAATCAACCCAGCCTACTGAGGAGAAAAGCAGCATCTTTGCACCACTGATGCTCACTGGGCTGGTGGCTCAGCAGGGAAGACCCCGGGCTTCAGAGATCCCCCCAGGCCTAGACTGAATCCTCTCCTGGTGTGGAAAAGCAGGGCAGGGCCTGGCCTGGACCTGCCAGTCTCCTCACCATCACCAGGCGGTGATTGCTCCTTCCCCTGGGAAGGATTTCCCCAACGTCATGTGCTCTGGAGGCAGACTATTCAAGGGGAGGAAGAGCACCATCCCCACCACAGCCAGCCCAGCCAGCTACTGCTCTACCCCCACCACCTCTGACCTCTCAAAGGACTCCCCCAACCCCTCTTCCTGAAGGCTGGAATGTCCTCAAGATCATTTCTGTCCCTCAGCTTTAGCTTTTGATGTTCACTAAAATGCAAATGAACGCACGGCAGTAGAACCCATTCTGTTTGCCAACCTGGTCTTCAGAATGTTTTCACGGTGGCAAAGGGAAGGCAAGAGGCACTTCTCTGGGGCCAGTGGTTTAGACTCTGCATTTCCAATGCAGGGGCCCCAAGTTCAACCCCTGGTCAGGGAACTAGACCCCCCGCGCCACAGCTAAGAATGTGCATGCCACAACTAAAGGGGCCACTAAGGATCCTGTGTGCCACAACTAAGACCTGGTGCAATCAAATGAATAAAAATAATAATTTAAAAAAGAAAAAAAAAAAGGAAGACAGAACTGGCATCTTGAGGGAACTGGAAGAAAATGTCCATCAAGGGGAGAAGTGTATTGAAGAACCAGGAGTTGGGGGGTTGAGGGGTAGTGACTACAAGTCTTTTGGACTCCAGCATGTTGCCAAGGTCCAGGATAGGTGCCCTGCAGGTGACTAGCCATAGCACACAACACAACCCTCAGGTTGCAACCTTGCCTGAGGGTGCAAGTGCCGTTACTGTGATTCCCAGGCCCCCAAGGCTGGATCCCTCACTCCGGTGACCATGTCCAGGGTCTTCCCTTGAACAAGCATGGAGACAACCCTCATCCCTCCACAGAAGTCCAGCATCGTTCTGCTACTCCTAAAAAGAGACAGTCACTGGCTCCTCTCACCCCACCATCCTCCTGCATGACCCACCACTTGACACATAGGGTCAGCACACCCCCAACACACACACAGGCAATCGGTTCAACATCTGCACACCCACATTACCCTACAGGGAGCTAAGAACAAGGCCAGACATAATCAGAGTCATCAGAAAGGAAAGCTGGGGAGACAGAAGGCAGCAGGCACTCTAGGTTCAGGCTCTCTCAACCTATTTCCAGCAAGGCCCTAAGAGCTGCCAAGGCCTTTGGTTGGGGTGGCGGTGGGGGTAGCGGGAGAGTTAAGGCAAATAACTGAAGGCATTTCAATTGATGATGCCCCCCCAGTGACTCACGGTTTCTTTATTGCAACATGCTTTCTATAAAAGCCATTTTCCTCTTGCAGGATCTGCTTGGGCAACATGTGATGTCATCATAAATCATCTCTCTCTTCCCCCCCACCCTTTAAAATGTCAGCAGATTTCTTGGAGTTTCTAAAAAGCCCAGAGAGCCAGCACCATCTCCCAGTTTTGGCAGGGAAACGTGTTTTCTTTCCCAAGACGTCTGTCTTCACTTTTTCCCCTTGCTCTCCCGTAGGAGCCCTGTAGAGATAAAGCCTTGAAGAGTACAAAAAGTCACAGAAAGCATTTATGAAAAAAGCTTTCCTTTCTACCCTTTCCAAACGCAGGCTCTTTCTCTTGCTCCCTTTTTTCCCCTCTCATCCTATTTTGGTGCACTTCCAGGGGAAGTGAATGTATAGCGAGCACTTTTAAACAAGGTCTAATACAATCCATGCCTCCCAGACACGGATGCCATTAATCAGAACCAAGGCTTTGTGTGTGAGAGGCCACAGGCTGGATGGGCGCCACGAACCATAATGCAGGCTGGCCCCTACCTACCCTCCCCACCCCATCCCACCCCACCCCTGTTGGGGCTTGGCATTCATCCTCTCTACCCTACCCCCTCCCAAACCCTAGGCCCAACATTCCCCCAAAGTCCTTCTGTGAAAGCCTTCACCCACAAGAGGAGAACTTTCCTTTCCTCCAAGTTCACTGGACCAAAAAGAAATAATTATCACTTTAACCGCATAACCTCAAAAGCAAAAGGAACATTCAACCCAATTCAAAGCCACAGAATTGTAGGGCCATGGCAGAGGAGAGTCTCCCGCTGGTTCAGGTGTGTGTTTGGTCACAATGGGTGTCTTTTGAAGCTCATCTACCTACTGGAAGACTTCCTTCCAGAAGGATCTCTGTGGATAGAGACCAAGGCTGTCTTACCACCTATGTGTAATGATCACACAGTAACGAAAGTAGTGCTGGATTCCTACAGGTCTTTTTTTACATCTTTGAGCCACAGCCAATAAATTGTCTCTCCATCTCTGCCCTAAAACTAATCACCTAAAGACAACTAGGAAAAATGGAATTTATGTGTGATGGAGAGCAACAACCATCTATGTAGGGTTCTCTGGGGCTATTATGAGTGCCCCAAGCACCTTCCCATCCCTTCCTAAAAAACAAATCCTCATCTTGGTCCAACATGCCTGATGCTCTACAGTTACTCCTTAATCCATTAGGATTCATCACAGGTACCATGTGATATTCCCTGGGGATTTTTCACACCGCTATCAGCTATTTGTACCTAAGTATGAGTAAGTGGCAGGCACCTTAGTAAGAACAGACAACAGAGGTACCAGACAGCCATATCAAATCCACAGAGGTAACGAACCTGCAACCTTGATGGCTGGTATAGAGTCGCCTCTGGTCCCCACAATTTATCCAAACACAGGTGTGATGTCTTCCAGGAGCCCATCACATTATAGACTTGATGGAGCAGCCATTGTCTGTCTCCCCCTCCTCTTTTTCATTACCCTGACTAGTCACATTTCCCTATCATGAAGGAAGAAGGCAAAAGGTAGCGGAACTCTTAGAGGGAAAAGAAAGAAGGAAAAACAGAGGCAGAAGTCTTTGCTTCATCCCCTCATGTAGCTCAAGCACCCAGGATCAGTTCAGTCGTGCAGTCGTGTCCGACTCTTTGCGACCCCATGAATCGCAGTACGCCAGGCCTTCCTGTCCATCACCAACTCCCGGAGTTCACTCAGACTCACGTCCATTGAGTCTGTGATGCCATCCAGCCATCTCATCCTCGGTCGTCCCTTTCTCCTCCTGCCCCCAATCCCTCCCAGCATCAGGGTCTTTTCCAATGAGTCAGCTCTTCGCATAAGGTGCCCAAGATAGCACCCAGGATAGCACACAGTATAACATAAGCATTCGGTACACGTTCACAGAATCAAGCACACACCCAAGAGATGGCAAGTAGGGAAGTCAACAACCGTGGTGAGCTGAACCTCAGCTCCAGCTGTTCCACCCTTCCCTGCTGTCGCTCACACTGTCCCTTCTGCCAAGAATATCTTTCCTCACCCTCCCAAATGGCTCATCCTGCTCATCTCTCCAGATACAGCGCAGACATACAGCACTTCAGGAGCCCTTCCTCCACCACCCCCAGGATGGCTCAACTGGCCCTCCGCCACGTGGTCAGTGCCCTGCACAGCCTTCAATATTTCATCACTTCAGGGGGTTGTAATCACCAATTCCACATCTGTCTCCTCTATAGGGTTGTCAGTCCTCTTGATATTTTTAATGCCTAGCCTTCTAGTTGGCACAGGGAAAGCATTCAGTAACTGAACAAATTGACTGAGTCTTTGAAAGAAAAAACAGTCACCTGGTAAACCTAGTCACTTAAATTTTGTTTTCTGTTTGCTTTTTCACCTTGCTTTCCATTTCAGAGCAGATGTTTCCAGAGAGATCTACATCTGGGTTTCCAAAATGCTAGAACAGGAGAAGGCATGAAGGGCAGGTTGGTTTAGAAGTGGGAAAGATCCAGGCCCAGTATGAGAAGGGTTCATTCCACAGGAGTAGGGGCATTTCCTGTCTCTGACAAAGGACCTTTATGCAGTCTGTCCCCCCGAGCTCGGCCACCCACCTGAGATGGGAATTACTGGGGAGGGGGTCGGGTAGGGTCCAGTCTCACCTCACACGGCACTGCAACTGCCCTCACCTTCAGGAGGAAAGAGTTGCGGACTCTCTAACAGTCCCTGATGCCCATATAGCTGGCCAAGGCAGTCTGGGGCGGCTTCAACGGATGAAAATGAGACTGTCCCTAAAGATACGGTAATGACTACAGAAGAGCTGAGGGCTGAGCCAAAACAACCGGTTCCCGTGGCACCTAGAAAATGTAGGGAGCTGCTGAAGGAACTTAACTCGTCAAAGGAAAAAGATACCCAAGTAGGACCCCACCTCCCGGAACTGCTAGGAGCATCACTACAGACTCAGAGCTAGATGAGAGGGGAACAAAAGCCTCTCCCCAAATAAAGCCAAATACACAAGGTAACCACCCTCCAAATCCTCTCCTGTCGAATGCCCTATTATTACCTTTTGCAATCTTGCTTCTGGAAAGCTTCAAAGTCACCACCAACCAACCCTTCTCAATGAACAATGGCATTTAATAATTGCTCATGGTTCTCGCCTGGGAAGCCAGGCAAGCACCCACAATTCATTACACGTGTGACCTTTCGAGCCCTCAGCCCCCAAATGATTTTCACTCACTTTAATCTGACTCCGATTCAAAACAGATCTGCTGTCAGCAGCCTGCACTCTGTAGCCCCGTAGATGGGCAGTGCCTACGGCTAATCTTTTAGTGCCTTAATCATAAAATGCAGCACTTCTCCAGCTGTTTTCACCCAAACAGCCAGAAAAGGGGGTGAGCGGGGTGTTAGAAATGATGAATTATGAACTCCAAAGTAGTATTTCATTAAGCAAGATCGGACGCTAAAACTTTAACTGTGCTCTCTGCTATTGAAAGGTCATTTTATAAAAACCTAAAGTAAGAGGTTTTTGAAGGCTCTCTGGTTCACAGAGGAGCTCATCGCCCTGCACCAGGTGGCGGGGGAGGGGAGCAGGCACAGCAGTGGGGGTCAGTCTGAAATGTTTTTTAAACTCTGGCCACTTTAGATTTTTGCAACGTGATGCCAAGCACATTCAACAGGTCTACAAATGCACTGCATTAGCCTAAATTTAGTGGGTGTTAATTGAAATCAGAGCTGCAGTCGTTACCACCGACATGTTTCTAAATACTACCCAATAAATTTTTGTCTGTTTCAGATTCTCTGTGACAACCAGCAATGAAAAACCAAGAGCGGGCACGTAAAACGGTCTTCTTATGTACCTAGTCCTCCGGCATGCAGACAAAAAGATGTCTGTGCGGATCTGGCCTGTGTCCGCGCACACAGACGTGTGTGTGGATAAACACAAGATCCATGTGCGTGCCTTGCCCATTTTTAGAAGGCAAACGGGGAGACATGTGCACGGACACACAAATATACTCTCTGTGCTCAGGAAACTTCTTTTTCGCTAATGCACCTCCATGGAAAGCAACACGGGCCTCTCTCCATGTGACAAAAACATTCTCATTTATCGCGAAGGGGGTTGGGGTGCAACTTATGGGCCTTCTTTTTTTTTTTTTTTTTTTTAAAGGCTTAAAATGTATTTTAATAAGTTCATGTTGCATTATTTCATTTCTCAGAAAAACTTCAAAGGTATTAGGGACAAATCAAACATGGTACACCAATAAAAAATGCACAGCATAACTACCTAAGATAGGCAAAGCTAAGAGCTACCGTCTGACATTCAGCATACAGCAACCCTGTTCTCAAGATTGTACTAGGCCTATCAAGAAAAGCTGTGAATGGCAACATCACAGACACAAAAGGGCCTCTGGGTTGTCCTTACCCAAGAAAAAGATGGAGGCAAGTTTAACACAAGACTTTTTAAAGATACACTAAATGAAAATCTCTAAGAGAAAATGTCTTCCTTGGGACATGAAAGGGTAATATATGGGACATAACAGAACCGTATGTATGTTGTCTGTGACCTCTGTGGACATGTGCCTGAATTCCCACCTGGAGTGATTGGAAGAGTGGGGCCAAGGTCATTGGGGGATGTTTGGTTTTTGTGGTATATGTGGCAGGATCTCTGGGGTGAGACAGTGCACTAAGTCGTGTCCAACTCTTGTGGCCCCATGGACTGTAGCCTGCCAGGCTCCTCTGTCCATGGGATTCTCCAGGCAAGAATACTGGAGTGGGTTGCCATTTCCTTCTCCAGGGATGGGCCTTCTTTTTATTCAGATGGGTTATTTCCCTTCCTTTCTCTCTGGCTTGCCTCACTCCCTTCAGGTAAACCTTGTTTCAATTTAAAACAAAACAAAATTAAAATTTCCTCCAGAACAGAGCATTTAAGGGTCAGCCAGGAAAAGGTCTGCAATACATAGAATTTGAAAGGAAGAAGGCAGGGGCCTGGGGGAAAGGAGAGAGGAGACTGGAAAAAGAACGGTCGGCTTTCCTAAGGTTCTGAGATTCCTCAGAAAAACAGCTGTTTCATCCTCCCAATTACTCATTAGTTTGTTATTAGTTTACATGCAAAGAAAAGAAGTGGCTTAGTGCTCTGAGTCATGATTGCAGCTCAAATGAAAGGAAAAGGGAGGCAAGTGTCTGGTCCTCCAGCCCTATGTAATTTGCCCTTCTTTGATCGTCCAATGATAATTTGAGGACTTCCCCAGATCCCAGTAGGATTGTCTGACTTTGCCTGGAGTCTATTCCATCTGAAAATAAACAATGCAGTCAGCATCCACAGCAGTGGGCCAGGAGGAACCTGGGAGGCAAATATGTTTACCAGAGACTGCCACCACCAAAGGACCAGGCTGCAGCCCCAGCAGCAGATCCTCCTGCCATTTCTTTCCCTACATACACCCCATCGATCTGATTACTCAAATGAGTTATCAGCTAAGGAGCCCCACCACTCCACAGAGAAAACTCACTCTCATACACACATCCCCTCCCATAGTTTGGTACGTGCCTGATATGTAAACATACAATTACATGTATGTTTATATATCACACCCAAAAAGTGTACACTCAGGCCTGCTGCAGCCCCCAAAACACTACAAGTGCACACAAAAACACACAGGTTCTGTCAACA
The DNA here is from genome assembly GCA_006408695.1 of Aepyceros melampus. Taxonomy (NCBI): domain Eukaryota; kingdom Metazoa; phylum Chordata; class Mammalia; order Artiodactyla; family Bovidae; genus Aepyceros; species Aepyceros melampus. Next base: position 268,781 of record SJXQ01012229.1, read on the forward strand.
CACAATCCATGCCCTTCCTCAACCACACAACAGTGAGCCTGTGTGCACAGTGCGTGCAAACAAGTGTGCCCACACACACGCACGCTGACCCCTTCAGAGAAAGCAGGGTACCTTGGCCTCAGAATCCTGTCCCCCAGTCACACAGAGCTCGAGAAAAACCAATGAGTCTGGGCCTCCTCTGAAGGGGCTGGAAACATTTCTACAGAAAAAGAACTTCTTCATGCAGAAATTATTCAGACCAGTCCAATTCATCCCAGCACTGAAGCCCTGCCTCTCCTCTGAACTCCACGCTGTCTACAAAAGCCCACCAGATGGTCTGTGAGAAGATGAACTGAACTCTCTTTGGCATTCAAGCTGAGTCAACAAAACAGCAGGTCAGTGTCACTTAGGAATCTGTTAGAAATGCAGAGGCTCAGGCCCAAGGCCGGACCTACTAAATCAGACACTGTGTTGTGACAAGACTCTCAAGGATTTGTGTACACACTCAAGTTTGGGAAACATGCCTTAAGAGTCCAGCCTTCCTACAACCAGGACATGCTCAGCTGAGATCATCCTGTCCTTACCAGCCCTAAATGCCCAGGGGGTCCCTAGCTCCTGAAGAGCAAGCAGGAGCATTCCTCCACTGTCAGACCTTGTACCTCCTCTCTCACCCTCTCTTACCAGCAATAACTTGTGCTAACAACACAGCCTCAGGTGTCCAGACTCGCTTGCATCTCTAAACCCACCAGGAGCTCTGTGAAACTAACAGTTTTCTCCCCACTAATTGTCTCATCACTCTACAACTGCTGCTTTTTATTTCATTATGCTTCTCATCAGTCTCAGATAGGAATATAACCGAAAAAGAAATTGGAGGGGAACAATTTCAATATTTCAAAACACATGCAAATCAATGCCCAGAATCCTACCTGGAGTGTTTTTATTGAGACAATTCTGTGCTTGTCTGAGAGATGACCTGATAATAAATAAATTCATTCTTGCAAAGGTAGACTTTCTCCCCACCTGATAAAGCTAATTATACCAGCACAACATAACATCCTCCTAAATGCCTGATAACCTCATCCTGTTACTCAGGAAATATTATTTTTAAATAGGTATGATAGATACAAACTGAAACACTCGGATTTCAATTCCAGTCCCAATTCCCGGATCCCCTCTCTGAGTAATTTAAGGACTTCCTCCAGATAGTTTTTCATATTCTTTTAACTGACATTTTATCTTTATACAGTATCTCACAGAATGAGCACGCACTAAGACAATGACAGCCAAGAAGGCCTGTCATTTCTCATTCCGACAAAGACAGATGTCTTACACTAGCTTATGCCAATAATAGAGCCAACAAAAAACAAAAGAGACTACACCTGCCGCTGATGTAAAGGCACCAATTCACATTTGTGACACTCATTTGTCAATTAACAGATTTCTCCCATTGTTGACATGCGAGACTTAAAAGATGTGGGCTCGAATGTGATGAATTAAAAAAGACAGATGAGTAAGCTATGAGCTGCAAAGTAATGCTATAATGTGCTTTAGATATGAATATCAACTGACACCCCTGACAGGCCATACAAGGTTTTATTTCATTTTGCACTGTATCGAGGCTTCATACCTTGTCTTCTTTGTTCGCTTTTCATCAAGCTCCTAACATCTCATTCTGACAGCCAGAGACATTTAAGGCACTTTCGTTTCAAATGCAAGTTAGCGTACTTGATTTGTCATTAAAATGCAAAACGATTGCTGGTGCAGGTAAGTGTAGATATGCTTAAAAGGTTGAATCTGCAAAGGAAAAGCTGAAAATGGTTTGGGTTCCTGTCTCTACCTCCTTCACAAGCCTGGCCACCTCTGGGGGCCACCTGACACCCAGTTGAGAAAGAGACTTGCCCCATGAGGGCCTCCAAAGCTTCCCTGCAGGGGCAGGAACAACATGTGGACTCAGAGGTGAGCTGGACTTCCCAGACACTAGGCAGATCCCAGAGTTACTCACATCTGAACCAGTCAAGCACACAAAGAACATTCAGCCTGTGCAGACAAAGCATGGACAGGCTTAGGTCAAGATGCTCTTCTTTCCCATTGAGCCCCCCTCCCAATCTGATGTCTCCTCCGCCTCCTACATGGAGAGAGAAACACACCCCAGACACTCCTGTGGGAGATGGATGAAGGGTCAGATAGGAGCTTCTGGGAAGAACTTATTTTTAATGACCTTTAGTACAGCTCAGTAATTTTACTCTTTTGTAAATTATATTAAGGAAATAGTGAACACAATGAAACAGAAGATTTACAGGCAAAGCAGTTCATCCCAGCATTTCTTATTAATATGAAATGGTGGAAAACAATACATAAATATACATCAACCAAAAAGAGAATGGCACAATCACAGTGCATCTGTGAAAAAAATATTATGTAATCACTGGAAAACCACATTATTCATGAAAACTGAATCACAGGGTTATAATGTTGAGGAAAAAAGGACACAAGTCTATACAGTTGACCCTGGCACAATGCAGGTTGGAACTGCACAGAGCCCACTTATACTTGGGTATTTTTTCAATCGCAGGAACTTCAGCGCTACACAATATGCCACGGGCGGAATGCCAGGATGCAGGGGATCTCTGGATGCGGTGAGTCAAGCACAAGCTACACACAGATGAACCCTCACGTCACTCAATTAATTGTATGTACAGCCTGAAACCCAATTTTGTAAAAAAAAAAAATAAAAATAAAATTTTTTTTAATGTCTTACATGCTCAAATGTTAATAGTGGAATACTGGTTCATTGTTCAGCTGCAAGCTTGTGGCTTTTTAAAATTTCCTTCTGTATATTTTCCCTGTATTTTTATAAAATAATTACTTTATAACCAGAAATAAAACTTGAAGAGCTGATTTTAGAAAGTGAACATTTCTTTGGCACAATTTTCTGTTCCCTAGCACCAACCCACCATTTACACTTTCTGGACCTCAATTTCCTCTGTCAAAACGAAGTGTTAGACCAGTGGTTCTCAAACTGTGTTTCACAGAACCAAGTGAACCACAAGGGGCTTCTGAGTTACTTCAAATGACTAATTTGAATTCAACTTTTAAATTACTTTAACAATTTTTTCTAATTTAAGAGCGCTATGTTCTCTCAAGTACGTTTGATACCAAATTTCAACACACTGCAGAACAGCATATTATCTTGTACTGACAAATTAACTCATTTTATACAGATCTCCAAGTTTCTTCCTACAATTGTCTAGTTTAAAATTTTCCTGTTATTTGCAAGGTGAAATTTAAGGGGGAAGGAAAATTGTTACCATTTGCAACTACTTACTGAGTGAATTAGTATTTCGAGCCTGCACACTCTGAACCAAATGCAGGAATACTTTGAACACTGTGGCAAGTATAAGATTGCATTCTGTCTCTCACACCTCAATATCAAACCCAGGGTTCATCTGGGCAGCTTCACTGCTTTTTTGCTGGCTCACTTTAAAAAATACTAAAACCATTTTACTTCATAACAGTCTATATAAATTTTTGTGGAACAAGGATCCTGCCGCTAGAAAAATCATTCTTAAAAACCACCGGATTAAACCAACCTACCTCCATCTGTCTCATGGTATGTGGGTCTGTGAAGCACAGCACAGGTATCACGGGATGAGAGGAGGACTGTTACAAAGGCAGTCCAGGGCAATCCCACTCCCACTCTTACTATATGACACTGGGGGAGGTACTTGACCAGTCTAAGCCTTGGTTTACTTGTAAACAGTTTTGATTTTTTTTAATCATAAAGTTGGGAAGGTTCAGTGAGATAGAACAGTAAGCACTAAATAACTTAGTTGATGTTACATCATTAGTACTTGTGTATGTGGGAGGAAGGAATGGCTGAACAGTGGACAGCTCAACATGACACTTTGCAGACAAAACTGACAAAAATGCTTTTGTACAGCCAACAGAAATTTCTTTGCTAAATCCAGAGCAGTTGCTCTCTAGCTTGCCTGGCCCATGTTCCTTTCCTCATTTCCTCGCCTTCTCTATCATCTGACTAGTTTATACTTCGGAAGCACATCTTCTTTTAATAGTAGATCAATCTCAGATCTCCACTTTTTATCTCCCTCACCACTATCTAAACATGCACCATCTAATTTTACAATTACTTCTGGGACAAGGCTTCTAAGAAGCCCTTTTTGTAAAAAAAAAAAAAAAAAAGCTAACACAGAAACTGTTAGTTACAATAGAACTGATCAATGCAGATCAGAAATAACAGACAAGGCAAATTTTACTAAAAGAAGAAAATCAGATAGGATAAACGTAGGGATATGGAAAATAGTCACATGCTCCTGGCAAGGAAATACACCATAGAACTACGATCTCCCTTTTGATTTGTACAAGAGTCACAAATAACACATGCCACATGAACCCAAGCAAAATACTCTCCAAGATGATTCAGCTGAAAGAAACAGAAGTATCGAAAATGAAATTAACAATTCCAGGGATAATTGCTCTCTTGGTCCACAACCCACAGGAGCAAAACTCTTCTTACATTCAGTATTTCATTTGATCTTCACAATTCTGATAGGTGAGTACCATTATCCCCTGTCTGGAAAGTCACAACACAGATTAAATGATTTGCTCAGTAGGTCACAGATCATCTGTGATGGAGTGAAGACTAATAGTTAGGTATCCTGTCTCATGATTTCACTGTTTTTCCACCAAATCAGCTCCAGCCAAAAGTCCCCTGACTTTGTGGTCTCCAACAAAGATTCTGAGCTTCAAACTAGCAAAATTTCAGTTTCTCATTCAAAATTTAAAAATTACAATGACAATAATGCATCATGTAATACATTATATGATGTTAACTTATTGTGGTAACCATTTTGCAATATACACATTTATCAAGTCATTATGTTGTAGACTGTCACCTAATGTGGTGTGATATCAATTATATGTCAATAAAACTGGGGGGGGATGCACCATAGTTGTGTAGTATTTAGTAATTGACAAAGCATTTGCATTCATATAAGCTGTCTCCTGTGCAACTCAGAGATTTCCTGAGGAAAAAAGTGAACAGTATGCTTTGCCTGTAACTGGGAGAAAACAGAGACTCATGCTTCCTGAAAGGTTGTCTGGATGAACAGCAGCAGCAATAGGATTCACACCTGAGATGGATCCAAAAACTATGGTGGCTCAACCCCTAGAGTCCCCTTATTAGACCACAATGAAGTCTGCTCTATTTTTTGTTGCTGTTGACCTTCCTAAAGGAACAGGGCAAGTTAATCCAACCTAATTTTCTAGACTTCTAAAATACTAGCATTTGATGTAAAGATTCACTGCCTAAAGTTTAACCTAGCCTGAAATATGATAAGGTCAAATAAAAGTTTGGGAAGAAAAACCAGCAACAATCTTGAAGCAAGAACACAGGCAGGAGAGCTGTCCCCTGTTCATGGGCCCGAAGACAATTTTCCGCTTCTCTACCACTTAGTCACCAACCTACAACAGCTCACCAGGCAAAGATCTCAAAGATGACGATCGATTGGAATTGTGGGAAACACAATGGAATCCAATGCAATGTGGCAGCCAAGGAGGTAGGCCGCATGGTTATACAAAACTGCATTTAGACCTTGGCTCCTCCCCGACCAGCTGTGTCCTGTGGGGCAAGTCCCTTAAATTCAGCACACTCACATTTCCTGACTTTAAACTGTGAAGAACACCTAGCTTGCCATGAGGACCAGAAGTAACCAGGTGAACTTTCTTGTAAAGTAGAAAGAGAGACAGACATAGAGAACAAATGTAGGACACCAAAGAAAGGAAGAGGATGTGGGATGAACTGGGAGATTGGGATTGACATGTATACACTACTATATATGAAACAGATAACTAATCAGAACCTATTATACAGCACAGGGAACTCTGTGCTCAATGCTCTTTGGTGACCTACATGGAAGGAAATCAAAAAATGAGGGGATATATGCATATGTATAACTGATTCACTCTGCTGTATAGCAGAAACTAACATAACATTGTAAAGCAACTATATCTCAACAAGATTTTAAAAAAAAAAGGTAATAATCAGAGGAAGCTATAGATGAATGGTAGTTATTGCTATCTTTTTGACTAGTATCATGTTTTTAAACATCCACTGTAACAAGTGAGGAATTCCCAGATCAGATGGCATCTTCCAATAGAGGGGCACATACCATGTGCAGGACCCTGCCCTGGGCACCCCTGACTGAGAAGCTGTTAAATCATTCTGGAAAAGCTCACACTCCATGGAGAGGGGGCAGAGTTACTACACAAGCCCCAAGGCATTCACAGAAATAATACCTTGCAAGCTCTCCCAGGGGAGAATGCACCCCATGTGCCAGCCCTTCATAAACAATGACACATGGAAAAACAATAATAAATATAATGATATCTGAAAGATGTGGTTTCAAGCTTTGGTTCCAACCCTTCTGGACAAGCTTCAGGGCCTCGCCAGGTGTGAAGCAGTAGCCGTCATCTAGAAGAATTGCATTAACCATTACTCTCCTAACAGGGTCATTACCACGTATGCATGTCAGGGCCGACACTCAGGGCCCACTCAGCCAGGGAATGGGCTGCCCTCCATCAGCTCTCTATCTTACCGTCAACAAACTTCTCAACAGTGCATGCAGTAACTCTGCTTAAGTTCTCAAAGTTGCTGGTAGGTTTGGTTGTGGCCCTTCATTGTTCTAATAACTTCACCTGAATTAGTCTTCTCTCCACACTGAACATGAGAGCATTTGCCACGGGAAGTACCACATCTCTAAGTTTTAGGTGCTGGGGAACCCAGTATGCCCTGAATATTTACAGACCTATAATGAACAGAAGGGACTTCCTAAGAACAATGACCCAAGTCCTCAGCCCTTGCAGACTTCTCCGGACAGCTCTGGGGAACCATCCTTGCTATCCTGAGCAGTCCCCACCTCCACTCAGCTACATGACCATCTAGGTCATGGCCGTTAGAGCCATTCACAGCCCTTGGAAGTCACTTGGCCCTCAAGTGCGTCCATGGAGGAGTCCAGTCGTACATGGCAGCTAGAAAGGCCACTGCAACCCTACTGGCATCCCCAGAACATGCACCCCAGGCCTGACCTCCACCCACCCGCTAAAGGGAAGAAGACAAGGAAAACCATCCACGGGGAGGGCGAGGGTGGGATGACTGGGGAGAATGGCGTTGAAACATGTATAATATCTTATGTGAAACGAACCGCCAGTCCAGGTTCGATGCAGGATACAGGATGCTTGGGGCTGGTGCACTGGGATGACCCAGAGGGATGGTATGGAGAGGGAAGTGGGAAGGGGGTTCAGGATGGGGAACACGTGTACATCCGTGGCGGATTCATGTTGATGTATGGCAAAACCAATACAATATTATAAAGTAATTAGCCTCCTATTAAAATAAATTTATATTAAAAAGAAAACATTGGAGGAAATCTTGATAATATCTTGCTATTGATAACTTATATGGGAGAAATAAAACATAAACCATGTGTTATTTAAAAAAAAAAGAAAAACCATCCACTATATGGTTAAATTCACCTCTACCTACAGTCATTCTTCTGGGGTGTCACTTAGTGGACTGGAAAAAATGCAGTGCCCCTCAGAGGCAGGACACTGGACAGAATGACCTTCAGGAGTCACTGGTGGCCTCCGCTTTTCTATACCCCAGGTCAGCCTGACTTTCCCTACCTAAGCCCAGACTCCAAGAACAGAATTCAGGGTGCTGGTTTGCTACATCCAATTACAACTGGAAGGAAGGTTATCTTTCTATGATATGATTTCAGCTCAGGCATTTGGGGAGAATTCGCAAGAGCCACCAGGATAGACTCACAATTCAGCTGTCAGCACCGATGAAGACAGCCTGCCTTCCCAGGCCCACCCTCCAAGACTTCATCACTGCCTGCTCTTGGGAGGTTTCAAATCCAGAGGAGGTGAGCTACCACGGTGATGCACTTAGAGAGGACAAGAAATTTATTCTGAAAAATAAGTCCCTGAAATAAAATTTGCACTCCACCAGGCAATTCCAACGCACCCCCAAGACTGATGGCCAAGCAGGCAAGTGCCCCCTCCTTCAGCTTCTCAAGGCAGACTGACAGGAAAGGCTCTTGACTTCATCCCCTCTTGCTTCCTGCCCCTCAACTCCACAAAAATGCTTTTCGGCAGATCCAATCATCACAGCTGCTGCAGAACAAATATAAAAACTAATTAGAATTTCTGAGGAACAAGGCACCTCAAAACTCTTATGTTTAAACATCTAGATGGGACTCTGACTCAGTGAAACTGAAGAGTGTCTTGGAAAAATGGAGCTTTTGCAAACAGTGTTCTGTTTGAAAAGAATTCATCTAAATTATGCCCCGTGCTGTTATTTCTTTAGCAGCACAAGGGCAAAAAAAAAAAGTTAGCTCCAATTAGGGCAACTTTAATTGTAAAATAATAAAAATGAAAAGAGGCTTCCTTTGCCACCATCCTATGTTCTCGCTCCACTCACATCTGCTCTACATCTAAGTTTGGAAAAGGAGAAAAGACGGAGTATAAAAACTAGCAGCTGAGTAGGGACTACAGACGGCAACAACACTACAAATGCCACATTTTGACAGTGGTCAACAGCAAAGGGGTTTTCTTCACCCATTTTCTCTCACCTCACTGCTTCTCACAGGTGCTCACAGCTCTTTCTGGAGGTATACAGTATCTGGAAATTATCTAGTTTTGGTAAACAAAGCTACACAGAGAAATCATCAATTTCTCTTGAACACATACCAAACTAAATCAGGCTCAAATTCCAAGTATCGTCCCCCACCTCTAACTGTGAAAGTCTTTTCTGCTCCAAAGGCCCATGCATTTACTAAAATAATTTGAGACTTCATCAGGAAGGCCATTATGCTGGCAAACATTAAATAATTCAAATGATTCCTCGTATATAAATATTTCACATCAGATATTGATTTCCGAATGAAGTGCACATGAAGAATGGCCACATTAAGCAGTGTCCGAGCACATGCTGGTGTTCCAAAATACACGTAGCATCTTACTGCAACGGAAAGACGGAATTCCACACAAGCTCACACATGATTACATGTACCATCTACATACAAATAAAACTGCTGCCTCTGATTCCCATTCCTATCAGATTCAGAACGTATCCAGTGGAATCTTCAAGAGAGCAAAGTAAAAGGCTTTGAAACACATTTTTAATTTGTTAAACTGCTTCACTTTCAGGGGATTAACAGGGCTTTGATAAGGTTACAACTGATGCTGAATACTTGAACCGCCATGTCCTGAAAACACTCAATTTTAACCTTGAGTGAGACCAAGGTGAGATTTTAGCACTACCAACCTTTAAAAATCTCTGGCTGCTAGTCCCCATCCTGTATCAAAAAAGTAGAGGGAAAAAAATCTTGTTTCTAAAAGTTGCGAGAAGAAAAGAAAAAAAAAAAAACAGGGCTGAGATGTGACCCCACGCACAGGGTTTCCCTGAGAGGCACAAACAGCAGTCTTGTTAAAAGAGGTGAACAAAGAACAGAGACGCATGATCAACATCATTAACCAGGGCTCCGGGCGGCACAGAATAAACCAGCTTGAAACACACGCACACTGAAACCTCACAACTTTCCAGGCAACCTCAGGAGCACAACAGCCCAGGATCCCAGCCAAGCTTGAGATGTGGAAAGGAGAGAGTGGGTCCTTGCTGGAGCCCCTCCCCTAGCTTCTCCAGAAACACTGTCCCTTCCCTGAGCACCCAAAGAAAAAAGCATAACAAGAGCAAGTGGATTTGAACCAAGTAAAATATGTCCTCCTCCTACCCCAAGTCAGCAGCACAAAACTGAGCAAATTAACACGCACATATGATCCCCAAATGTATCTTCCAGGAAAGTACCGCATCATTGATTGAGACAAGATTTTGTGAACGCACACACACATACCCATACACACACACTCAAACTTTCTTTTACCGGGACAATAGCCGAGAAGAAAACACAACCCCTCAAGACTTAGCAAAAGCTAAATCCTGTCTCCTCTTAGCTGCAGCATTCGGCTGGATGTAGCTAAATTCACAAAATGTTCCCTTGGCATTTAAATTCTCTTTTTCTTTCCTTTTATTCTCCTTGTGAGCAGAGTTGGGGGGTGGGTGATGCATAATACGTCAAAAGACAAAGCAACTTCAAAACAAAATCAGTTATTGTAAACAAGCCTTGTGGGGATTTCTGTCCCTCCTCTCCCCCCACCCCAAGAAAAACAGCCCTGCCAGTTGTAATAGAAAGCCGAGTACAGATAAATCAATTAGCTTGCTAATTTCTCCCCTCTCATTTATTTAGCTCTGCACTGTATTTGTCGTAATTGACTACAATTATGTTAATTACTAACTCCAGTATAATTACTATATTTATTGTCATTGAGCATGCGATGTACCCACAGCAAAGCTGGCATTTGTCGGGCATCAAGAAACCAAACTGTCGAGAGGTGATTCTCGGCAAACTGGCGGATGTGGCTTTGGCAAATGAAAGGGCAAAAGAGATTTCATGCAATGTTAGTTTGAAAGCACCGGTTCATTAAGGATATTAATTTTCTGATAACTACACATTTAGGCATGACACACTCGCGCAGTATCTACAGGATTTTGCAATTATTAATGCGTGACAGTTTCAAATGCTAAGTGAATCAATTAAACAGCAGCATTCACAATTTGAGAAGAGATAACTGCTTCATAACTACCTAAGACTACAATTTTCACATGACAAAAAAGAGCCATTGAGGCGCCTTCAAAACCTGACAGGTCAAGAAAGAAGTTTGAAACAAAAGCACCTTACAACCATCATCTCTCCTCTTTACTTGTCAGATCAACTTTGCTAGTGTCTCCCCAGAAACGGCATCACATGCCAGCTGCCACAAGGTGATTTTTCATGTCTTGTCAAAGAAATCTTTTATTCTATTTGCTCTGCATTAACATGTTACATTTATTGATCAAGGGCCTGTTCCTCAGCCACAGCAGGGCACTGAGCTCTCCATGCCTACGGGGCTTTGATGTCCCGGTGACATTCGAGCCCGAATAATGCACATACTAAATGGATTTAATGCAGAAATGTGTTTGGGTCTGACAGTTACATTAATAACAGCCCCTCACACTGATAAATATGCAATTGCTACTATTAAGAGTTACCCAATTATGGGGAAAATATTTCTCTACCTTATAAATAAATCCATCAGGAAAAAAAAAAGTTTTAACAATGGTGCATTTCCTTAAAACACTTCTCCAGCTGCAGAATACAGCCCGTGTGCCGGGGTTAACACCCCCTCTCCCCACCCTCCTCTCCAATTGTTTTTAGTAAGTCTTGCTTTATCTCAAAAATGGTTCAGGGATTTTTTTTTTTTTTAAAGCTCTTTTGTCGGTCTTCCCTGTTCTACCCGTCTCTTATTTCTTCAGAATCAGAGAAAAAGCAGACACCCAAGAGACTGAAAAATTGGGTTCTGTATAAACTCAGAGAGGAGCTTAAGGGAGGTGGTGCAAAGGTGGGGGGCACATAGCTGATCCCCATAATGATGGGCCTGGAGGAGGAGGTGTCTTTTTCTTTAAAGTCTAAAAGGAAACCTGAGTATGTGTGTATGTCTCTCCCTCATTTAAAATCCTGAGCGACCTTGTGCTGCAGCACTGATGAGGGTGAGAGTGCAAAGGCGGAGAGAAAGCAGCTGGGACAGAAGAGAGCTTTTATGGGGAAAGCCTCGGCTAGAGAGCGTTTGTAGATATCACATCCCTGCAACTAAACACAGACACCCAGCAAAAAAGCGCAATTGCTCCCCTTTCATTATAAAGGGGCAGGAACAGCTGAAATCACCAACATGGCAGTCCCTGAAGAGACAAGAGGAACAAGGCTTTTCATGAGGTGGGTGTGTGCGTGCAAGTGAGTGCAAGTCCAAGCGCGCGTGCATGCACACACACACACCTTCTTTTCCCTCCAGAACCAAAAGTCATGCACACAGTCATCTGTCTCAAGGTTCTTCATCCCGAGGCTGCGACAGCAGAGCCACAGCAAATGCTAACCCACTTCTTCCCCTGACAGTGGCTGTGGCCGTCTAAGGCACACCCAGGGTGAGAGGGAGGTGGTAGCGATAAAAGGGATGAGGTCTCTGGGAACCCTCCACTCCCAGCCGACCCAGGCCTCACGAGGCCTTTGTACATCAGGAAGGCTTGGGAGAAACTGGAGAGAAAAGGAAATGTAACAGACAGAGCCTTAGGCTTCTTTGGGCTCCAACCTGGAGCTGTAGGAGCCATTCTGATCCTGCTACTGTGAATTCTACAGGTTGTGATTTTAAAAAACAAACCCCCCTCTGGGGGGGGAAAAATAACTGCCCATCTTCAAAGAAAACACTGATTTAAATCATGAGGAGCAATCTAGAGTAACTGTAAAGCTGAAGTCAAACCACAGGGAGCCATTTAATCCCAGCTCTCTCATTTAACCATCAGTGTGGTCTGAGGGAGATTTCTTCCTTTATCGGGCCTCAGTGGCTCCATGTGTAAAAGGCTGGTGGAAAGACTGAATGAGCTGCCACCCAGTAGGTGTTCTGCCCAGCCTTACTTAGCATGTAGCAAGTACTCCATGACACCGGTTCTGTGTTAATAAAATAAACATGATGACTGGTATCACTTATTTGATCCCTTGTCCCTGGACTCCTTTGCACAACCTAGCAAGTCACCCCTGGGCACTTATCTACGGGGCTGCTTTCTCCCATGAAGCGAGCTGTTCCCAAGCGCTCTCTGACAGGACCCAAAGGTCCTCCTCGACACAGTGCAGCTGGCATGGCAGAGGGAAGGCTCTTTTGTCCAAAGCTGTCTTAACTTTGGCCTTACCCAAAGTAAGGTGAGCCCTTACTCCAGGACTCACCCACTAAACGCTCACCCCATCAATGCGATAGAACCTCATGGTTTAGAAGATGCAAAACCAGTGAGTCGAGAGTCTGAAAGGGTTACGCTCACCTGTCTCTCCCCCCACCTATTCCCTCAAATCAGCACTGCCCCCAGCAGCCACCCTGACAGCACACAGCAGCATCACCACGTGCGTGCGTTAACGACGACCGGAGGGAGGGGGAGTAGCAGGCAGGGCCCAGGTTCCAAACAGCTTAGGGAGAGAAGCTTTACCAAGAAAGGAAACCCAGGATTCTGGGTTTCCAGTCCAGTGGTTAAGATGCCACACTTTCAGAGCAGGGGGTACAGATCTGATCCCTGGTCTGGGAACTAAGATCCCACATGCCACACATGAGGCTAAAAAGAATAAGAAAAAAATAAATAAATAAACCCAAGATTCTGAAGGAGTTAAATGGGTGAGATGAGAAATAAAAGGCACTTAAAATGTCTAGGAATTTCTCATCCTGGAGGCAGCCCTGTAGGAAATCTGGAGACGAGGTTTATGAAAGCCCTTTCTAAACCACACTGCAAGTCACAGTTGCATGGAGCAGCACCACCTCTAAGAAAGCTGAACCTCGGGAAAGCCCCATGTCCTCTCAGACAACTCGCACCAATTGCCCACCACTTCCCCACCTTGGTCTTATACGCTATGGCTCAATACCCCCATTTTCTGGCCAATGGGTGGAAATCTGCAAAGTCAGGACATTTAGTGGGGAGAGAGGCAGGAAAGTACCATATAAACCTCTTTTGCAGTGGCCTGCTACCCACTCCCCTCACCATCTTCCCTCCCTCTCTGTTTTTCTTGAAGCTGTTTTTGGTAATAACACAGTCACAAAGGGCTTCCCTGCTGGTTCAGAGAGTAAACAATCTGCCTGCAATGCAAGAGACACAGGAGACGCAGGTTCGACCCCTGGTTTGGGAAGATCCCGTGGAGGAAGATATGGCAACCCACTCCAGTATTCTTGCCTGAAAAGTCCCATGGACAGAGGCACCTGGCAGGCTGCAGTCCTAAGGGTCACAAAGAGTTGGACAAAACTGAGCAACTAAGCATGCACGCACAGTCACCAAGGTCACTTCAGAAAGTGCTGTAAGTCAAGGAAATATAAGTCTTGCTACTGAGACATTAAATATTACCTGCCAGCTCATTTTCCACTTCACCTTTTGACTGTATGTTCAGCTGGTAGTTAGAGACTCTAGACTGGCCAATGATATTTTTAGAACCAAAAAAAAAGGCAGGAGTGGGGGTTTACTTTTCATAGCATTGCCCAGCATTGCCAGAGAGAACACGGCTTCTAATATGTAGACCCTCCCTCCTTTAATCACTCAAGGCTTATCAAGACCCTAGAACTATTGTGAAAATTCACCAACAGTTCTCTTACTAAACCCTATCTTTCCCATCATCGTCTCTTCCTCTCAAGTCTCACCAACAAGAGCTCTGTTGCCACCCCCACTCCAATATGAGTGAGCTCCCCAAGTATGACCACTATATTTGGGATTTGAAAACAAATATGAACAAGGCCCTTGATGGCAAAGAAATGGTTTGATGAAGACCCAATACTAACAGAACATGCCCTTCGAGCTGTTCTCCTAAGAGTCTAGGCAGGGAACTCTCCCTTACTCATTCCTACTATAATTTGAACACAGGAATCCTTCTAGTTTGGAATGATGAAAAATGTGTGTAAGAAAAAGTGGGTTTAGTCTATGCAATGTCAGATAGTTGGCAAACCCAGGTATTTGTGCCAGTTAGAAGAGGCTAGGCTATGCTGTATTAAATATTCTGTCTTATGACACAAATTTCTCATTTACAGTCTATGTCCAACATAGATCAGCAATGGGTTCTGGCCATTTATGGTCAGAATCCAAGTCTGACAATCACAGCAAGCAGAAGAGAAAGTTGCAAATTATGTGCTGGCTCTTAAAGTTTCTGCCCATTGGTCATACCAAAGGGTACAAAGGCGTGCAAACATACCACATGCAGAAAGAGGAAATCTTGAATGTTTGTGAGGAATCCCAGTGACTATCAGAGAGTGAAATGGCCCTTACGGATAGTCAAGGGTGGGTTTTTAGCTTCTCTAGTGCCATGTTTAAGAACTAACCGTGGCTATGCCTACTTAAGACCTATTATTTGTGTTAAGTATTTTATACACAGTTGGCTTCCCTGGTAACTCAGATGGTAAATAATCTGCCTAGAGTGCAGGAGATCCAGGTTCAATCCCTGGGTCGGGAAAATCCCCTGGAGAAGGGACTGGCTACCCACTCCAGTTTTCTTGCCTGGAGAACTCCACGGACAGAGGAGCCAGGCTCCTACAGTCCATAGGTTGCAAAGACTCGGACATGACTGAGTGACTAAACCGCCACTTTATATATACAGTTACACATTCAATATTTTTGTAATAGCCCAAAGGCAGTTAAACAACGAGTGAAAGACAGTCATAAGATTTCAAGACAGGATGGTCTGACCACAAAGCCTTGGTTCTTTTCATCACACTGCCCATTTTCCCAACTGGGATGCAAGCTAACAGGCCCAGTGCCGCCCAGCTGTTAGTAACCAGGCATCGATGCGGTGGTGCGTTCATCCTCAAAGATCTGACAGTGCACCCAGTGTCCACCTCTCTGCCTGGTGGGAAGAACAGAGCCACAATTTTACTGGAGCTGCCCAACTCCCCAGTCATCACTGTCATCCTTGACAAAGTCAGAGAAGCAGCAAGCTCTCACCTAAGACATCTCCTAAGCAATTCTCTCATCCAGTACATTTACCAGAGGGATGGTAAGTAAGATGCAACTGCCAATCATTTTTAAAATGTAAGCTTCCTCTTTCCATAGATCAATTAAGCCCTCTCAGTTCCACTGTCATATTGACACAGGTGTGTTTATCATTGTGTGCCGTGGGAACTCTGCTCTGCCCACTGTGTTCACAAGCTCAGTGGGCAACCTACTCAGGGCCCATGGGAGAGAGAAAGGGGGCACCAGAGAGAATACTGTACTTTCCCAGTCCAGGGAGAAGCAAAATGAAAGCTGCAACAAACTATTACCAAGTTCTCTTTTCCTTGATCAAGGAACCAGCACTGGTGACGGCAGAGGATTCTCTATATTGATCAGAGAAGCAAAATACAAAAACCTCAAAAGGAAAAAGCAAACCAAAAAAAAAAAGAGTTAAAGGAAGAGTTTGGGACAATGGATATTCAAATATTCCTGGTAGCACAGATTGGTATCACCTCTCGGGGGCAACCTGCCATCTGCATCAAGGCCTTCTGACTATTCTGTCCCCAGGAATTTGCCCCAAACCACTAATCAGAGATATTCATCAGTGAGTATCACAAGGCAAGTAATAAGAGAGAGATTTATAACAGTAAAAATCTGGAAACAATTTAAATGTCCAACAATAAGAAATAAGAACTAGAAGGACTGATGCGGAATTGAATCTGCAATACTTGGGCCACCTGATGTGAAGAACTGACTCATTGGAAAAGACCCTGATGCTGGGAAAGATTGAAGGTGGGAGGAGAAACGGACAACAGAGGAGGAGATGGTTGGATGACATCACCAACTCAATGGACATGAGTTTGAGCAAGCTCTGGGAGTTGGTGGTGGACAGGGAAGCCTGGTGAGCTGCAGTCCATGGGGTCACAAAGAGTCGGACATGACTGAAGTGGAGAAATAAGAAACCATTAAAACATGTAATGCCGTATTTATTGAGATGGGAATATGCTTCCACAATGTAAGCAACAGCATCATTTAAAGGATATTTGGCATCATGAAAAACCCAAGACAATAAAATGTTAACAATGGAGCTTCCTGGGTGGTAAGATTATCAGCAAAAATTTGAAAGAGGGTTTCTGTCATACGCTTATGGTTTTCCCAAGATTTCTATACTGATCACAGTTTTATTATTTAGCAGATTGCCTTCAAAAAATAAAATCTAAAGTACACTCTCATGTAGATATAAACACTGGGTGGATACGTGATCATTAACGCATCCAAGTGCAAGGGACACAACTTCACTCCTCTTGGCTGTTACCTAATAAGCTTCCTAAACCCTGTGTGGCCATTATAGAGGAGATGGCAGGACCCAACCTACCCCTGGGAATCGGGTCCAGAGAGCTGGTCCCAGTTCATTGTCTTTGTGGCTCACCTGAGTCTCATCCAGTCATAACAGAAAGAATGAGATCCGAGTTGAGAGAGTAGATATGTCTGAGTCTTTTAAGGGAGCCAGGAATTTTATTGGGACCTTTGTCTTGCTTCTCTTTCCAACCTGTCAGGGAACATACTGGGTCCAGGGACTTTCATCCTCCCAGGACAGAGTCACAGAAGCAAGACAGCCTCCATTTCCAAGACTTTCTGCATAGAGAAGTAACCAGTCTACTACTGTACAACCCAATCAAGGGAGGGATGGATTCATAGCTAATGCAGGAGAGAAGACCCAGAGGTGTAATGGGAAAAAAAAATTATGTTTCAGAGCTTACAAATCCATAACCACCCTCCCCTCCAGCATGAAGGGGTAGCCATAGAGCAAATCAGCAGCAACATCACTTTCATGAATGAAATTAACAATGATGATGGTGAATGAATTAACAGCAAGACAACAGAGAAGGATGACCTGATCGTGAGTGGTTAACTGAAGCCTAGTGCCTCTCTTTTAATTAACATCTTGGCAAGAAGCAATACGAATCTGGCCCCACGAGAAATTCTCATCTTAGTACATGCATGGACCAACTCTGGAGGATGACAAAGATCAACTACCAGTAGGGACCAGTGCAGGTGGGAACCAGGAAGCAAAGGACATATAAGTAAGGGAGAGTTTCTTTTCATTGGTTAGAGGTTTGTTCCTTCTAAAAATTGTCCCATGTGTACTATTAAACATTTTTAAATGAATAAGCAGAACTCCTTGCCTAAAAATAAGCTTTAGTCTAAAGCACAAACAGATTGCAGCTGATTCTGTGATTTATGGGAGTAGCAAAATTTGTATTAGGGGCTATGCAGAGGAAGCCTGCAGAGATGTCCTGTAAGAAGAAGCGGGGTGATTCTTCCAAACATAACAAAGTGAGAAGAATTTTGTGTTTCTGAAGGTAGCCCTGGAAAGAAGGTAAGGTACATGGAAAGCAGAGAAAGTGGCTGGGAAAGAGGGGCACCTGGTCACATGCAGGAGGCCTCAGCCTGATGAAAGGAACAGCCGGGGAGAAACTCCTCAGGGCAAGGGAGCACCCAGCAGACTTCAGGAAGAGCGCTATCCCAGCATCTCCTGCTGCACGCAAAATTACCACCCTACCTCTGCCGGTACACTTTGAACTGGCATAATACACAGTAATGTTGTACTGAGCATCAAGGGAGATGAAGTGGGTGTCGAGAGTGGGACCAGATAGGCTGCCAAGAGGGAGAGCAGAGAGTTAGAACCACGAGCTACGGTAAATCCAGGTGCAGAGCAAATATAGGGTGATATGCTCCCCGCCAAATCCCGTGGAATGACAAGACAGTGCTGGGAAGAAACCTTTTATAAAAGGTGGGACAGGGATCCGCAGTATTTCCTCTGGATATGACGATCCCCTCAGCCTGGTAGGAAGCACATTCCCACTTGTGTGGTAGGTAAGTTCATGATCTTTCTCTTCCCTTCTCCCTTTCTCTCCCCAAAGAGGAATTAGATACGCGTCTAAATCATCTTTGAATTTTTATCCAACTGAAGGCAAAGGACCTGTGTGAGCTTACATCTTGCTCTGACACCCAAGAGAGACAGTGCCCCCAAGTTAGGTAAATAAAACCATCAAAGATGAATCAATCTCACCAGAACCACATCAAGTCAGAGTTACTCTTCTGCATTCTGGTCTGTAACTCCTTCCAGCTTACCCAAGTCCTAATATAAACTCTTCCATGAGACTTCACCCCTCCATGGCTCATCCCTGCCCCAACCCAGCTACAACTCACACACTGACCACAGCACAAGCAAGAACAGGCTCCTGACCAGATCTTTTGAGGGATCATTCCTCAAACTCGAGACTTACAAAAACTCTTCTCCTCTCAATGAAGAGTTAACGGAAGTCTTAATTCCTCTCTTTTTTTTTTTTTTTGAACCAACCTCCTTCTCACAAAATCTTTCTGCCTCCAGACCCCATCATTTCCTATGATAAATCCTTAAAGATCCAGCCTCTCAGAGCCAAGAACCCCTTCTCATCAGAGAGGCAGGGCCCCATAATGTGACAAAGACGGCTCTGTTTCCTCAGACCTGACAGCCCAGTCCCATGACCTGTGACTGCTCATACCCCCTCCCAAGGCCCAGCCTCCTCAAACCCACATCCGGGCTCCCAGCAGCAAGGCAGCCACTGCCTGAGTCAAGAGCCCCAAACACCCAGAAGCCAGTCACACGGGAAGAACCCTCTGCTCCAGCCTACTCCGGGGAGCTGCGTAAGGTGCACACGTGACTCAGGCACCGTCAGATGAGACAGTATTCTGTCCCTTTCTGGGCAGGGACCAAAAACCATCCTTCATTGGTTAGAGTCAGAGTTTATTTGGCATCCTCTCCCCACTCTGTATTACTCTGTGACTTTCCTGTTTCCATGTCTTCTCAGAAGCCCCACAAACCCCTTGAGAGTCAGGGAGCACACTGCGCCCACTCCCTTCTAACACAATTCCCTGGATGCCCCTTCTGTGGAGACAGTGCATCTTAGCACAGCCGCGAGCTCCTAAGCACCAGCCCATGAAGCTTTACTGGCTTCACTTGAAGTCCCTTCCACCCTCTGTTGCCTTAAAGCACCATCTTCGCTGGAATCTGTAATGCCCGAGTGTCCTGCCTTGGAGAGAAGAGACTCCACACCGTGGAAGAAGTAAAGTACCGGAGCCCTGGGGTGGGACTCCAGCTCAATTCTCCTTCCACCTGGAGACAGTCTGTTCCATCAGAGGACAGCACGGCTCTCAAGGAGACACTTAGGAAAAAGCTCTGCGTGGAGCCACCTCCTTAGGAAAAACCACCACCCAGATCCCTGCCCATTTATCCCACTAATACCTGCTTTCCAAGAACCTCCCAGCTCCCTCCCCCGAGTCCCCAAACCAGTCACAATTCAGAACCTTTCAGGAAGAAATAACTCCATTTTTCTCCATTGGAATAATATAGACAATCACACTTACCTTCTCTGCCAAGTCTGGAACAGTTGTTTGAGCTTCCCTCCCACCTACCCCATGCCAACAGCATTGGAATTACTTTGAAATACCATCTGGGAGAAATCATCATCACAAACATTTAAAGTTTCAATTCATAAAAAGGCAAATAAAAAAAAAAGAAGAACACACACACTCTACCTTGGATTCAGCAAATCTTTGTGCAGTGGGGTCATCCACAAAAGCATCCCTAAATGCCCCCAACTCACCTGCGGGTTCTCTCTCTCTTCCTCTCCACGAGTTTTCTAATATGACGCATGGGCATCAGGGAGGAAGGACAAGAACAAAGTGACACTGACGGCCCCTCGCAGGGACACACGTGGCCAGAGGACACTCACACTCAGTTTTGTGGGCACAAGAGGGAGCCAGAGGACCTCGTGAAGCAGAGTTACACCTTTGGGGCCCCTTTGGAGACCTGAGCTGTCTGGCTTTTATCTGCAAGCCTTCACCATGGGGCCTCGGTCTCCCAGGCCTGGTCTGTCTCATGAAGGTTACATACCTCAGAAGGTTAAAGCTCAGATCAAGCCTCTTTGCAAAGTGTCCACAGTCCCTGCCGAGGTGCTCTGGGATCTCTCTGCAGTCCTGGCCTATGTAGGACACCTGGAAATCAAAATGGAACAGAAACAATGTGGCCGGCGGAAATCACCCAGCTGCTCACAGCCCTGCACCACTGATTCGATGATTGCTTCCGCACTTGAAACACGCGCTCCTCACACAAGAAGGCCCCATTTGTGGCTGTTTCCCTGATCAAGTCAGCTTTGGGACTTGGCTTCAGGGACTCTGCCAACAGCTCCCCTTTCTTGGTACACTTAGCATGATGGAGACTAATCCCGGCACAAGGGAAATTGGACTGAAATTGGCCGGATTCAGATGTCCAAAAAAAAAAAACCCCAACGTCAGAGCATGCTGATATAATCACCGCAATCAGCCTCCCACTCAGGGGCCTTCCCAACAGCTGCCCCTCGGCTCTCCTGCTCCCTCTCCTCAGCGGCCCCCCCAAATACCCTGTTCTGCACATTACCTCAGGAAAGACACAGCAGATACACTTAGCAGCATTCTACCTGCAGGGTGCTGGAACAAACAGGGCTGGACAAGAAAACCTCCCCAGACCGCCAACCCCATCCTACTGCCACCATGTATAAAACGTCCTCCGAACTCTGAACAGAGCCGACTCAAAGGCGACAGGGCAACGACGAGTGGCCAGAGCTTCCAAGACTCTGTCCTCCAGGGAGCCCCCAGCAATCAACCCCATTCTGCTGGCAGAGGTGTTCCCTTAAGCATTCTTTTACTTACTTTTATTATTTACCTAGTGTATGCCCAAATATTAGGAGGCTGAACTGAAATTTGATCCCAAAATTTCTGACTAGGAGGTCAGAGGGCTTTTCACTGCTCCGAGCACCGAGTTTTTGAAGCCTATGTTTCTAGGTAGCAGTGAAAGCAGGACTGGCA
This sequence comes from Aepyceros melampus, assembly GCA_006408695.1. Classification (NCBI taxonomy): domain Eukaryota; kingdom Metazoa; phylum Chordata; class Mammalia; order Artiodactyla; family Bovidae; genus Aepyceros; species Aepyceros melampus. The sequence goes on from SJXQ01012229.1 coordinate 290,259, forward strand.
ACTAATTCCAAAACCAGTAAGACAAACCAGTGACCAGACAGCAGCAGGCCACAATACATGATGCTTTCCCACAAAAGGAGCCCATCCTCAACTGCTCAGTAGAAATTCCAGCTCATTACAAGGCTGTAGCCTTGATCCTTTTCACCTTGTAAACCTTCACTCTTCCACATACAGACAAGACGTCCTGGAATGAGAGAGAGGTGTCCTAGGGGTTGGAGGTAGGGGTGGAGGGGTTGTGATTCCTAATTGAGAATAAGAATACGGTGGCCATCTTGCATCTTCAGTATTAGGTTAAAACGGTTAAAATTAGGTTATGAATCACTAATACTCTGACCATCGTATAACTATACGACCGCAATTTCATATGGCTCCACCTGTAAAACAAGTCACACTGCACCCTGGCACTCTCAATTTTTCAAGTCATCTCTCAACCCTTTCCTATCCAATGGGGACCAATTGCTGACAATATAATATCCTGTGTTCACTATCCTTCAGTAACTTCATTCCTGGAAGATACAAAATGGGGAGAAAAGACAGGAAAAAAATAGCTGATTCCAATAAAATAATTTTGACTCAGGAAGACACAGACTAAAAACTAAAGGGCTGCAAGTTCAATATGGTAATCTCTCCCCTCTCTACATAAGATCCACCTCTCTTCTCATGTAACAAATTAAGTTCTGCTTCCAAGCAGAGGTAAAGGATTCTCCAGAGAGACTGGAGAATCTAGGGACTTCACTCAGCTGCTCACCATCAGCAGCTGCTTCTGCATTGTATGTTCACACTCACCCCTAGGCCCATGGTGCTCACCTGAAAACCTATCCCTTTTACCCATCTTGTACATATCAAAATCATTCAAGACCTCCATTATATATGCAGCAGAGAGGCTGAGCTTTCAGTGTGGAAACTGAGTTCCTTCCTCATGGGTTACAAAGGATTAAATTTTAGCAGGGACTCAGCAAAATCCCTCATGCTTTATATGAGGAAACTAAGACTCCAGAGGCCTGCCCTGCATAATACATCTTAAGGAGAGTCTGGACCACATTCTGCACCAGGAATAAGGACATCCAACATGGAGGCCATGGAATTCTTAAATACGCACATGACAATGTGGATATTCTTGATTAACAAATGCCAGCTAGCTATCATCATGTTTTGGCTTCAAAATGAGTCTTCCTAGCTGAAAGATCTAGAACTACCTCATGATGCCATGTCGAAGGTCCCAGAAGAGTGTTGGAGCCTGCAGAAAGAGGAATATTTGCTCCCTTTTATCTTCTGTAGAATTCCACTTCAGAGCAAGCAAACATTAAGGAGAGTTACCACCATGAAGCATTCAACCACTCACAGCATGTCTGATGAAACTTCCATGAGCTTCTTTTATTCCATGATCTTAATATCACAGAGCATCCCAGGTGGCTCAGCAGTAAAGAATCCCACCTGCCAAGCAGGAGACATGGGTTTGATCCCTGGGTCAAGGAGAAGGAAATGGCAACCCACTCCAGTATTCTTGCCTGGGAAATCCAAGGAGCCTGGCAGGCTACAATCCATGGGGTTGCATAAGAGTTGGAAATAACTGAGAGAAGAGATTAAACAACAACATTACAGTATCCCAGGAGAACTAAACAAATCACAACTTGCTCCTATTTCACAGAGACGAAGACCAAGTCTCCAAAGTTTACTAAGAACACCAACTTGATAAGCCATGTATATGTTTGGACCACCTTCATAGTAAATTGGAACTTTTTGAGATGGGAGTTAAGTCAACCATGCTAAAGGGTTCAAATTGGCTGGAAAAGGCTTAAAAGCAGCAACCAGTCACTGCCAGGCACAGCAAATAACACTCATTATGAGAGGAGAGAGTTATTTAAGAAGTGCTCCTGAGTGGAACACATTACATCTAAGGATGTCAGGAGACTTCTTGAAGCATGGGACCACCTAACATAAAACAGGAAACTGGAAGAGCCAGAACAATGCCACCGAACAAGAGCCCACCCAAAATGAGAAGGCACTGAGCTTAGTCAATTGTCTTGATTTTGAGTGAAATGAAGAACAAAGTTTCATACTTTTAGTTTGAAATATGTATGTAATATGTACCCCCAAGTACATAATACTATGTAATATGTACATAGACCTTGACCATGTGGAATTACAATAGAAAACAATAGAAAATTACAATAGAAAAGGACACCATTATCAGGGAAGTAAAAACATATCAAGTTCAAGACCCCTACAGAGAGGAACACCAGAAAGAAAAATATCTCCTCTGAGCAGAAGCTGCAGAAAATTACCAAACTGCAAGACACAGAAGGTTTCTCTTTGCAGTTGAGATAGTCTGGCTCACAGATTTGGGGGATGGGGGGAGTGTTGTCAATAGTCAGACTGAAAGGAGGTTATTTCAGGATGCCTGCCCCCACTTGGAGGTGAGGCATCCTTAATTTTAGATTCGCAGTACTGGAAGCTCCATGAATAGAAAGAACTCTGGTCATGCATCAGCATCCCTGTGCTGCTACTTAACTAGTTGCATTACCTTGGATGGGTCACAATCTCATAGACTCTGTTTCTTCTATAAACTAAACACTAACCACCCCCAAAAGGTGTTAAGAATAATGTAACAACTCATATTTATTAAAAGTCTCCCACCTGGCTCTTAACTAGTCACTTCAGTTCAGTTCAGTCACTCAGTCGTGTCTGACTCTTTGCGACCCCATAAACTGCAGCACACCAGGCCTCCCTATCCATCACCAAATCCTGCAGTCCACCCAATCCATGTCCATTGAGTTGGTAATGCCATCCAGCCATCTCATCCTCTGTCGTCCCCTTCTTCTCCTGCCCTCAATCTTTCCCAGCATCAGGGTCTTTTCAAATGAGTCAGCGCTCCATATCAGGTGGCCAAAGTATTGGAGTTTCAGCTTCAACATCAGTCCTTTCAATGAACACCCAGGACTGATCTCCTTTAGGATGGACTGGTTGGATCTTCTTGCAGTCCAAGAGACTCTCAAGAGTTTCTCCAACACCACAGTTCAAAAGCATCAATTCTTCGGTGCTCAGTTTTCTTTATGGTCCAACTCTCACATCCATACATGACCACTAGAAAAACCATAGCCTTGACTAGGCAGACCTTTGTTGACAAAATAATGTCTCTACTTTTTAACATGCTGTCTAGATTGGTCATAACTTTCCTTCCAAGGAGTAAACGTCTTTTAATTTCATGGCTGTAATCACCATCTGCAGTGATTTTGGAGCCCTGAAAAATAAAGTCAGACACTTGTTTCCACTATTTTCCCATCTATTTGCCATGAAGTGATGGGACTGGATGGCATGATCTTAGTTTTCTGAATGTTGAGGATTAGGCCAACTTTTTCACTCTTTCACTTTCATCAAGAGGCTTTTTAGTTCTTCACTTTCTGCCATAAGGGTGGTATCATCTGCATATCTAAATTATTGATACTTTAACTGGTCAATCCTCATTAAATAAGCCTATGAATCTTATGAGATTTTATCCTCATTTTATTTATGTTACAAGAATGAAATAAGTTAATATATTAAAGCCCACAGCCTTGTCCTTGGCACCTAGTGGCCACTAGGTAGGTAGTGAATCACACCAGTGTCCCTGTGGAAGGGGCTTTTTATTCCCATGTCTGTCTGGTATGAGATTTCAGTATCCCAATTCCAAGTCTGCATTTGTGTCTGCAATTGTATCAATGCCATTACTATAATTGTCCTAAGCTGGTGGAGAAGGAAGACTGAGGCCTTCGTGCTGACTATAAATGATGCATTCATGCCAACAGAAGGCCAAATGGAGTCAGATCCATGTTGAAACACTGTACAGAGACAAGTGGAGGGAGGACAGCAACATCCCCAAGCATGTGGTGTTTCAGGTTTGTGCAACTCCTAAAACCCAGGGCCACAGCTGCCAGGCCACAGCAGCATCGAAAGCAGTGACCGAGTTTCAGCAAACATCATCCATTTCACTGTTTATTTTAATTTTATGGGTGTTATGGTTTTTGTTTTTACACTTAAGCCATCCTTTTGGGGGGGTTATGGCTCTCTAAATATGAACCTAGAAAAAGTTTTATCTGGTTTTATGATTGTATACTTAAGCAATATTGAAATAAAAACAGTTAACAGTGTGGGCTCACGGGAAGTGGGTTTCCTCCCTCCTCCCTTTAGAAGGATCCCAAGTTTGAGAAGGACCATGTGATACACATTCAAGGTGCTACATCTTATAATGGCTGCAAAAGGCAGAACGTTAAAAAGACCTAAAGCCCTGAGCCACCACTCAGATTCACTGACCTTGCAGGTTTAGCATACATGGCACCTGTGACACAAGGGCATTTCCCCCAACTTGCCTGCTCAGCTCTTCCCCTGGCAGCTCCATTTGTTTAGAACAGTCCCCAAGGGCCCAAAATCCCTCACTCACAGGTCACTGCCCTTGGGCTGTTTTGGATGGGGTAAAATCAAGGGGCTCAAGAGAAAAAAAAAAAATGACCTTTGGAAATAGAGGATGAGAAAGGGAAGCACAGGAAGGTTGGCAGGCCCATGTCAAGTCTTCCGTGAAGCTGGAAGCAGCTACACCCAGGGACTCCTGGCTCTGAACTGCAGAGACCTAGGTTCCAAGGGTCAGGGACCCGGCTTGGGCAGAGGCCCTCTCCTCTAGCCCTTCCCTCTGCAGCCTTATTAACTCCCAGAAAGTCCCTTTTCCATGCCAGCTAAATAAGACACTTCATTTTAACCTCTTTCCCAGGCTAGTGCCTCCCTGGCCTGCTAACTCTTGAACTCTAAGAAGGGAGAAACATTCCCTAAGCCCAAAGTAATCTCAAAATCTAATTGTGCCTGACACTACCTGCCTCAAGCAATCCAAGGGGAGAACTGCAAAACCTCAGAACCATTTCTCTAGGGCATCCGGGAAAAGCAGGGGAGCAGGAGGGCCGGCTCAATCAGAGCTTATAAGGGACACCTGGCTTCTCCAGCAAGTAAAAGGCACTTGCCCCCCAGTAGTTGAGTCCAACCCTCCAGCAATGACTAAAAACAACTAAAGCGTCTCTACGGGCTGACAGCAAGTAAAGCTGGGTGTCTATCACCCCAGGTGGAAACTAGAGTGTTGCCGTCCCCAAGGACGCCAGTTAAAGTCAGGTGTCGAAATAAAACTGGAGCACCGTAGCCTTCTACCGGTCTTTGATAAGGGGTCTAGGGTTAGGAACAGGAGCAAGTCTGCAGTGAAGCCCTGCAACCCAGCGCCTGCACGGTCGCTGATCCTCAGTGTGTCTTTCAGAGGCTCCTACCTCCGTCGGCGGGAAGAAGAAAAAGAAAACTCTAAAACTACCATTTCTATTTTACAACTGCATTGGTGTAAAGACAAATATATTAAAACGTTTCTTTTGACAAGGTTCTTTTTTTCCTTCTGATTACAACTTTTTTGTGGACTCGAAAAAGTACCGCGGGTTGAGAGAGGTGCCCACTCCACCTGACGGAGAGGTCCGCAGGCTGGCCTCTGGTCACTGAGCGCTGGGGTTGGAGGGGTCCGGGCGACCTGAGGGTCTTCCCGCCCTCTCCTCCCGCGCCGGTGCTCCCCCCAGGCCTGCCTCACTCCGCTGCTGCAGACGCAGCCCCGAGGTGGGGCACGGAGCACCCGTCTGACCTCTGGACGCCGCTCGCCCCAGAGCTCCCTCCTCAGACCGACCGTGCCCAGGAGAGGGCGGGGTGGCCCCAGCGGACTTACTTGAGTTCCACTGACCACAAGCCCGGCCATGGCGACGGGGCGGGCGCGCGGTACCGAGTGCCGAGCAGCAGCGCGGTGGCGGCGGGCAGCTCGCGGCCGGCGCTTAGTTCCGCACTGGGCGGTCAGCTGACCCGGCGGAAGCCCGAGGCGCGGACCGAGCGTCGGAACCTCGGCTCCGCTGCGCGCCCGCCGCCCGCCCTGGGCCGGGCCTCGCGCAGGTGAGCCTCAGCTACCGCCCCGCGCGCCGCAACAGGTGCCCGCCGCTCCCCACCCTCGGCGGGGGCGCAGGGAACCACCTGGCTTCTCGGCGCCCCACCCCCGGGCGTCCCAGGACCCTATCGTTCAGGAGGGCCAAGACAACAGGAATAGGTCCCCCATCTCACGCCCAGAGCCCTGCCGCGTTGTTGGGGGCGCACGGAGGATAGTGGAGTGGGGAGGTCTCCCATCACGAGCTCCCCATCTGAACCGTTAGCCAGGAGCATGGAGAGATAGGACTTTCCTCTGTGTCACAATCCAGATTACACAATTGTCCTCAACTGCAGGGAGGAGGGGCGTCTGGGCGGAAACTCGCTCCTCAACTTTGAGGGGATAGGGGAAGGGGAATAGTTAAGAGATTGAAAGGATACTTGATGGAGTTTCCGTTTGCATGGGGAGGAGGAGGAAATTGAATTTCTCTGTTAAGCAAAGCACTGGCTCAGCTAGTAGCGCCCTATGAGAGGAATACTCCCCGGGAAGAAGAGCCAAATGATGTCCCCAAATTTATTCTCTAATCTCACCACTTTCACTTTTTATTTTCATGCATTGGAGAAGGAAATGGCAACCCACTCCAGTGTTCTTGCCTGGAGAATTCCAGGGACGGAGCCTGGTGGGCTTCCATCTGTGGGGTCCCACAGAGTCGGACATGACTGAAGCGACTTAGCAGCAGCAGCAGCAAGTCATTGGAGGAGTCAGCTCCCCACACGCATCTTCCCCACATCTGGAAGTGAAGGGTGGCCTCTGCTGCCTCCTGTCTGGATGAAGTCAGGCCCCGTGGGCACGCAAATGGATGTTCATGCCTGTCCTCCACTGAAAGGGCCCCAGTTTTCTCCATGCCTGTTTTTGCCTTCACACCTCCATCTCCAGGGTGCACAAAGTGATTCCGTTCAGTCATGTCCAACTCTTTGCAACCTCATGGACTGCAGTACGCCAGGCTTCCCTGTCCATCACCAACCCCTGGAGCTTACTCAAACTCATGTTCATTGAGGCGTTGATGCCACCCAACCATCTCATCCTCTGTCATCCCCTTCTCCTCCCGCCTTCAATCTTTCCCAGCATCAGGGTCTTTTCAAATGAGTCAGTTCTTTGCATCACGTGGCCAAAGTATTGGAGTTTCGCTTCAGCTGAATATTCAGTGAATATTCAGGACTGATTTCCTTTAGGATTGACTAGTTGGATCTCCTTGCAGTCCAAGGGACTCAAGAGTCTTCTCCAACACCGCAGCTCAAAAGCATCAATTCTTAGGCACTCAGCTTTCTTTATGGTCCAACTCTCACATCCATACATGACTACTGGAAAAACCGTATCTTTGACTGGACAGACTTTTGCTGGCAAAAACATTACCAGATTCCAGCTCAATTTCATGTATCACCCATGAACTGAGAGCCAGCCCAGTGGTAACTAGCCTTCCTACCCTGCTCCTTTCATACCAATGGGCACAGGCACCATTTGAACAGAGAAGGGAAAACTGACTCCTGACACACCAGACTCCAGGTCTCATGGGCATTGCAAGTACCTCAGTTCAGTAGACTTATTGATGACTGTAGCTTCCCACCTCCATCAAAGAGGGTGTTCACAGGCCTTTTCATTGTTCCCGTTTTATCACTCCACACATCTCAACTTTAGATCTTAGAAAGCCCTAGTTGTTCAGCTGATGATGATTATGATGGTGGTTCAGCGTCTTGTGGCCATCACAGCTCTCTCTCAGGCATGGTGCTAATGCACTGTAACATGCATCTTTATTGTCAGCATTCTGATGAGTGGGGGGGACTTCTGAGGGTTGACCCGCCTGCCCTTTCTCTCTGTTGGAAGGAGCAGACACAGTAAAGTAGAGCTGTAAGAACACAGACTTGGTTGTGTTTACTTTGGGGGGCTCCAGGAAATGCTGTAACAAAAGGCCCCACTGGCCAAATAAGCAAGCTTGCCCTTCAGAGATAAGGGGGATCAAAGGGAATCTTCCAGGCCTCCTGCCCCGGGCCAGCTCCTCCAGCTCCTCCCTCCTTCTCTGCTGGACACACCCTCTCTGGTCCATTGTCCACTTTTGTCTGCCTTTCCTGCCTGAAAAAGAGGAAGTGATACTCTGCCCTCCCCAGGGACCTTTCCCCTTGGCCTTCCTAAAAGGGCTTTGACCCAAAGGAGCAACATGTGGAAATAAACTGAAACCTACTCAAAAATGAAACTGGAACCCCACTCTTCCCTCCCACCAGGAGGAGGGTGCCTAAGATCATTTCATCCATGCCCCTGCCTCCATACATGGATGTGTCTTCTGAGCACAGTCTGTTCTGCAGACCCTATCCACCAGTGACACCAATGTCAGCAGGGGTCTTTGCCACTTTTCCAAACCCCCTCACTGCAGTTCCCTTCTCTACATAGCCCCAGGGCTATCTTTCTAAAAGCTGGATTTGACCCTACCTGAAATCTTTCAATGGCCTCCTCCCAGTCTAATAATACAGCCCAAAACCTTAAGCCCCAATCATCATACTTACATCCCTCAGACCTTTTATATCCCGTCAACCTTTGCCTCTCCAGCCTCCTTTCCTGCTTGTCCCATCCTCTGCTTGCCTTTTAGATGTTGGTTTTGCTTCAAATGCCTCTCCAACCACTCGTCTCCACTAAGTGAACACGCTGGGAAGGCCAGTTGACTCTGGGGAGAGAGCATTGGGAAATCACAAAGAACAAAGTTAAAGACAGTAATATTAAAGTGGGCTTTAATGTTAGAAATGTAAATTGATGACAACAGGGAGCTATTGAAAGTTACTCAGCAGAGAAAAAATTTGTTTAATGTAGTGGAGGAGGGCTCCTCTAGGAACAGACTGGATTCACCTCTCCTTACTCCCCTCAGCTTTGGGAAGTTAAGTCTTCAGAACAGAGGAACAAGGAGAAGGAGCGGGAGGGATAGGAGAAGTATCTGTCTCTCTGAACCAAGGAAGATTGGAGGAGTGAGCAGGGCGGGGACATTCTTATACTTCATCACCTTCTTAACCAAAAAGGGAAGTTTAATAGAAATAGCAAAAAGTAAGTTTCTTCAGGTAACATGGACCTCCCCTTGGGAGGGGAGAGAGCAAACTCATATCCAGCTGGCCCAGAAGTGGGCAGATGATTCCTTTGGAACACAAGCAGTTTGAATAAATCAACAGAGAGGCTGAGTCTTATTGAGATTTTCCCTGCATAAAGCTCTTCCTCTCTCTGCCCCAGGAGCACCAAGGGGAAGGGAAGGTTCATGCAGTCATCTGGGTTCATCCCATTCCTCAGCCAAGAGAGAGGGAGCTGGAGGACTCCCTGCCTCACCCATTTATATCATAGTCCCTCTGCCCCAGTTTCCAAAGGCTAGGCCCCATGCCAGGCACTAGGGGCACTCACGACACAGACACGCCCTCCAGGAAAGATTCATACTCAGGCACTTAAGGTATTATGTCAACACGAAGTGCTCTAATTGGGGCCCTATTTTCTGAAACCAAAAGTGAGACATGTAGCCCCATTTGTTCAGTACGCTGAAGATGACCACAGGACAGAAAGTTCCCATCAAACCTGGGCTAAATTCTGAAGTTCTCACTCTCCATATGTATATGGAGAGTGAGAAGGCTCAACACATATAACTGGATACTTCCTTATCGCCTTGATAAAGAGGGCGATATTTTATTCCTACTGTCATCTTTGTTATTATTATTATTCTTTGGCAGACAAGGCCTTTTCCCCTAGAGTCCTTCCTCCGTCACATTCCTGGGGACAGAAAGGAAAATCCTGTTTATTTCCAATCAAGGGAGTTGATTCTAGGGTCGGCCAGAACCAAAGAAACAGGAACTGATTCCTTAAATCTTCCAGCTCTGTGCATCAGCAGCTGACAGACAGGGGCCAGTTAACAAATTTTTATTCACATTCCTCCCTATCCTTAACTGAATTTCTGTTCAGCCTGGCCTCATTTCTTTCAGGCCCAGCCTCTGAGCAGGTTAAGATGGCTGCTGTAATTAATCACACCCTAGCCCCAGTTCAGACTCACCACATTCAGATTTCAGTTTAAAAAGGGGGGGGGGGGGGGGGTAGGCAGGATGTCTCCATACAAAATGTTCTTTGTTGCTGAAGCAGACTCATTTCAGCCTAAAAGGGGTTGGGGAAGTATAGGAAAGAGGGGAGTTTTCCAGGGCCCTCTTGGCAGTTTGTGCACACTAGTGAGGTGACTTGAGGAGATCTACACTTCAGAACACCTCTCTGCTTTCCCATTCTGAACAATTCATTTGTTTCATATATATTAAATGTCATCATAATGTCTGGCATGAGTATTTGTTGCACAGATATTAGTGTATTGTTATTATTTACTAGTATCCTAATTACTATTATTTAATTCTCAGCACCTCCGATTTCCCTTCTCTTTACATTGTAAAAGGCTCTGTTAGTTGTCTCTCTACTGAAGTGCAAATATCCACCAGGAGCAGAGAAGGGAGCAGGTTTGGGGAAGGGGTGTGGGAAGGAGCATCTGCTTTCCTTCTGTGATTTCTGCGACTTGCACTTACTACTTTTGTAATTAAAGACAAGATAGGACGAGACTAGCACGGAAATAAGAATTTACAAATGAGACTGCTATCTGCTGATGTCTTAGCATTATTTTCACAAATCCTGAAGACAGCAGTGAAAAGCAAATCATATTCCCCAATTTGCCTAGGACTTGCCAGATACTCCAGGTCCTTAGCTGAGCGCAGGAGACAGGCATCCCTGATGTGACAAGGGTTCAGATTTGGAAAGGGAAAGGAATCCTTGACCAGACGACCCTGCTCAGCTTTATACTGGCCAGTGGGGAAGAAGGGAGCAGGGTCTAAGGCCCAGTGACCCTTCCAGAATCCCAGCTTGGCTTGGTGAGTTTCTGCCACTTAGAGGAAAAACCTCCCCCAACTTCAATTAATATATATAGAACTCACCAGAGAATGACAAATATCATGTGATATTGCTTATATATGGAATCTTTAAAAAGGATACAAATGAACTTATTTGCAAAACTGAAACAGAGTTACAGATATAGAAAATAAACTTACCGTCACTGGGAGGTAAGGAAGGGGGAAGGATAAACTGGAAGATGGGGATCAACACATTCATACTACTATATATAAAATATATAACTAATAAGGACCTACTGTATAACACAGGCAACTCTACTCCGTATTCTGTAATGGCCTATATGGGAAAATAATCTAAAAAAGAGTGGACATATGTATTGCATATGAGATTCACTTTGCTGTATACCTGAAACTGGGCTTCCCTGGCCGCTCAGTGGTAAAGAATCCACCTGTGAAGGCAGAAGACACAGGTTTGACCCCTGGGTCAAGAAGATCCCCTGCAGGAGGAAATGGCAACCCACTCCAGTATTCTTGCCCAGGAAATCCCATGGATAGAGGAGCCTGGCAGGTTACAGTCCATAGGGCTGCAAAAGAGTTGGGACACGTCTAAGCGACTAGACAAACACCTGAAAGTTAACATGACACTGTAAATCAGTTATACCTCAGTAAAAATTTTTTAAAAAATGAGACATCAGGCATGTCACTTTAAAAAAAGTATGTGAAACTCAGAAAATGAGATTCTGAATCAGTAGGTGGTGCCCTAGCAGCTGTGATTTTTCTCAGGTACTTCAAGTAGTGAGAACTTGTAATCATCCAAACTCACTGTTGCTTCAGAAGTCATCTGCTCCAGCTGCTGATGTGGAAACCAAGGCTGAGAGAGTAAAAGGAAGCAGCCCAAGGTCACCCAGCCAATGAGCAGCAGATCCCAGGCCAGCGCTGTGATCTTCTGAACAAAAATAAAACAGAATTCCTCCTAAGTCCCAGTAAGAACAGGATAAAGAGACGGGAGGAGTGCCAGAAAGATGCCATTTCACATCTAATCACTTCTTGTCACGTTGTAACCATTTTCCTCATATGAAGCCCCGCGCTGATGGATCAGAAATAAATTTTCAAAGTTATATCTGCAAGGAAATGGCTATTAATGTTCTTCCTCTCCTTTTAGAGTGCTGAGGAATACATATTAATTTTCTCTCTACTTATATTGCCTATTTGCAAATTGTATTCACTACCCAGTGCTCCAATTTGTCCTACCCATGAAGAGATTAGGATGAATAAATGTGTTCCTGGAAAGAAAAGAAAGAATTTGTCACTGAGATTTATTTTTATAATTATTTACAGGGATTATTTTAGAATATATGGGGGCAATAATAATAATGTGCATGCAAGGGTTCTGGCGTAATTACCAATATTAATTCTGCATCTCTTCTCACTTCTTTGAAAGGAACCCCAGCTCTCTCTGCAGCTCTGAGCCAGGGGCCAAAGAGATGGCAGCTACACCCGATCTCACCGGTGCTAGGGTGAGATGAAGGAGTGGTCATGCCTTAGAGTGGCCAACGCCCTGGCCTACGAGTCCTGGGTTCAAGACCTAGCTCTGTACCAGCCAGCTGGGAGCCCATGCAGAATCTTTCACTCCTAATAGCCTCAGTTTCCTTAAATGTAAACTGATGAATCTAAGAAACTATTTATTAGTAAAATAAAAATACAAGTTAAGTAGGACTTTCCTGGTTTCACCTGCAATGCAGGAGACCTGGGTTTAATCCCTGGGTTGGGAAGATCCCCTAGAAAAGGGAACAGCTCCCCACTCCAGTATTCTGGCCTAAAGAATTCCATGGACTGTATAGTCCATAGGGTCACAAAGAGTCAGACACAACTGAGCAACTTGCACACATCACACACATAAGGAGGTACAGCTCCCCCAAATAAGGAGAATGTCAATAGATTTCCTGAGCACCTACTACACGACAGGCACCAGGGGCAGAACAAGGACCAAGACAAAGACAGCCCTTATTCCCACGAGGTTTACACGGAAGACACAGGTAACAAGCAGATAAATAATACAATTTCACATATGTGAAATACATAATTTCAGGTAGCACTGACATCTGCTATAAAGACAAAAGGAGACAATGTGATAAAGAGTTGGGGCGCGGTGCTAACTTGGGGGGGACACAAACCGCACAGCTTCAGATGGCTGTGGGGTGTTCTGGGGAGGCTTCTCTAAGGGGAGCAATGTTGAAGCTGAAGTCTGAATAGTGAGATGGAGCCAGCGATGAGAAGACTTGGTAGAAGGGTTTTCCAGGCAGAGGGAATAGCAAATGCAAAAGCTCTGAGTGTTCTCCCAGTGTTGTGTTGTCGTGGTCTCACTTTGCTGTGCTTGCGTGGTGATCCTGAACGCAAGTGCTTCCAAGGGTAGAGCGTCACTCAACCAGAGAGATGAGTACCCAAGACAGCCGCTCCAGGCTTTGGATGGCTCCTCAGCTTCAGAGCACAGGTGGGCTGAGGCTTCAAGATGCTGCAGCCAGAAGCAGAGCCAGGCACAGGCACACAGAAGTTCGACAGCCCTATGAAGCACCTGCAGTCTTCTTGGAGAAGGAAACACAGAAGGATCACTGACCCTGATAGATGACTACACTGGCACAGACTCTCACAGACACACAAAAGCACACACACAAAAGCACACACACACACACACAGACATAAGTGCATTCACAAGAGACTCACGCCAATGCTAGATTCATGGATTCCATCTCGTGGTTGTGATCTAAGCCCTGAACCCCAATCTGAGACACACCTTGGTTGCCCATCTACTGCAGTAGCTATACTGGCAGGCAAAGAATAGAGACGCTTTAGATTTTTGGTACTTATTGTTTTAGTTTTGTTTTTTTTCTTTTTGGCCATACTGCATGGCATGCGGGATCTTGGTTCCGCAACCAGGGATCGAATCAGTGCCCCCGGCAGTAGAAGCATGGAGTCCTAACCACTGGACCACCAGAGAACTCCCAAATTATTAGTACTTGAACTTGGAGGGTTTATAGCTTATCCTGAAGTAGTGGAAATTCATTCACTCAATTCATTTATTCAAAAATATTTATTGAGTGCTGGCTGTATGCTTGACACTAATGTTGGGACAAGGCAGTACAGAAAATAAAGTTTCTACTCTTGCGGAGCTTACTGTCAGTACTAGTAGCGGTAGTGTTAGTCACTCAGTTGTGTCCAACTCTTTGCGATCTCATAGACTGCAGCCTGCCAGGCTCCTCTATCCATGGAATTCTCCAGGCAAGAATACTGGAGTGGATTGTCATTCCCTTCTCCAGAAGATCTTCTCAACCCAGAGATTGAACCCAGGTCTGCTACATTACAGGCAGATTCTTTACCATTTGAGCTACAGGGAAGACCTTAGTGGAGGTAGATATAAAAAAGAAAATACAAGCTATGTCAGGTGGTGTAAGTAAGAGAACAATACAGCAGAGAAGGGGGATAAAAAGTACCAGGGGTAAGAGATCCAGTGGTTAAGACTTCACGCTTCCACTGCAGGGGAATGGGTTCGATCCCTGGTCAGGGAACTAAGATCCCACATGCCACATGGTACAACAAAAAAGAAAAGTGTTAGGGGTAGATAGGGTGAGCAGAAGGCCCCACTAAGAAAGTGGTATTTAGGCCAAGACGTGCAGGAAGCAAGGGAGAACCAGGTGGACATCTAGGAGAAAAATGTTCCAGGCAGCCGGAACAGCAAGTGCCAAGTCCCTGCCAAACAAGCCTTGGCAGGTTTGGAAAACAGCAAACATGTCATAGTGGCTGAAGTGGAGTGAGCAAGGGCAAAAACAGCAGTCAATGAAATTGCAGAGCAGGGTTTAGGGTGGGGATGGGGGCAGATCATCTATCACCCAACAGGCTGAAGCTGGGACTTGGCCTTGCTCTCCAAGATGGGGATAAAGAGGCATGAGCAGAGGACCCACATTTTGTAAGTATTGTTCTGGCTACTGTATTTAGAATGGACCAGGGAAGGGAAGGGCAGAAGCAGGGAAACCAAACAGCAGCCTATGGCAAGAATCCTGGAGACAGGGAACAGGACCCTAATACTTCTTGAAGATGGCATGGACAGAATTTCCTGATGGATATGACATGGAGGGTATGAGAAACACAGGAGTCGAGGGTAAGTCCAAGATTTTGACCTGAGAAACTAGAAGGATGGAGCTGTCACACTGAAATGGATGAGCAAATTGAGGGAAGCAGGGAGTCGGGATCACTTGACCTGAGAAGTTTGATACGACTTTGAGACAGACAAGTGGAAATGTCAAGGAGAAAGTGGAACATATGAAAGTGAAGGAAACAGATCTGTACCAGAGTTAGAAATTTCAGAGTCCTCAGCTTTTAGATGTCATTTAAAGCCACAAGAGAGGAGAGAGATCTGAAGATTGGGCCCTAGGGTACTAACAGTTAGAAGTCAAGGAGAAGGGGAGGAACCACGAGAGATGGAGAATGAGCAGCTGGAGAATTAAGGACAAACCAAAAGCAAGTCAGACCCCAGAAACCAAAGAGAAAAAGTGATCAAAGGGACAGAGTTCGGGCATAATGGCCAATTCAGTCAAGGATCACCAGAGGCTGTTGAAAGCATTGGGTAAACAGGAAATTCACATGGTCTCAAAGTATCATTCCACAGATTGCCTATAAATTACAAAGGGAAGAATGTACCTTTACACTGAAGAGATCTGGCAGTCACCAACCACCCAAGAGTTCAAAGTTGGCATCCAGTGATGAGGCAACCGGACAATACAGACCTCTGATGTGATACAAGAGGAAGTACATACCACCCACACGCTGTTCTTGCCAAAATGTTTGGCCAGAATCTACTCAGGAGGAAGCAGACAAATCAAAACGTGGAACATTATTTAAGACAACGGCTCTAACTTGGAGGGTATTATGCTTAGTGGAATAAGTCAGACAGAGAAATACAAATATTGTACCTTATCACTCACCTATGGAATCTAAAAAATAAAACAAACTAGTGAATATTAAAAAAAAAAAAGACTATAGATATAAAAGAACAAACGAGTGGTTACCAGTGGGGAGAGAGAAGCAGGGAAGGGGGAAGATCAAGGTAGGGAATTAAGAGGAACAAACAACTATGTATAAAATATATAAGCTACGAGTATATATGTACAGCACAGAGAATACAGCCAAATTTTTAATTACAAATGGAACATAATCTTTAAATTTGTGAATTACTATATTGTACACTTGAGACTTACTACAATATTATAAATGAACTATATCTCAATTTTAAAAAGTAAAGAAAAATAAAAGACCTTAGGACTAGACTGTCCAAAATGTCATATCGTGGGGCCAAAAGCGGGGCTGAGTGTTCTAGATTAAAATGTACTAAAGAGACGTGACAACCAAGAGCAATGCATGATCTTTTACTGGCTATTGGAACTGGGGGAAAAAACTAAAAAGACATTTCAGATAATTGGAAATGTTTTAATTGGAACTTTTAATGATGTAACTGATTATATTAAATTAACATCACTTTTCTCAGGTGTGCTAATTGTACTGAAGTTTCATAAGAGAATGTTCTCTCCTTAAGAGATATGAGCTGAAGAAATCAAGATAAACATCAAGATGCCCACAGCTTGCATATGGTTTGGGATTGGAGGAAAATGTGGGTGCGTATACGAGAGAGAGAGAAAATGACACATGTTACATGGTAACATTAAGAGCTAAAGAAGGCACATAAAGAGCTAGGTGAAGGCACTGGGCATTCATCATCCTGTTAAATTTTTCATAAGTTTGCAATTTTTTGTAAATAAAATATTGGAATAAAAGAAGGAGTGATTAACCTGTCCAGTGCTACTAAAGGTCAAGTAAATTGAGGACAGAGAATTCACCAGGGGGTTTAACAACAGGGAGGTCACTGGTGACCTTGCAGATAGGAAGACAGCAGAAGCAGGCAAAGGCCAAATCATAAAGAGCTGAACAGACCCCACTGTGAACACAACAGGAGAAAATTGGTCATGTTTGTGTTGGAGGACCACTGGTCTCACAGTAATGGGAAGGAGATCAGGAGGGGACAAGCAGGAACAGGAAAATGTCCTCACAGGCTCTGAAAGGATACTCCCACCTCCATGAAGGGTGGTGGGGGCCTGATAGGAGAGACTGCAAAAAGACTGCAGCCCAGTTGCCAACAGTTGATGTCTACTGGGAGTCAGGGGTGAGGGAGCCAAGACGGTGCCATTCACCAAAATAACGGGCTGGGAAGGGGCAGAGAGGCCTGATGCATTTAAAAGTCTACAAATTCACAAAGACACACGCACCCCAGTGCTCACAGCAGCACTACTCACAATAGACAAGACATGGAAACAACTGAAATGTCCATCAACAGAGGAACGGGTAAAGAAGATGTGGTGCATTCACAGAACGGAACATCACTCAGCCATAAGAAAGAATGACATGATGCCTCTGCAGCAACATGGATGCAGCTGGAGGGCATCACACCAAGTGAAGTGAGCGAGAGAAGACAAGTATCTCCTGGTTATCACTTACATGTGGAGTCTAAAATATGACACCACTGAACCTATTAATGACACAGAAACAGACTCAGAGAGAGAACAGACCCGTGCCTGCCAAGGCGGATGGTACAAAAGACCGAGGTTAGCGGATGAAAGCCTTTGCATATAGAATGGATAAACGACAAGGTCCTACTGTATAAGACGGAGAACTGTATTCAGTATCATATGATAAATCATACTGGAAAAGAACATACCAAAAAAGGATGTATTATATATAACTGAATCACTTTCCTGTACAGCAATAACAACACAATACTGTATATCAGTCATACTTCAATTTTTAAAATAATAATAAGATAAGGTCTACACACAGTGTGCCCTCCTCTGAGGAAAGCAGGAGACAGGACATGCTAGAATCAACAGCAGCGAGTGACAGGAATGTGAGCGCAGCACACCTGAGGACGTGGCGAGCCGCTCCCATCGCACTCCACACCTGCCGTCTGTCCTGTCGGAGCCAAGCTCAGAGCGCTGGGGCTGCGACTGCGGTGTGAGAGTGACCTGGCGGCATCTCTGTTCATAGTCTCCTCGTCCTGGGGAATTCCTCTCCCCAAACCACTTCCAAGGGCTGATCACCCTGTTGACAAGTGTTCTCCAATGTTCCAACCCTCGATGACTGCTTTGGGGTCTGAAACATCAAGAGGCGCTCCTGTGTGCTCGGCACTGATGCCTGCAACTTGATGTTGTTATGTACATTCATTTCTGCCACTACCTTCCCAACTAGGTGGTCAGTTCCTTGACTGTAGGGAACCCAGTTTATATTTCAATATACTCTCAGCCTTGCCCAGAAGAGGTGATCTATAAACTGGGAAACAGAGAAGGAGAATGACAGAGGCAGGAAGACAATGAAGGCCAACACTTAACATGCCCCCTAACGGCTCACCGCGCTGACTCCCAGACACGGGGACCACTTCTACCGGTCTGAGTGGAGCCTCTAAGAGGCCACTGCTGCCAGCGCCCCCAGTTCCTAGTCAGAACCTCTGGTAGGAAGCCTCCCAGAAACAGCCCACGGTGCTCTCTCCCAAAGCTGTTTGCAGTAAGTGACTCACCCAATTAAGAGCATCTACATAACAAAGCCTCACCGGGCTGCAGAGGTCGTGCAGACTGTGAAGTGCGTCTTTAGTGCCTGCGTAGAAGGTTCACTAATTACCAGTCATTTCCACCCCTCAAGAGCCTGTCAGCCTTTGAGATGCAGGGGATAAAAGAATCCCCAAATTCCCACCCCACACCAATCACTCCTCCGTCTCCAACCCGCCTCTGCATTTCAAACCTGTGACTAATTAAGTACCAGGGATGGGCCTCTGCCCACCTGGCTCAGTGCCTGGAGGAAGGCAGGAGAGGAAAGAGGTTGCCTCCGATGGGGAGCAGGTTTTAGTAAAAGGAAACTGGAAGGGCAAGGGAGCAAGGAGAGTCCTGACAGCGCTGCCTCCTCTCCATTAAATGAACAGAACTTGTATTGTTTTACCTCTGTTTTTAAAGGTGATAAGGGCTTCCCTCATAGATTAGTTGGTAAAGAATTCGCCCACAATGCAGGAGATTCCACTTCAATTCCTGGGTCAGGAAGATCCCCTAGTGAAGGGATAGGCTACCCACTCCAGTATTCTTTGGCTTCCCTGGTGGCTCAGATGGTAAAGAATCTGCCTGCAATGTGGGAAACCTGGGTTCCATCCCTGAGTTGGGAAGATCCCCTGGAGGAGGGCATGGCAACACACTCCTATATTCTTGCCAGGAGAATCCTCATGGACAGAGGAGCCTGGTGGGCTACAGTCCATGGGGTCACAAAGAGTCGGACACGGCTGAGCAACTCAGGACAGCACAGCATAATGGTGATAAGTGTCTGCGGTAGAAATTACAGTAAGCAGGTAAGAAGAAAGCTAAACTCACTCATAATTCCATCCCCTAAGGTAACCAGATGTTGGTCACATAAACACCTTACAACCCGCTTTCTAGATAACATGCATTTTGAAATTTTTATTTATTTACTTATTTTTGCCTCAGAGCATGTGGGATCTTAGTTCCCAAACCAGGGATTGAACCCTCACCCCCTGCAGTGGAAGGGTAGAGCCTTAACTGTCTTTAACTGGACAGCCATGGAAGTCCCTAGGTAACATACATTAGCCATGGGTGTGTGTATGCCCCTGCTCTTTCATAAATCAGCTTTTTCCATTTCATGAAATACCTCATATGGCTCTTTCCATGGGCATGTGAAAAGAAAGCTGTCAGAGATACTGACCTAGGCTACCAGAGAGACGTGTTTGGGCATCAGAGCATAAGAGGAAGCCATTGCCAGAATTTCTGAAAGCTGAAGGAGGCCACTGAGAGGCAGGAAAGAGCTCTTACCTTTGGAACTCAAGCGACTTCCTCTCTACAAACCTTGGTTTCCTCATCTAGAAGATGAAAACAACACTCTATCCTTTATAAGATTACTGTGATGATGTAAGGGAAATCACGGTTATGAAAGGACTATGCAAGCACTGGACATCTTACCCCTCGTTTTAGTAAGTATTCATTTGTGGATCTTCCCTGGTAGTCCTGTGGTTAAGACCCTGTGCTTCCAGAAAAGAAGCCATCTGGTTCAGCCCTAGAGGAGCTTAAAATCTAAATGGGAAGTTGAACACACACATACAAAAGTTAAACGATATGAATAGCTAATAAAAGATATCATCAATTAGTAGACAATTAAGTGCCAGATGAGTGGCCCAGACAGTACTCCAGGAATTCAGAGGTAAGAAAGAACCCGGGGGATAACAGTAATAGCCACTCTGAGCACGTTCTATGTGCCAGGCACACACATGCATTGTTGCATTTCATTTATCCAATGATTTATGAGGTAGGTATGATTATTACATCCATTTTGCACAGGAGGCAACTGAAACCTCAGAGAGGTTAAGAACCTTGCCCCAAGTCACACATCTAGGAAGTGTGGCAGTGTGGAATCAAGCAGCTGGACCCGGGGCACCCACCACACTGAAGCAGTATCATCTACTCTGATGGAGGTAGGGGAGGGGAAGCTGATACTACAAACGGGAGCCTCAGAAGCAAAGATGAGACCGAGGATGGTGTCCTGGTATGAGGGAGAAGATCCCACTCTGGCTGGATGGCCAGTCTGCATGGGCAGTAGCTGCTTGCACAGTAAGAAGGTGGAAGGGGAGGAGCTAAGGCATATGAAACTTTTTTTTTGGCAGAACACAGGTCACCCAGGAGGGCTTGAGGCAACAGAAGCTCCAATTAAAGCAGTTTTGGGGAACTGGGCCTGAGAGGAGACACTTCAGGAGGCTATTAGATGAAGGTGAGGCGGACTGAAGAAGAAGCACCTAGGGGTAGGGGGACCATCATTCTCCCCAGAAAGCCCTTGTCTCTTAACTTTTTCATAGTCATAACATTTTGAGCCAATCTACAATGGTTTTCATAGCCTCCAGCCTCCTTCTGACATGTTTACTGACTTATTTCACACTTCAGTTCTGCAAGAGATAGCTCATTCATTCATTCCAGAAGTGCTTGTGAAGCTCCCATGTCAAAGGGAAAATCAATCTGCACAATTTGGTGGCTAGTTAGAAAGGGAAGGAGGCTGAAGATGCTGCTGATGATCCAGCAAAGCTAATCCTCACCAGACTCCCCAATTTCCCCACCTCTCAAGCCTGGTGGGGGACAAGTTTCCCCACATCAGCCAGCTCCTCAGGCCATTGCCTCCACTTCTCACCCCCACACCCCACTATCCTTGCTGAAAAGGCCAGTCCCCGCCCCCTCAGCAAATGGCAAAAAGGCTCCCTTTTCTTCTGAAGAAGCAGGGCAGGGAAACTGAAGACATAGCAAGGCCTTTGACTCTACAAGCAAAACTTGGAGAATGTGGCAGAAGAGCCCCATGGTAGAAAGAAGGTTCGGTAGAAAAGTTGGGGACAGTGAAAGAAAAAGCTTTGAAGATGTGTTAATGTAGCCAATATTTATTGAATATTGTTGATGTATACGGCAGACTCTGCAGAGAACAAAAGTAGGGTGACATCATTTGTGCTTTTAAATAATGCTGTGTAAAAGGTAAGGAGAAGAAACGGAAGAAGTAAAGCTAGAAATAGAAACAGAAAAAGAAGAAACACTGAGGCCTGAGACATGAAGCATCCTGGCCAAAGTCAGGGATTGGGGAAAGGATGGAGGGAAAGGATGGAGGGAAAACCTCCTAACAAGCCATGGTTTTTCCAGTAGTCACGTATGGATAGGAGAATTGGACCATAAAGACGGCTGACCACCAAAGAATTGATGCTTTTGAACTGTGGTGTTGGGAGAAGACTCTTAAGAGTCCCTTGGACTGGAAGGAAATCACACCAGTCAATCCTAAAGGAAAGCAATCCTGAATATTCATTGGAAGGACTGATGCTGAAGTTGAAGCTCCACTACTTTGGCCACCTGATGTGAAGAGCCGACTCATCAGAAAAGACTGAGGCTGGGAAAGATTGAAGGTAGGAGGAGAAGGGGACGACAGAGGATGAGGTGGTTGGAGGGCATCACCGATTCAATGGACATGAGTTTGAGCAAGCTCCAGGAGATGGTGAAGGACAGGAAAGCCTGGTATGCTGCAGTCCATGGGGTCAAAAAAAGTCGGAGACAACTGAGCAACTGAACAAAAACTTCAGAGAGTCTACCCTGTACTCAAACACAAGACCTCAAATGTTTCAGGCCACCACTTGCCCAAGGAAACATAGCCCAGAGGTGTTCCCATGCCACTGGGCCATTGATTGCATTCCACAAACATCTTTTGAGCACTGAAGTGCTAGGCACTTAAGCTACTGAACTCTGCTGAGAAGAATGAGAGCTGATTGTCACCTAAGGTGGTTGATTTGACAGTATCTCTGATGCCTTAGAAACTTTAATCAAACTCACTGAGTGCCACTGAGGCTTGTGGGGAGATAAAACCAGAAGTGAAGAGGAGAAATTCTGTACATTCTCAAACCAGAAGAGAATAATCATTTTATTCTCATTGGGCTTTGGTAAGAGGTAAATAATGAAACACTGTGAGGCTACATAGAACAGTGTAGAAGACCAAGTAGGCATCTTATAAAATCATGTAACATTGTTTTCTCACTCAGTTCTGGCCTGACTGACTCTCATTACTGAACTTACCAGTTTTTCTGTTGAAATTGTTGCCTGGCGAGGTTGTAGACATTCAGTCAGACTGCTTAGTGTTGGGGTCGTCACCAGTATCACCCGAGGAGCCCATGGGCACATCTAAGAAGTAATCACCATCACAGGGATTTAAGTTGGTGCAGCCACTGTGAAAAAAAGAGTGTGGAGATTCCTCAAAAAACTAAAAATAGAACTTAATATGCCCCAGAAATCCCACTCTGGACATATATCTGGACTAAACAATAATTTAAAAAGACAGCCCTTGCAGCAAGGCCATTGGCGCTGCTGCTGCGCTGGTGGTTTTGCATCAGGAGAGTGGAGCCTGGGTTGGGGGGAGGAGAGGGTCGACAGACAGTCTCTGAGTCCTGGTCCGGTCACTATGGGTTGTTTTTTCTTTGGCTGTGAGCGCTCGGGCCACACCTGCTCTTTCAGCTTCAAGGCAGAAGAGGATGATACAGAGCTCCTGCTGGCTTTGACCATGCTCTGCCTCACTGAGAGAATAATGTGGTAGAAGCCGTAGTGCGGAACCATGACCACGAGGAGATCAAAGTCCCTGTGGCCAAACTCAAGTTGTGCTGCCAACCTATGTTCAGTTTGGATGACTTCCAGCTCCAGCCACCCATAACCTTCTGCCTGATGTCAGGTTCTGGCCCCATGAGGATCACTGGGCAGCACCAGATTGTCACTACAAGCAATGACTTCCTGAGGAAGAGAGCAAAGAGGAGGGGAGTGAGGAGTTATGCCCCATCCTGCCTGCTGAGAAGTAGAGAGGCAGGCTCTAACCCTCTCTGGTGAGCTAGCTGCTGGCCACATGTACCACGCACCATGTTCCTGTACAAGTTTCAAGATTTGTGTGACTTCTCCACTGAAGAGGATGGCTAGTGGTGGGGTGGGGTGGGGGGGGGGGGGCCTTGGTCTGGTGCTAGAAGAGAGGGGGTCCCATTCTCCACAAGGCCTTGGTATTCAATCATGAACCTCACCTGGGCTTCCCTTTTCTCCAGGAATGGGAGGAACCCTGAACTTCTAGCCTCTCTCTCCTCACTTGCCTGTGAGGTTGGCGGTCAGCTTCTAAAGCTTAGGACTACACATTTTTAACATTTCTTACATTTTTGGATAAAGGTTGAAATAAAGTGTGGAGGTTTTTTTGCAAAAAACAAAACAAACAAACAAAAAAACACACGTTTCTAGGCTCACAGCAGCACTAGTCACAATAGCCAAAGCATTGAAAAAACCAAAGTATCCATCACAGGATAGATGAATAAAGAAGATGTCATAAATATATATACATATATATATATACACACACACATAAACACACACACATAATGGAATACTACTCAGCCATAAAAAGAATGGAATTACATCATTTGCAGCAACATAGATACAACTAAGTAAAGTTAGGCAGAGAAAGACAAATATTACATGATGTCACTTAGATATGGAATCTAAAATATGACATAAATGAATTTATCTATGAAACAATCACAAAAATAGAGAATAGACTTGTGCTTGCCAAGGGGGAGGAAAGGAGGGAGAGGGATGGCCTGGGAGTTTGGGATTAGTAGACACAAACTGTTACATTCAGAATGAATAAACAAGATCCTACTGTATAGCACAGGGAACTATAGCCAATCTCCTGGGATAAACCATCATGGAAAAAGAATATTTTAAAAAGGAATGTATGTGTGTAAATAACTGAGTGATTTAGCTGTACAGCAGAAATTAACACACCATTGTAAACCAACTACACTTCAATTTTAAAAAGACGGAAAGAGAGAAAAGAAGCAGTCACCGTCAAGATCTGTTTAGAAGCCATCCAAGAGTCAGGCTAGGGCAAACCAACATATATTATTGATTGTGAGTGATATACACTGGCTCTAGCTAATTTAAGCAAGAAAAGAAACCTATCAAAAGGATATCAGGAAGCTCAGAAGATCAGTAAAAGGTCTAGAGACTCAGAATTGGGAAACAGCACAGAGAGGGGCTGGAAATGGAGGATGTCACTGGTCATACTACTGCAACAGTCTGATTAGACACTGCCTGAGCAGCCACCATTATCACACTGGAGGCAGCAGCAACTGGCCAGTTGCTTCACTGCCTCCCTAGATAGTTAATGACATTGTATTGGGTTCAATGCCGTGCTGAGAAGGGTTTATAATCCACCCTAAACCTCTGCTCACCTCTTGAGGAGCCTCAGCTGTCAAGGACAGGGAGGAGGAGGATGTGACCCCTTCAGCTTCTGTAGTTGGAAACAGGTCCTTTATTCCAACAAGCAGGAAGCAGGATTCAGATGCTAGGCATAAAAAAGGAGATAACACTAACGGTGAGGGGTATGACCAAACTTCACTCCCAAGTGACTTTGGAAACCCATACGTCAAGAACCTTTGAAGGCAAGTGTCTAACAGGCTTCTAAAATTGTTTTGGCCAGCTGTGTGACATTCCAACAGTGGTAGTGCTAGGCTGTGCTAAGTTGCTTCAGTCGTGTCTGACTCTTTGCAACCCCAAGGACTGTAGCCCACCAGACTCCTCCGTTCATGGGATTCTCCAGGCAAGAATACTGGAATGGGCTGTTGTGCCCTCCTCCAGAGGATCTTTCCAACTCAGGGATTGAACCCACATCTCTGAAGTCTCCTGCATTGGCAGACAGATTCTTTACCACCAGTGCCACCTGGGAAGCCCCCAATGGTGGTAACACCAAATGGAAATAAAGTTAGTCAGATGGAACAGGTAAATGATATGCCTGGCTACAAATACTAAAAAAAAAAAAAAAAAAAAAAAAAACCTGCATTGACTTAAACAATTCCTAGAAATTGTTGTGTCCCAGAGACATCAGGATTAAGTCTCTCTCTGCTAGTCTCTTAGACTTTTCCTCATGGTCACAAGATGGCTACTGTGGTTCTGGATATTGTATCCAAGCCCAAGGAAGGAAGAAAGGAGAAAGAAAGGAAAGGGAAGGGTCAGAACAATTGCATCATTTACTTTGATCGAGAAAACAATGGTTTCCAAAGCCCCCCTCCTACTTTGCCACTGCCTTACTTTTACTTGTGCTTCATTTGCCCAGACTGGGTCACATAACCATCCCTGGCTGGAAGAATAATCAGACAAAATAAAAACAAGATTGTCATGATTGGCTCCCACCAATTCTGCACCACTGCCTAGCCCAGGCACACTGCTACAATGTTAAGCTGAGGAAGAAGGAAGGAGGTGGATATTAGATAACTAAATTCTGGTATCAGATTTGGGCATTTTAGGATCAGAATTTGGACACATGAGCATAGGGAACTAGGGCCTTCCAGGAACAAGGGACAGAGGAGCTGAAAAACACAGAGCATGTAGAGAGAACATTAGACTTGACTGGGGTGTAGACAGCTGTACTTTTGATAACCTATCCTATAGAAGTAAAATTGATTTCAAGGATACAGACACAAAAAATATATTAGAGGAAAAATTCTGTTAACAACCTATATGACCATCAGCAGGGAAGTGGCTGATTAAGTGAGGTATATTCACTCTATGGAATACAGGGGGTCCTTGACTTCAACAGTTTGACTTAAGATTTTTTCAGCTTTACAATAGTATGAAAGTGACAGGCCAACAGTAGAAACTATACTTTGAATTTTCAATTTTTATTTTTTCCGGGGCTACTGATATGCAGTATGATAGTTTCCTGATGCCGAATAGCAGCAGTGAGCTGCCACTCCCAGTCAGCCCCACGATCACAATGGGAAACAACTGATACAACTATTCTGTACCTGTACAACCTTTATTTCTTTTCATTTTCAGTACAGTATTCAATAAATTATATGAGATATTCAACATTCTATTATAAAATAGACCTGTATTAGGTGATTTTGCCCAACTAGACTTATGAAAGTCTTCTGAGCATGTTTAAGGTAGGCTAGGCTGAACTATGTTGGTAGATTGTAGTCGGTAATCTACCAACTACTAGGTTGGCAGATTAAGATATATTAAATGCATTTTCAACTGGATGATATGTTCAACTTTACCAGCTGAACTACCTGGAAAGCTAGATGGGTTTATCAGCTAACTCCATCATAAGTCAAAGATTTGTACTATGCAGCTAACAAAAGGAATAAATTAGCTCTCTATCTATAGACTCATTTTTTACTGAGAAAGAATGAACAAATTGCAGACAACTCTAGTATAATCATTTTTGTATAAACAAGCAATAACATAAGAGCACCATACCTTTGAGTGTAATTTATATAAGCATGCTGAGCATGGTGCAGGGACAGAAGTTACACCCCAGGCTGTTAACACTGTATATCTCAGGAGACAGAGTGGGAAATGGAGAGGAGATGGGTGAGATCATGTTTTTCTTTACGTATCTTTGAGAGCTTTGCTGGTTGAAGTGAACATAGATTTCATTTATAACTTTGAAATGCAACTTAATCAAAGCTGTTTAAAAGAAGTTTAGAATTAAATTACAAAGTATCAAGTGTTACACGTGGACAGTGGAGAGTCACTGAAGATCTGGGGGCAAAGGAAGGACGGGAGCAAGAAAATTAAGCTGGTAGAAGGATGTATAATACATTAGGGGCAACAGAGGCCAAGTATACACAGAATAATTAGAAGGTCTGTGCTGTAGCAGCTCAGCCAGAAGATAAAAATGGACTAATAATACAGGGCTAATAAC
The DNA here is from genome assembly GCA_006408695.1 of Aepyceros melampus. Classification (NCBI taxonomy): domain Eukaryota; kingdom Metazoa; phylum Chordata; class Mammalia; order Artiodactyla; family Bovidae; genus Aepyceros; species Aepyceros melampus. The sequence goes on from SJXQ01012229.1 coordinate 317,391, forward strand.
ACATAGCAATAATATGTGAAATGAGAAAAAGAAGGTGCCCAGGCTAGAGCCTTAGGACAAAATGCATGGAGGGTGGGAGGAGCAGTGATGGGAGAGGAATATCTCCATTAAACTGTGTCAACCAACACATCATGCACTTTGAAAACCAAAATAAATAACTAGAAAACCACAGATATTGGTATATTTTCTTCCCCAACCTCCTTGATCATTGACTTATTTTATATTTACAATATAAAGACTCAGAATAGTCATTATTTTTCTGTAAGTTTGTGCTATCTCCCTTATTAAACTGAAAAAACACCCAAGATATGAGACAACAAAGAATGCTTACTGGTAACCCCCAAAAGTGAAGTGAATCCCCAAAGTTATCGTTCATTCAGCACAGCTGATGGTACTATTAGTGCCCTTTTCTTCAATTCATTTCTTGAAAGGACAGCTCCAGTCCCTGCCTTGTCAAGTTACCATTCAGTGAAGAGGAGAGACTCTCATCAGAAAATCCCGTGTGGTAAGTGCAGTGAGCCAGGTGGAGAGGAGGGCAGAAGTTCACTCTAGATAGAAGAGAAAGCCTTAGGAAGGTCCTGAGGTGAGATGCTGTATGGCACCTGAGTAACCAAAATGCAGCCACGGGTGGCAAACACTCAGAATGAGGGGCAGTAGCAGACAAGAGAAACCTAGTCTGCCTTTGAAAACAATTTTTAAAGATCACTCCGGCTGCTGAAGAGCTAGAAGAGAAACAAACAGGGGAGCTCAAAGGTCCAGTTTCTCCATCAGACCGGGAGGTGTCCAGGAGTCGAGCTGAGCCCACTTTATTTATTCCTTTCTCCTTCTCTGTGTGGACCCCTCCTGCTCAGCAAGGCCTCAGATGCAGGTGAATGCAGTTTACAAGGCAGCAGACACTCCCCCACAAGGTAAGTAAAAGCCCAGCAAGATTCCTCTAGAGTGATGCGTTGAGTTGCTGGGGGTCTGACGGAAAGAAGGGATGAGGCCACGGATGAGATGCCCCGAGGCAAGGCCCATTTCTTCTCTCAGTGCCTCAATTTATCTATGAAACAGGCCATTCATGGTACTTACCTCAGAGTTAATGTTAATTAGTGTCCGACAGAAAACAAACGTTCTAAGAGTTAGCTTTTGTTTTTCACCTTCCTGAAAGACAGGTGGGACCCTATGAGCACGAAAATGTTTTCCCTGGTGTCTGAGGTATGACTGGTTTCAGATACCAGAGAATGTTCGAGAACCCCTGACCCAGTCAGGTCTCGGGACTCCCAAAAGACCAAAGTGTGACAAAGTTTTACCTGAGAGTTTGGGCCAGGGTATGTGCTTGTAGTACCTTCGACTTAAAAATCCTTAGCTACAAGCTTAGGCAGGGGAAAGGACCTGTCCACTGTCCTCCTGTGAGTCGGGGTGTGCGCCAACGCGCGGNGTGCCCTTTTCTTCAATTCATTTCTTGAAAGGACAGCTCCAGTCCCTGCCTTGTCAAGTTACCATTCAGTGAAGAGGAGAGACTCTCATCAGAAAATCCCGTGTGGTAAGTGCAGTGAGCCAGGTGGAGAGGAGGGCAGAAGTTCACTCTAGATAGAAGAGAAAGCCTTAGGAAGGTCCTGAGGTGAGATGCTGTATGGCACCTGAGTAACCAAAATGCAGCCACGGGTGGCAAACACTCAGAATGAGGGGCAGTAGCAGACAAGAGAAACCTAGTCTGCCTTTGAAAACAATTTTTAAAGATCACTCCGGCTGCTGAAGAGCTAGAAGAGAAACAAACAGGGGAGCTCAAAGGTCCAGTTTCTCCATCAGACCGGGAGGTGTCCAGGAGTCGAGCTGAGCCCACTTTATTTATTCCTTTCTCCTTCTCTGTGTGGACCCCTCCTGCTCAGCAAGGCCTCAGATGCAGGTGAATGCAGTTTACAAGGCAGCAGACACTCCCCCACAAGGTAAGTAAAAGCCCAGCAAGATTCCTCTAGAGTGATGCGTTGAGTTGCTGGGGGTCTGACGGAAAGAAGGGATGAGGCCACGGATGAGATGCCCCGAGGCAAGGCCCATTTCTTCTCTCAGTGCCTCAATTTATCTATGAAACAGGCCATTCATGGTACTTACCTCAGAGTTAATGTTAATTAGTGTCCGACAGAAAACAAACGTTCTAAGAGTTAGCTTTTGTTTTTCACCTTCCTGAAAGACAGGTGGGACCCTATGAGCACGAAAATGTTTTCCCTGGTGTCTGAGGTATGACTGGTTTCAGATACCAGAGAATGTTCGAGAACCCCTGACCCAGTCAGGTCTCGGGACTCCCAAAAGACCAAAGTGTGAAAAGTTTTACCTGAGAGTTTGGGCCAGGGTATGTGCTTGTAGTACCTTCGACTTAAAAATCCTTAGCTACAAGCTTAGGCAGGGGAAAGGACCTGTCCACTGTCCTCCTGTGAGTCGGGGTGTGCGCCAACGCGCGGGATCGCGCCGCGACACCCGGCTGCCCAGCCGGCGGGGGTGGAGCCCGGCGAGGGGGGCGGGCCGGCGACGCGGAGGGGCGGGGCCGGCGACGCGGAGGGGCGGGGCCGGCGCAGCAGCCCGCGGCCCCGCCCCCGGCGGAAGTGCCGCTGGGCCCGCCCCTCCCACCGGAGGCGGATTCCCCTCGCCCTTCCCCCGACCCGCTCTGCCCGGCGCGGTTCGGCTCCTAGGGCGTGTAGGGCCGGGGCCCCACCACCAGCCCGGAGAGGAGGCCCCCGGGTCTGCGTGTCTGGCTGTCCCGGGTGGTACGTTCTGTCCCTCTCACTCCCCCGCCTCCCTTCCATTCATTCCTGCGTTACCGGCGCGGCCGCAGGAGCCGCGGGGAACCGCACAGGTAAAGACTCGGCTAGCGAGGGCGCAGGTGTGGGTCCCTCCCGGGCTGGACGGGCAGGGGAGAGCTGACAGCACGTGCCCGGCTTTTTTTTTTAATCAGAGCGATTGTATTGATTGTGGGGCTCGGGGAGGGCGGATGCAGACCCCAGGAGCCCTTCACAGCACAGGGGTGACAGCGGGGGCGGGACTGAAGCCCCCAGAGCTTGGGGGCCGTGTCGTTCGTGTCCCCGCGTCTTGCGCAGGCTCTGTTGTGTCTCAGAAGTGATGAGCTGGTTGGGTGGGGGCGGGTCGAGGCCGCGGCACCGGACGGTTATTCCCCCACCCGCTCCCCGAGGTGACTGGGGTCTGACAGTCGCCCCGCCCGGGCGCGCAGTCTCAGGTTTGCGGAATGAAAAATCAATAAAAACCGATGCAATGGCAACGAACATGAAACACTTTGGTTGTTATTATTTGCGTTTGTTAAAGTATTATTATTATTTTTTAACTTCCTTCTTGAAATGGTGGCTAGGATCAGAGCCTTGGAGACGGACTCAAAATACCCCCTGGGCTCCCGGCAGGGGGAGGGATCCCAAGCCGCGCAAACTTCCCCGAGCTGCTGTGAGGGATCCAGCGGCGGTGGGGGAACCCCCAGGGCGCCGGGCTTCCGGATACGGCTTTCCTCTGCGCCTCATTGTCCGCACTTTAGGGCGACGGTGTGCACCCCCCCCCATCCATTCGCTTCTCCTGGGTTCACCACCCCCATGCCCCCGGGGACCGCGCCTCCTCCCCTCCCCTGAGCTCTCTCCGGCGCTTTAAATAATGATATTTGCATGCAGGGAGCGATTCATAAATATGTCAGGGCCGGTGAAATATAGGCAACATTTCAAACTTTCTATTTAAAAAACATGAATTATGGCCGCGGAAAATGTGTTCCCATTTAAAGGCGATACGAAGTATTTGGTGTCTCGTCCCTGGGCCCATCCATCACGCAGACAATAAAGAGAGTTTTTCGCCCTGACACCCGCGATTTATGGGCGCCCTTCTCTGCCCTCATCACTCACCCGCCGCGGCCGGCCGGGCGACAGGCCCCGCGGAGAGACCGGCGGCCGCCCCCTCTCCCCCCGCGCGCGCAGTTTGCGCCCTCGTCAGCCCCCCAAGACCACCGCTCCCCAGGGGAAGCGCTGCTCTGGGAGGTCCACGGTGATGGTCTGGGCAGCCAAGTGGGCAGCCCAGTGGGAGACAGAACCACACTCATCCTCTCATCTCCGCGCAAGCCTATCTCAAGGCTGGGATGAGCGGGCAGACGAGCGGCCTTGCGGGCTGGCTCTGCGTCGGGGCCTCGCCCGCCAACCGCGGCAACGCGGGGGGAAGTTTGCAGTGCAGGCAGCAGGAGATTATTTACGTGCGGTTTCGAGGTGAGGGGAAAGCGCTGGGCAGGGGACTCTCCAGGGGGGCTCAATTCTGCCCAGGAGAAGGCGAGTTGGTCCCAAGCTTTTTTGAGCCCCGCTGGGCGGACGCTTGCGGGCAAAGCTTTCGGAACTTTTACAAAGTCGCCTTCTCCCTGGTGCAATTCCCATAAACGCATCCTGAGCGTCCGCGGCACCTTGGAAACTATTTTTTACGGGGCAGGGCCCGAGAAGTTGGCGAGAAATAAGGAAAGGGAAGCGCCTTCCTTAGCGTTTCGCCGCGGACCAAGCTCGGCCACCAGGTACCCTCTTTCCCCACCTCCCCACTTGGCGCTCGGACACACCCCTAAAGCGCACTGTCGTCTCAAAGCGACCACCGAATCTCTGCTGCAAACTTGCTTGGAAGAAAGTTCGAGCTCCGTCTGCCGTGGAATTTGCTTTCAATTTTCGCCCCGGGCGGACTCGGCCCCGGCGGGTTTCCGAAGCAGCGGCAGAGGGTGGGGACTGCCAGGCACTGCAGACCGGGAGAGACTGCTAAGGCCGAGGGCGCTGATAGTCCAGTCTCCCTCGGAGGCCAGACCTGCAGCCTTCTGGGCACGAAGAGCCACCTCCTGTCCTGAGCTGGGCGGATGGGGAGCCTCCACACCCGGGAACCGGGACCCGTTTCCTGCTGGATGCCCGAGAGCTGGATTTATTCTGATACACGCAGCGCACCCGCAGCCAGAGAAATTACGTCGATTCTAAAAATGACAAGGTTGAATTTATTAGATTAAGATTCATCTCTAAGTGCAGGGTGATGAAAATTATACAAACAGCTCCAAGTCCAGTGTGAACTGCAGGATCGCTTCCGGCTTCAAGGGCATGTAACATAACATCTGAATATTTAGATATGTAGAGGGATATAAAATAGTATTAAATTCTCGGTGTGTACACATATAGTTAAGTTGGGAAAATTCTGGAGCAAGTGTCATTTTACAGCCTCTGCTTGGGTGTAATCCGGGCTCGAGATAGCGCTTACGTCCACATAACCACCCAGTGAATATATCCTACAGACAGAGTGAGTTCCGCATCGTCGAGGTGTGCCGCGGTATGTGTACCTCTTTAAATATCTGCGGCGTGGCAGAAGTGATATAAATACATTTAAGAAAAGCAGCGCGCAGATAATTGAGCCACTGCACGGATACAATATTTCTAGAGAAGGAAATAAATATTACTACTAGGTTGGTTGTGGAAAGTGTGCACAACCAGGGGGGCTTTCGGGAACGCGTGGTAGGGGCCACAGGTTCTGCAGCTACGGGCGCTCAGCAAGCTGAGATGGGCTCTATTAGGATACCCGCTGCCTCGGACCTTGGGGCGACTACTGGGAGAGTCTCCGCCGGAACAGGCAACAGTGCCGCACCTTGGGGGTTCTCCCAGATAACGCGTGAAGATTCCGAAGCGCTGAAGACAGCACTCCGGGTACCAGGGCCTCAGGTCTTGCGGGCAGCTCCTCCCCCTCGGACACTTCAAGCACACCTTAATTCTGGCTCCACCAGGCTTGAGCAGTGCGCATTAAGGCCTATCGGTGTGGAGTAAAAGAGAACAGGGCGGGTCTCGCTTGGTTCCGAGACACCTCAAAACTCAAAGTCAGAGGCCAAACTGAAGAAGGCCACGATTTCACACCCGTATGGAATCCAAGCCGCGCCCGGCCCTTGGAAGGCCAGCTGAGGCTATAGCAGCAGTTATCTGGGCTATTTACTTATGAAATGTTAGGCACCCCCTCACATACTCAGTACAGAGGCCCAGATGCCCCATAGGTCTCCCCCGCATATTTGCAAAGCCCAAGCAACGCCACCAGCTAGGTCAGAGACACCGCAGCTGTGAAATTCCAACACCAAATGCTAACTCCAGAATAAGGAGCTTGCCACCCTCCACTCATCTCACCACCTGGTCTTTTTTTTTTTTTTTTCCTCACCCCTCCAAATACACCCAACCCTTAAACAGGCGCAGAGCTTCTGACAATCCCTGCTTGAGGAGAAATTAGAAGGACTTGGTGCTGAATTCCTGGGAATTGCACACACTCCTGAGGCAGCCCTGCCGCAGAGAAGTAACCCGGGCCCTGAGAATGCCCTGCTTCAGAGTGTGGTTGCGCTGAACTGGTATATACCCTATACTGAGAGGAGGGAGAGAGAACAGAAACATTCCCTGGCTAGTAGAAAAAGTACAAATGAAGGGGGGGGGGGGGAGGAAGAAACGGCTGAAAGCCGAGAAAGAGGCAAAAGAGGAAACGAAAAAGACAAGGGGGTGGGGGAAGAATCAGAGGAGATGAGCCGAGGAGAGTGCAGGCCTTGGTGGGGCCCGGGGACCAGGCCAGGCGCTGGCGAGGGCAAGCCTGGTACCTCCCTAGCCCCAGAGGAGGCTAGTGCCGCCGGGAACCGTCCCCCACCAGCCCAGAGAATCTCGGCTCGGCTCCCAGTCCGGAGGGGCGGGCCTGGGTCCAGTGGCCTCCGCACGCCCTTTCTCTCCCCACTCCCGGGGGACCGCGAGGCGGGGCTGGACGGGGAACAGGGGGTGCCCCAAGGGGCGCGCGCCAGTCCAGGACTGTTTGGACGCTCTGGGCCAGGCTTTCCAGCTCGCCGGGCCTGACCTGTCAGGCGGATTATCTTCGAGGGAGATTAATAGGGGAGGCGGGCTGCAATAATAATCGTTTTGTTTGATGTGACAACTCTGATAGGCGTTGATTTACTTACAAACTGATAGGCTTTTAATTGAGCGCCTCCGCCGAGCCCGAGATGAAAGGGAAGCGGCGGTGAAAGGCGGCCCGCCTGCCCTCCGGCCTCAATACTGATTAGCCATCTCGACAGTGAATAGTTCAAGGCATTTTCAAACTTTTTTCCTCAGCTCTCTCTCTTTCCTTCTCCTCCCACCCCCTCCTCAAATATCTGCCAAGCCCACTCCTTTTTTAGAGAAAACAAATCATTTCCATTGTGTGCAAATAAAATCCACAGGACATCCACGCCAATCGCCGCTGGGAGTTGGAGGCAATAGGCCCAGCGCGGGGTCATTAATAACTCCCCCTACCCCTAAGGCCTTACGGCCTTCGGGTATTTGACCTCCCCTTCGAGGTGCGCAGGTTCGGCTGCTGCAGCCTCCCGAAAACCCTGGGAGTGCAGACCCCCAGGCGCCCCCGTGCGCTCGGACCTTCGGAGTTCGATTTTCGAAGAGCGAATGCGCGAAGACCAAGACCCGCGCGCGCGCGGTGCATCGCGCAGGCCTAAGAGCATGTGCGACCACACCGCGGCACGCCTATTCCAAAGCACACAGGGGCCACTCTCTGGTTCCCCCAGCTGCCGGGGGTAAAAAGAAAGCTGCTGGAATTCCAGGAGAGGGAAAGGACTGAGTCTGGAGACGGCTGGCTGGAGGGCTGGGGGGAGGGGGGAAGGGAGGTCCCTCGCGGTCACCTCACCTCCATCTCTGGACGCCGCCCCCAGCATTCTGTGTCCGGGCCTCGCCGGGAGGCTGCGGCGACGCGGGGCCTATGGCTGGGCTCTCGGGGCTGGGAGATCTACAGTTGATCTGGGCGACACTTCGACAACCACTAACCCAGTGACTCAGACACTAACAGCAGCACGATACAGGCAGCCTCAAAAGCTCTGCTCTGCAGAGACAGAACCGTCCGGTTGTCAGAAACCGGCACCTGGGACTCGCTCCCCAAAGGTTATTTCATCCAGCCTTCACAACTTCGCGTGTGGCCGCGCCACAGTCTCATGGACTCACCTTCCTCCGCTGTCGCACCGGCAGACACTCCAAAGCCCCTTGAACGGAGGTGTGTTCTTACACCTACACACACGCACACATACACCGACATACTCCTGATATACACACCGCCTCACTCCCCGCTTCTCCAAAGTATCTTTAGTCAAGTTACCATCTCATGAAGTTTACCAATCTAAAGAACCAAGGGATAAAATTAAAACGCATAAAAAGAATGCCTACGAGAAATTCTAAAACTCACCCCTAGAAAGTTCTCGGTACCTGTACGGAGTGGGAGACAGAGACAAAAATGAGGGAGGGAGGAATGGGGTGGTGAGAGTGGAAACCGCGAGCACGCCGAGGGCAGGTACCAGACCCGACTTCGGCGCCGACGGGGCACCGGCCGGGTGAGCGAGGCTGGAAACCGGGTCTCAAGGCCCGGCCCCCGCCTCCCCCCTCCCCCTCCCCGCGCGGGTACAGACTGGCTAGGCTCCCGCTCCCCAGCGCTCCCAGCCCCACCATTTATCAAAAGGACTTGACAACAAAAGAGCCGGGGCGGAAAAGGCCGGGGGGGGAGGGGAGAGTCAAAGTCTTCCAAGTCCTTCCGAGGAAAGGGATGTACCCTTCTCTCGCCGCCTTCCAGTTTCTGCGAGTTTCTGGAGGTCACCCACCTCCTCGAATCGCTCCGGGCGCTACCGAAGCCCTGACAACTCACGCAGAAGCACAGGCATTCATACACACTTCTGCACTCAGATCCAGGTACACGGAGGCACGCAGAGCGCCTCCCCTCTGCCTTCCCAACAGCCCGAATGACGGTGCAAATCGAGGGGAACGCGGCGGTCCCGCTCCGCTTCCCTGGAAGAGCCGCTTGTTCCCACAGGCAGCCGCCCCACCCCACCCCACCACCCTCTCTCTCTTGCTTCTTCCCTCTGCTCTCCCCGCACTGGTCAGTCCTGGCTCGGCGTTCCAATAAATTCGAGCGAGCAGCCCAGAGTAACCCTGGCTACCAGGATTGCGGGGATGGCAGGGGTTGAGGGAGGGCTGCAGAGGGGGCCTGAGTGAGCCTGGAACGTATCTGCCCCAAACTCACACGTCAGGCCTCTTCTTCGCAGCCTCTCCGCCCTAGCCACGATGGGGGACGGGTGTCAAAGGACTGAGACGAGGGTACCCCACCACTGACCTCCAGAACTCAAGGCTACGTTGGTAATATGGCTTTTAGAGAGAAGCCTCCGAGTTTGGAGTCAGGGCACTAGGGAGGGGGTAGAGGGGGCCGGCTGGCAGCCTGACCACTGCACTCAACCCCAAAGGGACTACCATGGCTGGGGGGTAAAAATTCTCCCGTGTGGGACGTCGCCACCGCCTGTCTCGGATACCGAGAGCGCTCGGAACTCTGCGCGTGGCCCCAAAGGAACGGAATCCCCAGAGGTGGAAGGGTGTTCTCTCTCTCTCCAGTACCTAGAGGAGCGAGGCGCACACCCCAGGCCAGCGCACCCTTCTCAGCGCCCTTGGCGCACCTGCGCACTTTACTCTCACTATTCATTTTCCTGACACTGAGCGCCTCTTTCTCTTCTTTCATTCTTTTTCTTAGAGCCCCCGCCTCTCATCCCAGGAGGCTGCTCCTCTTTCCCCCTCCTTCAGTTCCCCCTCAGTCTCTTCCTTCCTCTGCGTCTCTCTCTCCCTCTCCCTTTTTCCCTTCAAGTCGCCCCGCCTTGTAATCAGCAACAAAAGCTGACATAAATCACTGGCGGATTGACAAGAGCTGACAAATAACTGATTGATTGCGGTCGAGGAACATTGACAATTGATGGAGGGGTGGAGATGCCCAAAGAACTCGGGAGGGGGTGCGCGGGTAGAAGAAGAGAGGGTGGCAAAGGAGAGTAAGAATTGGGGGGTGGGCGCTGAGTGTGAAACAGAGGAAACACGTGACCCCCTCCTGCCCCAATCTGCGCATCTCCGGGCGTCACGTGGCCGGGAAGGGCGGGGAACCTAGCTAAGAGCCGAGAGTTGCCTCCACCGCCTCCGCTGCCCACCTAGCTTCTGTTTCTCCGCCGCCGCATCCCGGGAAATCAAAGCGGGCGGGCGGACTTCCTCCAACACCCGCTCCCCACCTTTCCTTACCCAGGCGGCTGCACCGCAGGAGATTTCAATTACTGAGGCGGGGGAGAGAATACTTGGGGGTGTGGACCTCCTTTGCGGCCCTGGAGTTGACAGTCCGGCCGTTGTCCAGACTCCTGCTAGTGCTCCTTCTGAACACGCTCAAACTGTTCCTTGCAAGCACCCTCCTGCAAAAGAAGGTTTCAGTTTATTCTCCAGCTGGGGAAAAGGAAGGACGACGAGGAAGAAAAGAGAGGAAGGCGGCAGACAGCAAACGTAGAATAAATGTCCAGCTCGTCCTCCGAGCGAAGTCAAGGGAGGGGACGCGCAGGGGGAGCGGCAGAGGGAGCTGCCCATTAAAACCAGCGCTGAGAGTCCTGGCGGCGGCGGCGGCGGCGGCGCGGGACGCGTCACATCCCCTTGACCCTCCAATCACCTCGGGCTCCCATTTGATTGGAAGGCGGCAAAGGCTTTAATCTCCCCCTTGGTGCAGCTGCTTTTGAAGTGAGTTTCCTCGCCAGAGCCCCGGCTGGACAGGCAGAGGCTCACATCGCGGAGAGCAGCGCCAGCGCCGGGCCGCGAGTGCGCAGCGCAGGGGCACAGCCCGAGGCCGACACGGCTAGCCACCCGGACTCCCGCAGTCGGGCCGGCTCCTCCCGCTCGGCCACGGCTCCGCTGCGGGCCACCCAGGATTATTCGCTTGTGGCTCCAGGCGCCAAGAAGGCGCGCTGGGCGCCGGTGACCGCCGCGCCAGCTCCACCTCCTCCTGCTTCTCCTGCTCCCCGGGCGAGAGCGCAGCCCGGAGCCCGCCCCGCGCCTCCTGGAGCCCTCCCCCCGCTGCTCCCATGCGCGCGGGTGGGTCATGAGCACAGCGCCCTCGCTTTCTGCCTTAAGAAGCAGTAAGCACAGCGGCGGCGGCGGCGGCGCTGCGGACCCTGCCTGGACCAGCGCGCTCTCTGGAAATAGCTCCGGCCCCGGCCCAGGCTCGTCCCCGGCCGGCAGCACCAAGCCTTTTGTGCACGCTGTGCCCCCCTCTGACCCTCTCCGCCAGGCTAACCGCCTGCCCATCAAGGTGCTGAAGATGCTGACGGCACGGACTGGCCACATTCTGCACCCTGAGTACCTGCAGCCCCTGCCTTCCACTCCCGTCAGCCCTATAGAGGTAAGGACCCTGTCCCCGGATCGCGCTGGGACCGCCACCCTGGGCGCCCCTCCACGGGCTTTCTTTCTCTTGTGATCTGCAGGGGGTGAAGGTAGGGGGATCGGAGTGATTCAGCTCCGGGATGAGAGGAGAGGATCGTGCTCCCGCACCTTAAAACTAGGGTGGAAAGAGGGGAGGAGGTAGAATGGGGTGTGAATGCTAGGAGCCAATGCAATCAAAACTTCTTTCTCCCATTGGTGTTAAAGCCCCTACCTCGACCCAGGCCCCCTCACTCTCAGGCCAGAAGACAGACGGGAGTCCAAAATACGGTTCCAAAGTCCCGGTCCTCCGGGTTCCCAGAAGCTGGTATTTGTACACAGCCTCTAAGGCGCCAACGACCCGAGCCCTTACTCTGAAGTATTAGGGGTGGGGGTGGGGAGTACAGTTCTGGGTCAAAGAGTCAGAAACCAAAACATTTTTCGAGTTTTGTTTTTTTAATCCAGTTATCGCTTAGAGAGGACAGGAAAGAGCCTGGTGGCGGGGCTAGGGGTGGGGTGGGGGTGGTTCTCAAGAAAGAGAATGTGTGTGTAGAAGGGGTGTCTCCTAGATTTGCGCCTCGGGACTGGAAGGATCTTTACGGGTCGTGGCTGAGGTGCTCTCGAAACCTAGAAGGCAGGATTCTAAAGGGTTTCCCCTTCTTTCTTTGTGCGCCCCCCCCCCCCACGTCTGACCCTGCAGCTCGATGCCAAGAAGAGCCCGCTGGCGCTGTTGGCCCAAACATGCTCGCAGATCGGGAAGCCCGACCCCTCGCCCTCGTCCAAACTCTCCTCAGTGGCCTCCAACGGGGGTGGCACGGGCGGTGCCGGCGGCGGCGCCGGGGGCGACAAGGACGCCAAGTCG
>SJXQ01012229.1:331489-360249 GCA_006408695.1 Aepyceros melampus
AAAAGAACTGGGGGGTGGGGAGGAGCCGAGGGAGGGGCGGGAACAGGGCCGAGGCGCCTGTCACCCGCGCGTGGGGATGACCCGGGCCAGGAAAGGAAGAAATATATATACTGTATCTATCTACCCGAAACAGCGACCGGGACCCGGTGGGAAAGTCCCCTTTCCCCCACCTCTCATCTCCCCACCCAAACTTTATAAAAGTTGGAAAAAAAATATCATTTGACTTTTTATAGAAAAAAGAAGGAAAAAATAATTGAAAAGTGTTCATCTGAGGACTGCATCGGTGGACACTGGTATTTATTTATGTTAGCTCCAAGCGGACCCGTGGTTCAAAAGTGCATTACTTAGTTTGAGCTCTGTAGGTAAAAAGGAAGAAGGGGGAAAAATTAAAACTTGAGGGTTAAAAATGTGGAAAACAAACCCTCCCATCCCTTGTAGATTATAAATAAATACAAAACCGCCACAGAACTAGAGGTCTTCTCTTTAATGTTACTTTAAAATTGCTATGATTGTATTGTACGTTCTTATTTAATGTCTGATTGAAACACAAATTTACATGCATGTTTGTTACAAAAATGAAAAAAAAAAGAAAACAAGTCACAATTTGTCAGCTCTGATTTCAAATTGCAATTATTTTTAAGGTGTATACCATCAAAAGAGAATGGGTATTTTTTTGTACGTATTCTGGAAGAAAACAAAAAAAAAAAGGAAAAACAATTCTATTCCAAAACCTCATTTGCCTTATTTTGTTCTTTAAAAGGAACACTTAACTATTTTTAATTTTTAAGTCCACCCGCTGAAAAGGGGACAAGGTTTACGTCATGTACTAAAATAATAGACAATGTATCGCTTTAAAGATTAAAATTCCGTATATTTGATGTATTAAAAGGTTTTACTTCTTCTTATCTTTTTTATTTATTTTTTTTTTCTTGGTTAAAGAGAAACAAGAGCATGGCAATTGGGCCACAGTGGGTACCCTGGGCCTCACGGCTATTCCTTCCCAGGACCGTGGTGGAAATTCCGATTGTTTAGTTGTAATTTTCAGGAAGAGGCAAAGGCTTCAGAAGGGCTGGGCTTGGAGGAAATAGTTTTAAACGGGATTTCACAATTTGGAAAGATAGTGTCCTTAGCTATTGCTCATTTCGTTTTTTTCTCCCAGTAGCTGGTTTGTTAAAAGTGAAAGGGGGGGAAAGGGATTTTTAAAAATTTCCCTCTTAAGATTTTGAGGAGTGTGGGTTTCGTTTTGTGCAGAGAGCGGCGCAGGTCCGGACTCGCCCGCCCAGCCTCGGCCCGGGGGAGGTGCCGCTGCCCGCAGTTCCTCTCTGCTTTCCTACCATCATCGGTTACGGGCGGGCAGCCGGGATCGATTGGCGGTCGGAGGGCGCTTGGGAACCTGTTTCCTAGGCCTGGGGAGGAGAGTGCGCTGGAGCCCTCTTGTCCCTCCGAGGGAAATGAGTTCGCTTTCCTTTTCTTCATCTGGCTGCCGAGGGCTAGAGGCGGCCACCAGCCGACCCCTCCAGCCAACCCCCTCCCCCTGGGACTCCTTCCTCTCTCCCGAGTCGGGACCCGCGTCAGGCCGTCGCCGATGCTGCTTTTCCGAATCCCGATTTCTCTGCAGTCTACGCTCTATCCCAGCCTGCGCCGCAGGAGAAAGCGCCGGGGCCCGGAAGCCCCTTCCAGTTCGACTCCGCAAGGGTCCTGGCGCCCATTGTCAGCCTCGCTGGGGCGACCTGCGTGGACGCGGAGCGCCGTTCTGGGTCGCGAGCTCCGCTCGGCAAAGTCGCGGCGCGACCCTCGGTCCCCGCGCGATTCCCGCAGCGCGCACCGCTACCTTCTCCCCAGCTCGCGCGGCGGGACTGAGCTGCCTGAAGAGCCCCTGGAACCAGGCAGAAAAGAGGCCTAATCTCCGTGTGTGCGCGCGCGCGCGTGTGTGTGTTGGAGCGGGGGGGGTTGAGGGGTCCAAGGCCCAGCCCCCACCCCGACCGCGATCACACACTCACACCCCAGACCCGGGCGCCAGCCCTGCTCTCCGCTTGTTGGGGCGCTCTCCCCGGCGGGTCCGCAGTTTGGTCCAGAGCGCCCCTTTTCTGGGATCCTGGGACTTCGGAGTCGGGCGCTGAGCGCGGACCCCGAACTCTGCTCTCCCCAGGCTCAGGCCGTTCTGGGTTCTCCGAGCCACCGGCCTCCCTCGGCGTCAGGCTCCCCCTGCTGCCTCGGGAAGCTCACCGCCGCTCAAAGGCCGCCCTCGGCCTCGGGCCTCGGTCAGTCAACCGCACGGCCCCCGCCGCCATTTGTTCGGGGGCTGGTGACTCAGATTTTTCCACCCTCCTCCCAGCATCAGCCTCATGCCTGCGGGGCCTTTTCCCGGGTTGCACGCAAAGCGGGCCCGGCGACCTCCGGGACGCCTCTCAGGACTCCGCCTGGAGAAGACTTCGTAGAGGAAGACTCGGGCTGCCGCCTACCCGGAGGGGGCAGCCTCCAGCGTCTCCGAGCCGTCCGCCCGCAGCACGCCCGGGACGCCGCAGCCCAGCTCCCACTCTGGTCGGGCTAAGAGAAGCTGGGCTGGGCCTGGCTGGGCCCGGCTTATCGAGAACCCCGGCCGATGGGGCTGCTTGTCACCTCCAGGCTCTCGGACACACACACACACACTCACACTCCGGATAGGAGGAGTCCCGGGGACTCAAGTGCCCGTGCTTGCGACGTGAAAGCCAGGCCCTTGTTCACCCCTCACCAGCACCAGCCCCAGGCCCCTGGTCATCCCAGCCCACACGCTTAGCCTTCCTTGGCCTCGCATCTTCCAACAGGGCCCCCACGCCTCGCCAGCAGGGACCCACTTGGGCGGGAAGGGCCTAGAAATTCCCCAGCCCTGGAATTTCAGGCCTGGGACCGTCAGAAAGACAAACTAGGCCCTCTCGTGCCTTCACGCCCTCTCTTGGTATTTTAGTATAGTAACAAAAAGCAAGCCCAAACGCCTTAAAATTTTAATGAGACATCCTTCCCGGAGAAGTTACTCAGAGGCAGCAAAATTCCGGAGCTGGGGCCGGGGATCGGGGATGGTCCCCCGACGTGTGCGACGGAGCTGAGTCATCCCAGGCACAGGGTTAGTAAGGAGAGGGTGCCGGTATGTGCTGCAGGTCCAACCCAGGCGCGACCCCCTCAGGACAAAGACGCCCCATCCTCACTGCGCGCCGCTGGCTCTCTTCCCCCTGTCTGCTGAACTGCGGCGGGATGCGCCCGGCGGCTACCGCCAAAGCCAGAGCGGAGCGCAGCGTGTCCGCCAGGCGGCGCTGCGGAGCCCGGCGGAGCGGGATGGAGACCCGGAACCCCGGCCAGCGCGCGGGATGCAGGCTGGGTGGTCAGAGACCCCGCGCCTCCACGTTAGCACGGTTTTCCGAGCGGTGTCCGGTAGCTCCCTCCTGGTAGTTCCTCGCTCCTCTCCTGCTACGAACCATGTCCTCTGCGCTTCCCCACATGCTCTAGCTTCTGCTCTTGTGTTCTCCGTGCTCTTTCTCTACCCCAGAGGAGTTGGCCCAGGTGTCCAGGGCCCCTCTCCAAGCCGGGGAGCTCCCATTGCCACCATCAAGGCTCTGACAGGTCACTTTGTCATAGTGAAGTGAATCTCACCCATTCATGCATCCATTCACTTCCATTCTCTGCTTATTTCCTATGACCTCACCCCTCGCTGGAGAAGGCAATGGCACCCCACTCCAGTACTCTTGCCTGGAAAATCCCATGGGCGGAGGAGCCTGCTAGGCTGCAGTCCATGGGGTCGCTAAGAGTCGGACACGACTGAACGACTTCACTTTTACTTCTCACTTTCATGCATTAGAGAAGGAAATGGCAACCCACTCCAGTGTTCTTGCCTGGAGAATCCCAGGGACGGGGGAGCCTGGTGGGCTACCGTCTATGGGGTCGCACAGAGTCGGACACGACTGAAGCGACTTAGCAGCAGTAGCAGCACCCCCTCGCCAAGGGCTTCCCATCTCTTTATTCACCCCTGACACAGATGGGGAAACTAAGGCTAAATCCTGGAAGCCAATGACAAGGCCAGCAGAGAAAGCCCAAGCCTTTCTCTCCATTCAACACCTGCCCCCATCTGCACCTCTGGCAGTGGCACTGAGTGGGCCTGATGTCTTTGTGCTGGGTGGTCTTTAAGCAGCGAGGAAAGGCAGATTTAAAAAAAAAAAAAAAAGCCCTTGTGCTTTGGAAAAGGTATAAAAATTGCCCAGAAGCAAAGCCTGTCCCTGTGAGGCAACCTGATGGCTAGCCTCTTCTGCCCGTATTGGCTTAGGGCTCCTCACCTCCCATGCCTAGAGGCCTGGTGATGCTCAGAGTGACTGTACAATGCAGACTGACCTGCTCACGCTTACATCCAGCCCATACCATCCTGTATTATCCCATTTAAACTTCACAGCAATTCCATGAGGTTGATAGAAGCTTTACGCCCATTTTACAGATGAGGAAACTGAGGCTCAGCAGGCAAAGGATACTAGCTAGTGAGTGATGGAGTCAAGGCAGAGGTTCTCACCTTGGCTGCTGTCACCTGAGGTGATTTTAAAGCATAACAATGCCTGGGAGGCAGAGACTCTGATTCCCCTGGGAGAGAGCGTGGTACACAGAATTGTTTTATTTTTAAGTTCTTAGCATTTTGTTGATGTTTTCTTTTTTTCCCCTGAACTTTTTGGCCACCCAGCATGTGGGATCTTAGTTCCCTGACCAGGAATCAAACCTGTGCCCCCAGTAGTGGAAGCATAGAGTCTTAACTGCTGGGCTGCCAGGGCAGACCCTTATTTTACTTTTTACTATGGAGGCTTTGGAACATCCACAAAGGTAGACGGAATGGTATACTGCTGCTGCTGCTGCTGCTAAGTCGCTTCAGTCGTGTCCGACTCTGTGCGACCCCATAGATG
The DNA here is from genome assembly GCA_006408695.1 of Aepyceros melampus. Classification (NCBI taxonomy): domain Eukaryota; kingdom Metazoa; phylum Chordata; class Mammalia; order Artiodactyla; family Bovidae; genus Aepyceros; species Aepyceros melampus. The sequence goes on from SJXQ01012229.1 coordinate 336,400, forward strand.
GCAGCCCACCAGGCTCCCCCGTCCCTGGGATTCTCCAGGCAAGAACACTGGAGTGGGTTGCCATTTCCTTCTCCAATGCATGAAAGTGAAAAGTGAAAGTGAAGTCGCTCAGTCATGTCTGACTCTTAGTGACCTCATGGACTGCGGCCCACCAGGCTCCTCCGCCCATGGGATTTTCCAGGCAAGAGTGCTGGAGTGGGGTGCCAGTGCTTTCTCCAAATGGTATACTAGAGCCCCACAAACCCATCACCCAGCCTCCACGGGTATAAGCTCATGACCAATCTCATTTCCTCTCTACTTCTCCTATGTGCCTGTCCCACACCATTAATTGGAAGTGAATACAGCATCTTATCATTTCACATCCTCAGCTGTTTGTCACTTCCTGCCAAGCTCCCAAGCTAGGGCTCATCCCCCTCTCAGCTGAGGCTTCAATGCAGTTAGTGGCCATTTCTATCAGACCCAGGGCCCTAGCACTTCAGCTACCCTATGCTGGGGAAGCCCCCAAAGTCCTGGGGCTACTGATCTCTCTCCCCTCAGTGTGAACCCAGGGCTTACCCAGGGGTTCTCTGGGCTGTAGAAAGACTCTTGAGCCCCTGGAGAAGCAGCAGCACTGTGGGATACTCACAGTGCAAAGGGCGTGCTGGGAGCGGGAACAGCTTAAAGCCACACGGTACAGTGTGAAGAGCACAAATTTGGGGTCAGGCTGGTCTAAAATCGAACTTTTCCTTCCACCCACTCCTGGCTTAAACTCTATGACTCAATTTATTTGAGCCTCAGTTGTCTCCTCTGTAAAGTGGGGATGAAAGTGTTAGTTGCTCAGTCATGTCTGACTCTGCACCGCCATGGACTGTAGCCCGGCAGGCTCATCTCTGTTCATGGGATTTTCTAGGCAAGGATACTGGAATGGCTTGCCACTTCCTGCTCCAGGGGATCTTCCCAACCCAGGGATCGAATCTGGGTTTCCTGCATTGCAGGCAGATTCTTTACCGTCTGAGCTACCAACAAGATGCCGGCTTTATAGGGTTGTTATGAGGCTTAAATGAAATAATTAATGTGAAAATTCCCAATCTTCTGTCTAGCCCGTACTGGCTTTTAGTAAAGATAGATTCTTTCCTTCTTCTCTTCCTAAAGTATAGTTTCATTATGATCAGCCTCCTTGCTCAAGAACTAACCGTGGCTCCTTGTGGTTCACTGGTTCAAATTCTCTCTACTATCTGGCCATCTGGCCATGGTTCATTTTCTGACCTGGCCTCTCTTTGCCTGTCCTACCTTGCGTCTCATCAGTCTTCACAGTCCAGACCCTCTGCCAGCCAGCTAGCCTCCCAGCCCCTTTGATGATGGTGCTCACCATACACTACCTCCCGAAGCCTTCCTCCCTCCCCATCCTTCCAAACTTTCTCAAGACTCATCTCTTCCAGGAAGCCCTCCATGCTTCCCCCCGACCACACACTGATCTTTCCCTCAGCACTTCATGCAGTGGCAGAGGGTGGACGAATAAAGGCCACCAGACTAGGGATGAGGACCCTTGGGTTTGACTGGTGCCTCTTCGTGGTTCTATGACCATGGACAAGTCACTTATGGCCTCTGTGAAACTAGTCTCCCAAACTGATATTTGTCTACGCACATTTACCTACAGCAGTAATTTAACAAGCAGCATGCATTGCAAGTCTACTCCCAGGCACTCATCTAGCCCCATTACTTCCACTATCCTCCTTTTACAGGCGAGGAAACTGAGGATTAGAGAGAAGTCACATGTCTGTGCTCCAGCACCAGTCCTTAACGACTGCACTGCCCTGCGCCAGTTCCTGGGACTGCAGTCTTTGTCCTCAGCCTTCTTTTTCTAATTGCCAGGAACTCAAAACTCCTTTTTCAAATCTCAGGCAGTGTCACCTCCTCTGGGAAGTCCCCCAGGCCCTTCCACTGGATTCAGTGCCCTTTGCTCTCTTTGCTCCTGTAGCACCTGCCCATCCCATCATACTTTCTTTACATGTTGCTCCCAGCCTGAACTCTGAGGCCCTGGAGAGGAGGGACTGTCTCCTCTTCTGGTTCCTAGTAGTGCCAGCTGGCTTGGTACCTGGAACCTAGTAGATGCTCAATAAATGTTAGAGGGAAGGAAGGAAAGGGCGGGAAAGAAGAAAGAGAGGGAGACAGAGGAAAACAAAAAGACAGAATGGAGGAAAGATGCAGAAGACCTGGGCTCGCTTGCGCAGGATGACTCTTCCAAAGAGAGGAGGAGAGGCAGCAGCGGGGGACTGGGGGAAACTTTTGCTGTCTTTGCCCATGGCGCAAAATGAGGCCCGGCAAGCTTCCACACATCGATTAGAAACTGCATTTGCTGACAATAATGAAGACCCTTAAAGAGTGGCTTGAAGGAGATAAACATTCTCTCTCTGAGTCTGGAGGGGGATGGTCCAAACTAAGAATGGCCCTCAGTCATCAGGGACCCAGGATCCTCTGCCTTCCTCGATGCCCCCTCAATCAGGAAGACTTCATCCTCATGTCGTCTCTGAGTTCAGGATGGCTGCTGGAGCTCAGCCATTATCACCTTATCGCAGTCAGCTGGAAGGAGGAGTGAGAGGAGGTCAAAAGGGTCCACTCCTCTTTAATGGGTCTTTCTGGAATCCACAGACAAGTCCTCAGCTTATACCCCATTAGGAAGAACCTAGTCACGTGGCCATGCTTAGCTGCAAAGGACGCTGGGGAACATAATGTTTACCTGGGCACGCTGCTGCCTCAAATAAAGTCAGGGTTGTGATACTCAAGGGAGGGAAAAGGGTGGGAACTGGAACAGGACATTAGCAGACTCCCCTGCAATCCACAGATGGGTTAACCTAGAACTGGAATCAGGAGAGAGCTTTCTTGGTGGTGGCCTTCCACGGGGTCACTATTTGATGACTTGCTTCTTTAAACCACAGATCCTTATCGATAAAGTGGGCAGGGGTGGTACTTATAAGCTCTCAGAAGTTGTCATTCTTGTTCCCTCTATGTTTTTGGAGTTGTATACTGCAAGGATTTAGAGTGGGATTTGTCAAAAAAGTAATTTTTATTGCTATAAAGATCTTCGGTTAGAGACCTGTTCATTTTGGTCCTTCACCCCCCACACAATACCAAGCTAAGAAGGAGGGATCATATTTGTTAAAAAAAAAAAAAATCAAGGAAAACAAAAATCCCGCAGGGTGAAAGGGAGTAGCATTGTAAAATTACCTCCCACCTCCTTCCACGTTATTTGCAAAAATACAGTCTCCAACTCAAAGCACAAGCAGTCCAGTGCTCATGCAACTTTGCACTAACTTTACCTTTAATAATTATTCTGTAACTACAGAAATGTAAAAGAAACAAGATACAACCAAACAAACGTTATTGCTGAATCACAGTGACACCCGATTGAGTTCTAGTTATGCCTCCATACACCATACAGCAGTGGCCCTTGGGACAGGGTCCTGGGGAGTCAGGGGCGGGGGTGGAGTAGAGAAGGCAAGAGGAGACTCCTAGGGCTGGAAAGGGTAAGGAAAAAGCAGGAATAGGGATCTGTGCATGTGAGCAGATTGGTTGCCCCCTGGCTGGAAGCTTCCTCAGCCTTAGGTCTCCAAAAGGGAGACATTTCAGGGTTCTGAGCTGACTTTGCGTGTCTCTCTCTGTCTCTGCCATTTTTCTTTCACATGCTTCATAAACATCTCTTCCCAACATTTTCCAGGGGCGATTCCTGTGGTGTGGGAATTCTATACCCTCCACATCACTAGTTCTTAAGCCCTTTGTGGGTTGAGGGAAGGACGTAGAAACCACAACCTTTTTTGAAAATTCGATAAAAGCAATAGCTCCTCTCTATAGGAATAAGTACACATACTCAACATTGGAAAAATAATTTCAGGGGGCTCGTGGACCTGCAGATTTTCAATCCTTGATCTTAAAGGAAATCCAAGATTTAAATATTAAAAAAAAAACATGCCCTTGGGAAACACCCTGAGGGACTCTGGGCCTTCCTCTCTAAATTTTTCTCACCAAGGCCACATTCCAACTACTCTATGGTGATTAACTGTAACAACTTATGTCAACCTCCCACAGGCCAGTGTTAACCTTTGCAACCTTCACAATAATTCTATGAAGTGGGCACTATCATTGGCCCCACTTTATGGTGAGGAAACTGAGGCACAGAGAGGTTGGAGTGACTTGCCCAAGACCACACAGCCAGGCAGCGGCAGAGCTGAGATTGTGCTACAGGTTGTTAGACTCCAGGGTCATGAGTTTCATGCTGTTCCCCACGGTGGAGTGGCCTTTTACTTCTCTGTACGCTGAAGCCACATAAGCTTGCCTGACCCTAATGCAGGCATCAGGCCCCACCCAACAGCATGCCGGAACTGGCTCATACGGGCTCACGAGAGCCAGCTGTGCACATCTCTTCCCAACTCCTTGTTCTGTGGTGCTATGCTAATAGTTGAAATTGGCCGTGGTGGGAATATTTGCACCATAGCAATTCACAAACACTGTAAGTGAAGGCTTTTTTTTTTTTCCAAGAGAGTTGATTATTAAGCATTTATTAGCACATCACTGGACCCACATATTCTGGTCCCACTCCAACAGCTACAACCTGCACATCCAGCCACTCAGACCCCGAGTCCGGGGGAAGCGAGGGTCCTCCTCCCAGTCAGTGAGGAGGATTTGGATGGAGTCTGCTTCCCCCAGGCTTAGTGCAGGGGGTATTAGGGAGACTGCAGCCTCCTCTTTGACCCCAGAGCAGGCAGGCTCTCTTCCAGTTGCCCTTCCCTGTCCTAGAACCTGGGCCTGGTCAGCTGGAGTCCAGATCCTTTACAGCATCTGGCAGCCCACCTGATATGGCAGGTGGGGGGCGGTGCTTGGCTGCCCAGAAGCTTCAGTGGCCTTCCCAGCTCAGTATCCCTGCCATTGGACCCTTAGCGACTACCACCAGCCAGCTCTGGTTTAACCCTTTCCTTTCGGGGTGAGCCACAGGCAGCTGGACCCTCCCTCCAGCCTCACTAGACACCAGCCCTGCTTCCTCCTCTACCTTCTGGGAGCACCCAGCAAACTGCCCAAGACAGCTGTGACAATGCGCACTCTCTAACTCTGGTCCATAGAGAAACCCCATCCAACAGCAAGGATTCCAGTGGGCTAGGCATCGGGTAGAGACTTCCCTGGTGCCCTCTCACCAAGCAGAGTCTCAGACCACAGGAAAAAAATGGACTAGTATGATTATCATTTAGTGAGCATTTCCCTCATGCCAAGAGCTTTATATTTCTTTGTATTATCTTTTTTTAATCCCTACAAGATCCCTAGGAGATAGTGCTATATTAATCCCCTGTTGGAAAACTGAGATTCAGAAAGGTTAGGTAACATGCTTGAAGTCACACTGTCAACAAGTGGTGAGCGAAAATTCAAGGCCAGCACTGTCTCACTCCAAAGCCCATGGCTTAAAACCTGTGTACTTCAACTGACAGGTTCGCTTCCTTCCCCAGCCCCCAGGGAAATGTGGGAAGGGCAGCCCCTCTGGCCTCCCTTGAGGTTCCCTGGGGACATCCCCAAGGGCAGAGGAAAGACAACACTGGTCACCTGTAGCAAAACCACTGCCCAGTCCAAGGTGTGGTCCACCAGACATCAGTTCAGTCACTCAGTCGTGTCCGACTCTTTGCAACCCCATGAATCGCAGTACGCCAGGCCTCCCTGTCCATCACCAACTCCCGGAGTTCACTCAGACTCACGTCCATTGAGTCCATGATGCCATCCAGCCATCTCGGTCGTCCCCTTCTCCTCCTGCCCCCAATCCCTCCAGCATCAGGGTCTTTTCCAATGAGTCAACTCTTCGCATAAGGTGGCCAAAGTACTGGAGCTTCAGCTTTAGCATCATTCCTTCCAAAGAAATCCCAGGGTTGATCTCCCTCAGAATGGACTGGTTGGATCTCCTTGCAGTCCAAGGGACTCTCAAGAGTCTTCTCCAACACCACAGTTCAAAAGCATCAATTCTTCTGCGCTCAGCCTTCTTCACAGTCCAACTCTCACATGCATACACGACCACAGGAAAAACCATAGCCTTGAAAGTGAGTATTCACTGGCAGGCACATTGGGAGTCCCCGCTGCATACACGGCCTTCTCTCAGGCATAGAAGCAGTGGGAAGATGACTAGGATACACCAGGTCTGCCCTCAGATAACTTACTGTCCAGTCTAGTGATTCACAGAAGATATTGCTGCCTTAAGGTGAGCTGTGACAAGGGCTATCTCACTGGAGGCATGGGGTTAATTTCTACAGGAGGATGCAGAAACCTTCAAGGAGGAGGCAGCACCTGATCTGGGTTTGGACAATGCCCAGGCGTTCAGTGGGTGGGAAATGGGGGATCTTGGGAATTGGGAGAACGGATGAGCGAGATCAAAGGCATTGAGGCAGGACTGCCCATAATGGTGTTTGGCAGGGATGTGATGGTGGCAAGGGGAGTGGGTGGGAAATGGTGGGAACAGATGGTTCCTGTGCTCAGTAAGCAATGAGGAGACATCAGAGGTCTTTGTGCAGAGGAGTACTGTTATGGGATAGAACAATGCAACTGGAGATACGGAGACTAAGACATCAGGTGGTTCAGACAGAAGTAAGTGAGAGATGAGAGCCGGGGGGCGGCTGCAGGACACGCGAAGCCAGGACCATCCCAGGGGATGGCAAGGAGGTAGGATGGACTGGACTCGGCGAAGGGCAGGGGTTGGGAAGGAGAGAGGAAAGCCGCATATGATCCTGAGGTCTTAGCCTATGGTATTGGGCTATACTGCTGTTAAAAAAAAAAAAAAGAGGAAGAAATCCCCTCTCCCAAATACAGTGACTTAAATCAGATGGAGGTTTCTCTCTGGCCTCTGTTATCTATGCTCGTGAGGCTGCTCTGCTCCGTGACGTCATTCAGGGGCCCAAGTGCCTTCCATCTTGGTGTTCCTCCATCCCCTCAGGGTGCTGTGCTCACTGGTGTGATTAGATATGGGTGCTATTCCCACCCAGGGGAAAGGGGGAGCGGGGAAGACTCAGGCAAGCAGTGTCCTTCCGAACAAGTGAGGAAGACATTGCTCATAGTCACCTGGCCAGCTGCAAAGGGAGGCTGTGCAATGTTATTTCTGCCCTGTGACCGTGTGCAGGGAAGAAGAGGAGAATAGACCTGGGGTCAGAGGGCTAAACAGGAGTCACCACATCTGGGTACCTGGAAAAAATACCAAGGGGCAGCAGGCTTTGGCAGAGAATACACAGTGTAGATTTTGTGTAGGTTAAGTTTCTCATGCCTGCAAGGGGTGGAAATGTAAGTTTGTGAGTAGTTAGCAGAAGAAAGAGCTGAAATCTGAGGTGCAAGGGAAGAAGAAGAAAATTGGACTAAGCATGGAGCCTGAGACTCTTGAGGAAGTCCTGTGAGGAACAGTCCTGTTGCCAATAGCATTGGGTTAGCCAAAAATTCATTGGGGGCTTTCCGTAAAATGTTACAAAAACCTCAAACAAATATTTTGGCCAACCCAATAGTTGCTTTTTCTTTCCTTTAAAATTTTTTTTAATTGAAGTGTAGTTGATGTTTAATATTATGTTTCAGGCGTACTACATTTTGATTCATAGTTTTATAGACTATACTCCATTTAAAGCTATTATAAAACAATGTCTATATTTCCCTGTGCTCTGTAACATACCCTTGTTGCCTATTCATTTTATCCATAGTAATTTGTATCTCTTAATCCCATACCTTTATCTCACCCCTCTGAACTTCCCTCTCCTCAGGGGTAAACACTAGTTTATTCTCCGTATCTGTGAATCTGTTTCTGTTTTGTCATATACATTCATTTTAATTTTTTTAAAGACTTCACATATAAGCAACACCATAGAGTATTTGTCTTTGACTTACACTGCTGCAAATGGCAGAATTTCATTCTTCTGGGGACTGAGTACTATTTCACTGTGTGCATGTACCATCTTTTCATCCATTCACCTGTTGATGACCACTCAGGATGCTTCCATATCTTTTGCCAATAGTATTTTCCAAAGATGGTGGCCATGCATCCCGTCCCATGTCTTTTTATTATGCTATGAAGGCGTCACTCCTCCTTCAAGTGGTGGGGTTCGAGTTTCCTCCCCTTGAACCTGGGCAGGCCTGTGGTGAGAGCAGAAGTGATACCATGTGACTGTGGCTGTCAGGACAGGTGATACCACTCCCTCTAAGGATGCTCATCCTGGGAACCCTGTGCTGTGAAGAAGCCAAATGTCCACATGGACAGACTGCATGTAGGTGTTGTCGCCACAGCCCAGCTGAGGTCTCAGCCCACAGGAGCATCAGCCACCAGCACGGAGGGATGAGACTCAGGCGATTCCAGCCCCCAGCCTTCAGGCCACCTCAGGTGATCCCGACTGGAGCAGAGACAAGTCGTCCCCACAAAGCTCCATTCAAGCTGCCAATGAACCGAATAAATGTTATTGTTTTAAGCCACTGCATTTAGGAGTCTTTTTCTTGTAACAATAGGTAGCTGATACAGGTCAGACTCCCTTTTCCCACCCTAGGAGACTACCCAAACCTCACAGAAAAGGGATGACCCTGGGGTGACCTTGCCCATCCTCACACTTCTCTATTTGTCTTCTGCTTGACCCTTCTCCTGCCGTGGCATGTCCGTTTATCTAGCCCCCAGCCTGCTGCTTTCACCAGCCTCGGGACCCCCGGCATGGCTGCCTCTCTGGCCCCTTTAGGCTGGGTCCCACTGTTCTCCCTACAAAGGACACTGCCAGGCTGCACCCTTTCTCTCTGCACCCCTAGAGGGCCAAGAGGACCGCCGGTGGCAGAGAAATGGTAGGGGAGCAGGAGGTCTTCAAACACAAGGGATGGGAAAGTCGCTGTGTTCCCTTTAGTATATTCACTTCCCCTTAGAATATCTGCATAAGGAACAAATGTCAAACCTGGAGAGACAGAGGGATGAGGGTCACAGGGGAAACCTCTGTGGCCAAGAGTTAGACCAGGGGATCAGGGATAAGAAGGTGATTAGAAGCACCACATTCTCGGGAGATGAGAGACCTCAGGGGGGACTTGGCTCCAGAGCCAGGATCCCCAACCTGGCAGCAGTGGCTGGGTGGGGCTTGGTAAGGAGGTGAGCACGGTTTCACAGTCAGAGCGTTATTGAGGTACCTTGTGAAGTGCTCACCACAATCAAGTTAGTTAACACATTCATCAGCTCACATAGTTACTGAGCCTATGTGTGTCCTTACGTTTTCCTTTAGGAGTTTTATGGCAACATAAAAGTCTTACATTTAAGTCTTTAGTTAATTTTTGCATATGTGTAAGATAAGAGCGAAAAAGTTGGCTTAAAGCTCAAAATTCAGAAAGTGAAGATCATGGCATCTGGTCCCATCACTTCATGGCAAATAGATGGGGAAACAGTGGAAACAGTGTCAGACTTTATTTTGGGGGGCTCCAAAATCACTGCAGATGGTGACTGCAGCCATGACTGCAGCCGCTTCCTCCTTGGAAGGAAAATTATGACCAACCTAGATAGCATATTCAAAAGCAGAGACATTACTTTGCCAACAATGATCTGTCTATCAAGGCTATGGTTTTTCCTGTGGTCATGTATGGATGTGAGAGTTGGACTGTGAAGAAAGCTGAGCGCCGAAGAATTGATGCTTTTGAAGTGTGGTGTTGGAGAAGACTCTTGAGAGTCCCTTGGACTGCAAGGAGATCCAATCAGTCCATTCTGAAGGAGATCGGTCCTGGGTGTTCTTTGAAAGTACTGATGCTAAAGCTGAAACTCCAATACTTTGGCCACTTCATGTGAAGAGTTGACTCATTGGAAAAGACTCTGATGCTGGGAGGGATTGTGGGCAAGAGGAGAAGGGGACGACAGAGGATGAGATGGCTGGATGGTATCACTGACTCGATGGACGTGAGTCTGAGTGAGCTCCGGGAGTTGGTGATGGACAGGGAGGCCTGGCGTTCTGCAATTCATGGGGCGCAGAGTCAGACACGACTGAGCGACTGAACTGAAATGAACTGAACTGAAGATAAGAGCATGTTGATTTCTTGGGCATTTATCCCTGTGCCTTGCATCAAATTCTACACATCCCACATCTGTGGCCAGAGTCTGTTCTCTATGCACCTGGAGGATTCAATACTAGGACTAATTCCTGACAGGCCAAAGGTCTGGCCATTGATCAAGTAGCTGAAATGCTGATTGACTGATAGATCAATTAAACACTTGACAGATTGCCAAATCAACGAATGACAGACAGGTGGCAGCCAGGTTGTTTGAGGACTATGTTCGAACCTTATGTATCTTTGTCTCAACCAACACTTAGTATAGGGTCTGGCTCAGAATAAATGCTTAATAAATGGCAGCCACATTAGTCATCTGGCTTGCTGCTACTGCTGCTAAGTCACTTCAGTCGTGTCCGACTCTGTGCAATCTAGCTGCAAAAGAGCCTTGGAAATGCACTTCGTTAAAGTCAGTTATACATTAGGGTTCTAGGACAGGACAAAAGGAGAATGGAGACTGGAGGCCCATGTGTCCTCTACTGTAAGGGGACAGTGATGAGCTCTGGTTAAGGGATGCAAGCCTCTGAGGACCCATCTCAAGTTCAGAAGTGAATCTGCATGGAGCTTTGGAATAGGACCGCCTCTTCTGCAGAACTTTCAGAGGTTCACAATCTTTCCCTTCGACCCATAGCATCCTAGGGAGGTTCTCAGCCAAAAAGCAGAGAGAAGCTACCTGTGCCCGCTGAAATGACTGCTTTTATTCCCAAAGACCTGACCTTCAGAAAGTATAGTTTTATATCTTTTGTGATTGCTCATCACAAAATCTGACGAAAGTTCCTATTTAAGACTTGATCTCAGCACTCCTGATTACTGTTGATCCTAATTAATTGCAGACAGGATCCATTCAAGTCACAGGCTTCAATTCAGGAGTAAGAAGCCAAAGTCCTGAAAAGTCTCTGCCCTTGCCCCAATGGCCTCATTCTGAACCAAAGATGACATTGGCCTACAGACACTGTGCCAAGCTCCAGGGCCCTGTCACCTGGGTTCAAATTCTGCCTCTGCTCTGACCAGCCCTGTGACCTTAGGCACGTTGTTTAACCTCCCACAGAGGCTCAGTTTTTTCATCTGTAACATGGGATGAGAATAATAATCCCAACCTCACAGAGTGGTCTCTGCGGTGAGAATAGGACCTGGCATTTACTAAGAACTCAGAAACTCTCAGGGGTTATTAGAAATAGTCATTCCAGCCTGTTTTCTGCCTGCCCAGCTTCTTGAGGGGTGAAGGGCTCTGTCTTTTCCATTTCATGTGCCCCCTCCTTCTCCTACGTGCACAGAGTAGAGAATCCCGCTACCAGGCCACTCTGGATGCAGAGCTGGCACGAACAGGTCTGTGATTCTCTTCTGACCCAGGTTCCCTCCACTCTTCCCTCTGCTTCAGCACACCCCACCCCAAGGTGCTGAGGTGGCCAGGGATCTGCTGTGGGTGCATGGTACAAGGGCCCACCCCGTCCACTTTGAAGAAGCATGGCAGGGTTGAGGATCTAATGCACAGAACCCCCCACACACCTTGCATCCAGGTCACCCCTCTCCCAGAGCAAAGGATAACAGGGTGGAATGAAATTTGCTTAGGAGCATCCCTCTGATTCATTGAGCATCACTTTTCTGTGTATTTATGGTAATCGCCCCTGCAACAAAAACAGTGACTTCACTGTCTAAATGATAAGCTAATTTGTTACAGCTAATTACTCAAGGACTTCCTTAATCTCAATTAAAAGATCCAAGAGGATTCCTGCCCCCTCTCATTCCAGTGTTCCTGAAGATCCCCCTAATGTATTCTGGATCACAGATTAGTGGGGAGCCAAGAATGGTCCGTGCTGGGCAGAACTGCTAAAATCCATCCCAGCAACGGGAAGCAGTGATTTATTGTGACATGGAATGTGGGACATTTCCCCAGCTTTTGTGATTGTGGTAATGAAGCTGTAAACCAAATAGCATGAAATGAGGCAAGGCCTTACAATTTAATCAGCTCGTAAACAGATCTACTGCATCAAGCAAATGACATTATTATCCATCCGAAGTAAATCATGCTAATCTCGGGAGATAAAATCAACATCGTTAATGGTCACATGTCATATTCATCAACACTAAACCATCCCCTTTGACAGATTAATCCTAACTACAGCTCCCAGGATGTATGGTAATAGGGCTTGTAGCATGCATTTCACTCCGCGCCAGGCTAACCAGCACTCTTAGGCTGCTATTACAAATAATTTTTTTATTGATTTACATATTTTAAAATGCATTTAAGGTGAGGCACCATTAAAAACCCTGTCACCCACCCATATTTCTTCCCTCCATTCCCAGACTTTATTAATAGGAACGGGAAGACAAATGCAGTAAGCCTTATAAATACTTTGTTTAGGACACTGTTAGGGGTAATTAAGATAGGGACTGGGGTTCTTTTTGCAGGGGGGTGGGGACAGGTGAGGAGCAAAGGGGGTGATGGGAACTCTCCTCTGGTGGTTCAGGGATAAAGGGAAATTGAAGCTCCTTTCGCTTCCTGTTTTCCCCAGAGGAAGAAGGGAGATAAATTCTTCCCCAAGTCAGCTCCCAGAGCCTTCCCTCTCCCCCTTCTCCACATCCTACCTCTATCCCGTCAACGCAGCCTTATGGTATATGCATCTGTGCCAGCGTCTCGGTCATTGTATCCTGCCTGCCGACTCCAGACGCCACACGTGTTTATTTATCATGAGGCTGACCCAGGATGAATGCTCCTGGAAAAGTGTCCACTATTCAAAATGTCACTTCCCCTCAACAGGCCGTGCATTATATTGACAGGCGCACTTTCAGAGGCCCCTGAATGACAAGGATGGATGGAGGGCTGCCACAGCAGCTGGCACTGCCGCCCGGGCTGAGTGAGTGAGCCGGTGAGTGAATGAGTGAGTGGGTGAGCGGGTGAGTGAGTGGGTGGGTGACCAATACCCTCCCCATGACAGGAGATACAACACGGAGACTTTCACAGCTGCATCTCTCAGAACCCCTCCCAGCCAGCCTTCCAAAGGGCCCTTCTAAGGGCTTCCTATTCACCTGAAGAACCAGGAGTAGGTGGAAAGCAGGAAGAAGGCTTATCCCCTCTCTGAGGGAGGAGAGTAGAGGTCCGAGGACCACAATCTCTGGCCACACAGACTCTGCATTGCACACAGCGGCATTCCTGAGAAATGTTCAGGGCAGCAACCCTGAGGTCACCATTGAGTCAGGCCCACATCAGCCTGGAGGGAAATATAGGAAGCAGATGGGTTTGAGAGGAAAATGTCCCAGAATCGAGCTACTAAACCCAGCTGAAGCACTTCTCCTGATGCACTGAAAGGGTCCCGTCTCAGCTCGAGTGGACTGAGGTAAGCCTCAGACATGCCCAGATCCCTCAAAGTGGGCTTCGCACAGCCTTCCTCCCACCATGATTTCTTTCAGAGGTGGTGTTGACTGCTGACAGATGCAACTCAACCCTGAACCACCCCCAACCCAGGGCTGTTTTATAAAATTCTATCTATCAACTAGACCAACTAATAAAATGGGGCTGCGTAGAAATTAACTTCAGGGCTTAGGTGGCACCAAGTTCAAGTGGTTGGAACCCACTGAGCTATAAGAATCTCTAAAAAAGTTTTGTGTCTGGGGTTTTCCATGACCCTTACCGAGCAAAGAGAAGGTGCCTGCTCTGCTTACTAGGGGGCCTGGAGGCTAAGAAAAGCCCTTTCCCTCAGCTGTTTGAGCGGAGTTAGTCAGCTGAGAGCAGCGGTCCGTAAACCTTAGTGTGAGTCAAAAGCATCTAGGGGAAATTGGTACAACCGCTATACAGAGTAGTATGGAGGCTCCTTGAAAACAAAAACTAAAAATAGAACTACCATGTGATCCAACAGTCCCAATCCTGGGCATATATCCAGAGAAAACCATAATTCAAAAAGATACATGCACCCCTAAGTTCATGGGAGCACTGTTTACAGTAGCCAAGATGTGGGCACAACCTAAACGGCCATCAACAGACGAGCAGATAAAGAAGGTGTCGGGCACACACACAATGGAATACTACTCAGCCACAAAAAAGAACGGAATGATGCCATTTGCAGCAACATGCATGGACCTAGAGACTGTCATAAAGTGGACTCAGCCAGACAAGAGAAAGACAGACACCACGTGACATCACTCACACATGGAATCTACATCACTCATACATGGAATCTAATTTTGAAAAATGATACAAATGAACTTATTTACAAAGCAGAAAATAAGTCCTATTTTATAAATATAGATAATGAAAATAAACTTATGTTTCAGTTCAGTTCAGTTGCTCAGTCATGTCCAACTCTTTGCAACTCCATGAATCGCAGGACGCCAGGTCTCCCTGTCCATCACCAACTCCTGGAGTTCACTCAGACTCATGTCCACTGAGTCGGTGATGCCATCCAGCCATCTCATCCTCTGTCGTCCCCTTCTCCTCTTGCCCCCAATCCCTCCCAGCAGCAGTCTTTTCCAATGAGTCAACTCTTCGCATCAAGTGGCCAAACTTATGTTTAACAAAGAGGAAACATGGGCTGGGGGGAAGGATAAACTAGGAGCTTGGGATCAACATACACACTTCATATGTAAATGTATATATGTGTGTAGTGTGTATATTTTATATATTATTATATATATATATACACACATATATAAAACAGATAACTAACTAGGACTTGCTGTACAGCACAGGGAACTCTCAATATTCTTCGATAACCAATATGGGAAAAGAAGCTGAAAAAGAATGAATATGTGTATATGTATAACTAAATCAATTAGCTGTACACCTGAACTCACACAAAATTGTAAGTCAACTATAATCCAATAAAATTAAAAAGAAGCACCATGTGGGGGCTTTTGAAAACACAGATTGCTGGCCTCTGCCTCCTGAGTTTCTTATTCAGTAAGTCCGAGGTTACATCAAATAATTTGCATTTCTAGCAAGTTCTCAGGTGGTACTGACGTTGCTGGCCCTGAGACCACACTTTGAAAACCAGGGTTTGTGGGCGGGAACACCCACACCAGGAATGGGCAGAGAGGGAGGTGTTGGAGAGGAGCACTGGATAGCCGGGTACAGATTCCAAGCCCAGAGGTAGGTCATGGCCGGGAAGCTGGGGTCACAAACAGGAAGTGAGGTTAGGAGTGGAACGTCCATGTCTCTGAGGGCCTTCCTATTCCAAGTCTCTGTGACTCTGAGAGTGCAAGTAAGCAAAGTGGGCCTGACAAGCCAGAGTTCAGAACCACAGCAGTTAAGACCAAAGGCAGCAAGTGTCCTGGAGACCAGAGTTGAATTTTAGCTCAGGACCCAATTTGCTGTGTTTCCTGCAATCCATCCCTTTATGCCTCTCTAGTCTTCGCCTCTCTTGCCTCCTCTGTGAAGAGGGAGTGATCCACTAGATTTCCTCCCAAATCTCTTCTGTGTCTGATAGGTGTGAGCCAGGTCAGTGTTTCCCAAAGAAAACTCAATGGAACCCCACTCTCTTTGAAAAATGTGCTTTATGGTCAGATAAGTATGGTAACGTTTTCAAAATATTAGCCGCCTCTTGGATTTATAATTTAGATTGACATATTAAAGACTCATAAGAGTCCAGAAGTCAGGAAACAAGTTTTACTTTATTTAATCCAGCATTTCTCAAGTTTGTTTAACCACAAACCCTTTTCCGCTTAACACCTATTAGCATCTATAACACATATTAGCACTGGGGTTGTAAAGAACACACTTTGGGAAACACTAGCCAATGCCAAGGGCTGAGATAGGAGGCAGATGAATATATCAGCATCTTTTCCCCTGTGACCAAAGGCACAGCTACTGCCCCTCGGCTCCAAGCACCTTGATGCATTGGCATAACCAGCAAACATTCGCTGAGCATCTGCTAGAGATTAAGGTGGACACTCAGCTAACAGACAGGTGGCTCCTGCCCTCAACACTCTCGGGCTGTTGCAGGGGAGAGCCTGGGTCCTGCTTTGGCCTGGCAGGAAACCTTAGAGAGTCTAGCTAAGCTTGGCCCTCTTGTCCCTCATTTCCCATGGGCTGACATTGACGTACCATTGCTTTCACTAGTAGGTTTGCGCTCTTCAGTTTCAAGTGCCTGTAAACATTCATTCATTCATTCACTTAACAAAATTATACCGAGCACTCATAGAATGCCAGATACCATCATGGGCTATAGTAGAGAATGAAACGGGCAAAACGCCCCGTCTTCATGGAGTCTACATTCTAATAAAGATAAGCAATGAGTAAATAAAATACAAGGCAAGTCAGATGGTAACCAGTGCTAAAGTGGAGAGGGGAGAGGCAATGCTAAGGGAGTTTTGCTATTTTAAATGGGGCCGGGGATGTCAGGAAAGGTCTCACTGACTTTATGTAAGAACCTGAAGGTGTGAGAGACTGAGCCAGGTGGAAGAGCATTCCAGCGAGAGGGAGTGTGGTATCTGCAAAGGCCCTGGGGTGGGAATATGCCTAGTGCGTTTGACACATAGCTAGGAGACAAACATGGCTGGACAAAGCAAGAGAGAATGAAGAGCAGAAAAGCGTCAGAATGATGATAGGGCCAGCGTGCTAAATCCTAGTGGGATGGGAAGCCTTTTGAGCAGAGAATATGACACACTATGACTTGTCTTTTCAAAATAACTTAACACACACACAGTGTATGCAAAGTCTCTGCAGAGTGCCAAGAAAGTGATAACAGGTCATGAAGCTATAGGTTCCTGGTGAGGGTCATGTGGTTCTTCTGCTGATGGCCACACCTGTCCTGGTATGAAAGAGCGGGAAGGGTGTGGGGACAGAGGGAGGAAGGTATGGAGGTGGGCAGGAAACTCTGAAAGCCAACCTTTTCACATATGTATAATATTTCTACTTTGTGCCAAGCACTGATAGAGACCCATTTACTTAGATCCTCTAAATGAACTCTGAATTAACGCTGTGAGGTGGGAAATTTCTCTCCTTGTTTTGCATTTGAGAAACTTATGAGTCAGAGGAGTGACTGTGGCCAAGTCACACAGTTTACCAGTGGCAGAACCCAGGGCTCCCAAATTCTCTCATCCCGGTGCTCTTCCCCCAATCTCCCACTGTCTGCTGATGTGGAATGGTGTTTAGAACCCCCTCGCTTTCCAAGGAAGCACTTTCCAGACAGGTAAGTGACCACAGCCCTTAGTGTTGACCCCAGATATCCTATGGGGACAAAGTCTGCAAGGCGAGTATCTTAGATTGGAGATAGATGTTGAGATGTGGAGAGGTGCACACAGCAGGTTTATGGGGAAGTGCCACCTGTACGGAAACTAGGAAGACAGGACTGGGATGGAGGGAAGGCTGACCCCAAATGTGACTGCAACAGAGACCTCAGCCCCTAAACACAGCAGAATGGTCCAGGGGTGCCTGGGGATGCCTGTTGGGCACCTGATCCAAGCTAGGCCAGTCACAGATGGCTCCGGGAGCAAGGGTTAGGGAAGTCTGGCTCAGGGTGTTAAATCGAGGCATGAAACCTGGAAGCAGCCACGTTCAGCCAACCAGACAGAGGAACAAAAAGATGTTTGGCAATGAGAGAAAAGACTGAAGCAGTTGCCTAGAGAGAGAAGAGGGAGCGACCTCTCCTGAAGCCCTGCAGGACTCCAGGACTTTCCCGATGCCCCTCCCAGCCCTTAGACGGAGCCTGTGGACCAGGGTGTTGATTCATCTTCTCTCAGACGAAGCTCTGACTCCCTGGAGGCTGTCTCTGCACCACCCTCATCGGCCTCCATCCTCCCAGCATCTTCCCCTATAATCCTCCCATTTCCCCATTTTCTACTCTTGAGAGTAAGATAGTCTCTCTGATCATTATTTTTCCTTTCCCTGGGCCTTTGTCCCTAAGTCTTTGAAAGTCAAAAGCAAGGGTGAGCCTTTTTTTTTTCTTTCTCTTTCTGCTGCCCTATCTCTTCCCTGAGGCATTCAGTATAGAACAGGCTACCTTGAAAAGAGAGGGAGTCGGGGAGAGACAAAGAGAAGGAAATAGCCAGAATTATTAAAAATTAAGTAATAGTTCAAATATATTATTTTACCATGAAACAACAATAATTTTTAAATGTGATTTTTTTTCAGAACCACACCAGCCTCTGGATTTTGCCATAAACACCAACCCAGGTAAGCATCAGTGCTCTGAGAGGCCAGACCAGGGATCATTCATCTTGTGTGCCAGAACAGACAGCCTCTGTTTCCTTGAGAAAAGTTCTTATCTTTCTTACAGATTCTTTTCTGGCTCACTGCCCAACAGAAGCAGGGTAGCCATTCATTCGGATAAGTCTTGATTAGGTTTCCTAATTTTCATAAAAGGTAGTCAATCTGACAATCCCCCAGGCTGACTTAAAATGTTGCTTTTTAAATTATTATTATAATAACTTAAAATATATATTAGTTCAGTTCAGTTCAGTTGCCCAGTCATGTCCGACTCTTTGCGACTCCATGACTTGCAGCACGCCAGGCCTCCCTGTCCATCACCAACTCCTGGAGTTCACTCAGACTCGTGTCCATCGAGTCGGTGATGCCATCCAACCATCTCATCCTCTGTCGTCCCCTTCTCCTCCTGCCTTCAATCTCTCCCAGCATCAGAGTCTTTTCCAATGAGTCAACTCTTTGCATGAGGTAGCCAACGTATTGGCGTTTTAGCCTCAGCATCATTCCTTCCAAAGAAATCCCAGGGCTGATCTTCTTCAGAATGGACTGGTTGGATCTCCTTGCAGTCCAAGGACTCTCAAGAGTCTTCTCCAACACCACAGTTCAAAAGCATCAATTCTTCGGCGCTCAGCTTTCTTCACAGTCCAACTCTGACATCCACACATGACCACTGGAAAAACTATAGCCTTGACTAGATGGACCTTTGTTGGCAACGTAATGTCTCTGTTTTTGAATATGCCATTTAGGTTGGTCATAACTTTCCTTCCAAGGAGGAAGCATCTTTTAATTTCATGGCTGCAATCACCATCTGTAGTGATTTTGGAGCCCAAAAAAATAAAGTCTGACACTGTTTCCACTGTTTCCCCATCTATTTGTCATGAAGTGATGGGACCAGATGCCATGATCTTCGTTTTCTGAATGTTGAGCTTTAAGCTGGCTTTTTCACTCTCCTGTTTCACTTTCATCAAGAGGCTTTTTAGTTCCTCTTCACTTTCTGCCATAAGGCTGGTGTCATCTGCATATCTGAGGTTACTGATATTTCTCCTGGCAATCTTGATTCCAGTTTGTGTTTCTTCCAGTCCAGCATTTCTTATGATGTACTCTGCATATAAGTTAAATAAGCAAGGTGACAATATACAGCCTTCACGTATTCCTTTTCCTATTTGGAACCAGTCTGTTGTTCCATGTCCAGTTCTAACTGTTGCTTCCTGACATGCATACAGATTTCTCAGGAGGCAGGTCAGGTGGTCTGGTATTCCCATCTCTCTCAGAATTTTCCACAGTTTATTGTGATCCATATAATCAAAGGCTTTGGCATAGTCAGTAAAGCAGAAATAGATGTACAAATACTGGTATTTCCCTAGTGGTTCAGCGGTTGAGAATCTGCCTGCCAATGCAGGGGAAATGAGTTCGATCCCTAGTCCAGGCAGATGCCCACATACTGTGGGGCAACTAAGCCTGAGAGCCTCAACTACTGAAGCCCGTGTCCAAGGGCCTGTGCTCTGCAACCAGAGAAGCCACCGCAGAGAGAAGCCTGTGCACTGCAACGAAGACCCAGTGCAGCCAAATAAAAAAAATTTTTTAAGAAATATCATTATAAAAATGTTACAGAAAGGATTAACTTGAAAGTGGAAGTCTTCTATAATCTTAGCTCCCCAAGATAACCACTTTTAGACATCTGATCTACATTTACCCAGATTTTCTCTTCCCATCTTACTTTTTCAGGAACACTGATCTGCTTCATTCTTCTTAACACAATTGCATCGTTTTCTTGACTTTTAAAAAATTATTTAAAAAAAACCCCAAATAATACATAATGATAGTAAGAAGAAAATTATAATTCAAAAAGATACATGTACCCCAATGTTCACTGCAGCATTCTATACAACAGCCAAGACACAGATGCAGCCTAAATTTGCATTGACGGAGGAATGGACAAACAGGTGACACATATAAACAATGGAATATTATTCAGCCATTAAAAGGAACAAAATAATGCCACCTGAAGTGACATGGATGAACCTTGTGATTATGATACGAATTGAAGCAAGTCAGACAGAGAAAGACAAGTATTATATGACACACTCACATGTGGAATCTGATTTTAAAAAAGGATACAAATGAACTTATTCACAAAACAAAAATAGACCCACAGACACAGAAAACAAATTTACGGTTACCAAAGTGGAAAGTGGGGAGGGGATAGGGATAAATTAGGAATTTGGGATTAACATATACACATTACCATTTATAAAATAAGCAACAAGGACCTACTATATAGCATCAGAAACTATAATCAATATTTTTAATAGCCTATAAGAGAATCTGAAAAAGAATATGTATACATACTATATATATATGTATATATATGTTTAATTGATTCTTTGTGCTATACACCTTAAACACAACACTGTAAATCAACTATACTTAAAAAAAAAAAGAAAGGGCTAAAGGGAAAAAACTAGAGCTGTTATAAAGAAACAGTATTCGTGGAGAGTAATTTGGGGATGTGTGTGTATGTTAATCCCTAATTCCTAATTTATCCCTCTCCCCTCCCCACTTTTCACTTAGTAACCGTAAATTTGTTTTCTATGTCTGTGGGTCTATTTTTGTTTGTAAATAAGTTCATTTGTATCATTTTTTAAAATTAGATTCCACATATGAGTGTGTCATATAATATTTGAGGCTGGGGTTAGTCCCTGCATTCCTGTAGTACCTACGTCTTATCCCTGAATAAAGCCAGCCAATGGTGAACTGCACATTTAATCCTCATCTCCTGGATCTCCCAGAGAGGTGACTTCACCAGATTATGGCCCCAGTTTCCAATGCAGAGGTCTTCACAAGCTTTGCCCCTGCCTCAACCACCAGGATGCCATGAGGATATTGACCACTGCATGACCCACACAAGATCCATGCAAAAAAAAGTCTTGTTTCTTCTAAGAAGCTGGTTTGCTTTTGCTTTAAAGATCACTTGACATTGATAATTAATCATGTTTCTTATTTTCCATTTTTGCTCTGGTGTCCAGGAAGCCCAGAGCCCAATTTTAGTAATTACATAAAACTTGGTATGCATACCCGCTTGCCATTTCCCCCCCTCTCATCTGTGTAGTCTCTTACATTTCTCCTAGCCCTTTAATTTTAAAAATCTTGATTTTTAATTTTTTAACTTATTTTTCTCTTTTGCAGAGGTTTATTTTTGTTAGTACCCTACAAGGTCACCTCATTTTTTTTTAATTGCAGAATAAACCAGAGCATTAGAAAAATAATTTTGGAAGATGGTTTTTTCTGACATACCCCTTTCTGTTCAAATGCCTGCTTTTCTCCTGCCGTGTAGATGTGGAGAGGTTTGGAGGGTGCCATGGAGACCACAAAAGTGAGGCCAGGCAGCTGGGGGCTTGAAAGGAGAGATTTGTAGCCCAAATACATAGGCTCACAATTCACTACTGGGCTGTCTAGGTTCCCTTGAAATAAGATGTGGGAGTCTGCTAGGTTGCTCAGCAGGACTTCCAAGTCTCGGAACTGCCTCTTGTCCTAGCAGCATCAGCTTGGAAAGCGACAGGGCAACTTGGGACTTGCAGCGCTTCCAGAGTCAGACTCCAGGAGGACTGGGGTCTCCCACCAGTATGGCGGAGAGACGTAGTGCCTAGAACCCAGTGGGTTAGGTGCCATCTCGTCTCCTCACGTGAGGAATGGCCATGATAAAATAATAACTGGGAACAGTAGGTGACCCAGTTTGAACAAAGAGGCTGAGTGAGGATCGATGCTCTACAGCCACTGCCTGCTTTGTGGGTTCCTTTTACTACAACATTATATATTATATGCAAATCACAGCACAAACTTAAGGCCGCTTTTCATGTCAAGCAGCCTCTTTGAGCCTATATGTGATATTTTACAGATCTTGGACAGTAACATTTTTCTTTTTAGTGCGAAGTTGCTCAAGGTTCATCTGAGACTCTTTTAAATTGCTGCTTTCAGAGAAATAACAATGTAAAGTGACATGATGGTGCATAGCTCCGCACGGCCCACCGGGGCCGCGGCAGTCGCAAACGCCACCGAACCTCTGGGAATGAAGCGGTCTCCGGAGCGCCATTGTGCAATTGTCCTAACCGGATCATTTTTAATTAGTTGCAATTAATTTCAAGTGACAGCGTCCTGCACTATCAAGTCAGAGAGGCTCCAGTGCGTGGGTGGGGTTATTAGGAACAGACGGCTGGTGAGAGGGAAGCCAGAAGGAGGTCTCACTATAGAGCTTTTACTTCCAACAAGATTCCCCAGATTGGGGATGGAGGGATGATTATTTCCTGAGCGGAAGGAGGGACGTCCTCCTAATGATGCAAATGTTCTGATGCTTTCTGGCCCATGTGGGGGCCCTGCTAGTGGGCATTTATTACTCCCTGCACACACAGGCAAGGGTGTTCTGGTGATTATCTCACTTCGGTAACCCCAAGTCTCTCAGCCAGATAACCTCTGCCTTAGTGCAGCAGGAGCAGACGCTGAGATGAAGCTTTGGGCAGGTAGCTTATTTGGGAGGTGACCCCCAAGAGTAGGGAAGTGAATCAGGAAGGGGAAGAAAAGGATAAGGGGTGTGTTATGAAGCAAGTTAGTCTTGTGGGTACCTGGACCTCACTCCCACTGGGGACATTCTGGAGGACAACCTAGACTATATCTCAGAGCTGTTGCCATCCATGGGCTGGAGGAGCTAGGATATTTATACAATGATCCTGTTGGTCTCTGGTGGAGGGCTGCTTCTGAGCTGCTGCACACAAAGGTGCATCAGTGGCTGGAGAAAACCCTCAGGCAAAGACCTGCAGATGCTGGAGCCAGAAGTCGGGCTTGGAGCACCCATGTGGTAAGGACAAGGGGATGGGGTGGGCACTGGCAGTGTCTGCTGTACCCTCTAGGACCCCTTGCAGGTCTAAAGTCCTACAGTTCCCTCGTACCTCTCAGAAACAATGCCCCCTACGGCATTTATACAGGGAGAAACAGGCAGAGAGGGTAAGCGGGGTAAGTGGGCCATCGAGCCTGGCAGAGAAGGAATGAGAAGTCAGGATGCCTGCCTTTCCCCACCCTGTCGCATCAAGGGACCCAGGCTCTTGCGAGCTGCCTAGGTTTCATTCCCTCCAGCCATCCTGGTACTTTCTCCCCTGAATCTAGGATTCAGCAACCCTCTCAACAGGATTGCTTCTAAGCAATGGTTCATACATAAGAGATGAAACCAGAGAGAGTACACCCTCCTGAGTGCCACATTCTCCAATCCAATGTTTTGGGGGCACACAGTCACTCTTTGTCCCCTGCTGAGCTGAAGCTTTGGGGCCAAGTAGCTAACCTCCACTTCTAATGCCTCTGCTACTCTGGACAGTGGTTAGAGAACCAGGGCCAAGGCACTTGACCTCCACGCCTTGACTTCTCTGACCTCCAGCTCCTCCCTTGGCTCCCCAGAGCCATACTTCATCAGTAGGGAGGGAGGTGGGGCTAATGATGCTCGGCCTTGTTCTCAGGAGTAATAAGAACAACTATCACACACGTGTATCAAACACTACATACACCATGTGCTGTCCTAAACATTTTCATATATCATGTTAACTACTTTTATCTTCACAACTCAGTGAAGTAATCCTGTAATGGAACAGGACCTTAACGGGCCTTCCCAGGACAGATTCCTGCTCGACCCCCACCCCCCC
>SJXQ01012229.1:360397-386701 GCA_006408695.1 Aepyceros melampus
CCTCCTGTCTGAAGAGAAACTTTAGCCAAAGAATAAATTTAATCAGAGAAGTGAGAAAATGCAGAAAGAAAGGAAAACAGTCAAACAAGACAAAATAATAATAGTTAACCGCTAAACAAAGTCAAGGACTTCTCATTTCCCCTCAAGGGCTGTAGATAATATTCTGAGCCATATCCTTTAAGCTGTTTTGCAGATACAGGAATTCCCACCAGGAGGAAGACGTTAACTACATGATGACTGGGCTGCAGCCACGACATAAGCTGCTCCATCGCACACAATTCCAAGAACAGGCCCCAAGGAAATGGGAACAAACTGGCCCTGGAACTGAAGATTAACTGGACCTAAACCCGGCATAAGGCAGCTCTACTGCACGACCGATTTCAGGATGATTGTCGGCACTGTGTCATTCCGCGCCCGTAAGCTCCTCTTTTTTCTTTTTACACTATGGTTTGTTTTTATTTTTTATTTTGATAATATGATTAATTACATTGATTGATTTTTTAAAATCTTTTATTGGAGTATAGTTGATTTACAATGTTAGTTTGAAGTTCAGTTCAGTTCAGTCGCTCAGTCGTGTCTGACTCTTTGCGACCCCATGAATCACAGCATGCCAGGCCTCCCTGTCCATCACCAACTCCCGGAGTTCACTCAGACTCACGTCCATTGAGTCCGTGATGCCATCCAGCCATCTCATCCTCGGTCGTCCCCTTCTCCTCCTGCCCCCAATCCCTCCCAGCATCAGGGTCTTTTCCAATGAGTCAACTCTTTGCATGAGGTGGCCAAAGTACTGGAGCTTCAGTTTTAGCATCATTCCTTCCAAAGAAATCCCAGGGTTGATCTCCCTCAGAATGGACTGGTTGGATCTCCTTGCAGTCCAAGGGACTCTCAAGAGTCTTCTCCAACACCACAATTCAAAAGCATCAATTCTTTGGTGCTTAGCCTTCTTCACAGTCCAACTCTCACATCCATTCATGACCACAGGAAAAACCATAGCCTTGACTAGACGGACCTTAGTCAGCAAAGTAATGTCTCTGCTTTTGAATATGCTATCTAGGTTGGTCATAACTTTCCTTCCAAGGAGTAAACGTTTTTTAATTTCATGGCTGCAGTCACCATCTGCTGTGATTTTGGAGCCCCCAAAAATAAAGTCTGCTACTGTTTCCACTGTTTCCCCATCTATTTCCCATGAAGTGATGGAACCAGATGCCGTGATCTTAGTTTTCTGAATGTTGAGCTTTAAGCCAACTTTTTCACTCTCCTCTTTCACTTTCATCAAGAGGCTTTTTAGTTCCTCTTCACTGGAGAAAGACAAACAGTTTGTATGCAGAATCTTAAAAAAAAGGATACAAATGAACTTATCTACAAAGCAGAAATAGTCACAGATGTAGGAAAAAAAACTTATGGCTACTGGAGGCTAAGGGTGGAGGGAAGGACAAACTGGAAGACTGAGGTTGACATATAACATTGCTATATATGAGAGAGAGACCTGGGAGACCTGGGTTCGATCCTTGGGTTGGGAAGATCCCTTGGAGAAGGGAACAGCTGCCCACTTCAATATTCTGGCTTACAGAATTCCATGAACTATCCATCCATGGGGTCACAAAAAGTCAGACATGACTGAGCAACTTTCACTTCCATATATAAGACAGATTAACTAATAAGGACCTACTGTATAGCACAGGAAACCCTACTCAATACTCTAGTGGTCTATATGGGAAAATAATCTTAAAAAAGAGTGGATGTATATATATGTATGACTGATTCACTTTGCTGCGCCCCTGAAACTCTTCTTTAAAAGCTCTTGACCCCTGATCAGTAATGGGGTGTTGGCCTTTGGACACAAACCTACCTTCTCCCCAGGTTGCCAGCCTCCTGAATAAAGCAAACTTTCCTTTCTTATGAACTCTAGTCTCTCGAGTGTTGGCTTTCAAGTGGTGAGCAGTTGAGTTTGGTAACAATACCATTATGTCCATTTTATGGGCAATAAAACTGAGGCACAGGGAGGTTAGGTAATTTGCCTAAGGTCACCCAGCTACTCAACGATGGAGCCAGGGTGTGAACTCAGGCAGTCTGAGTCCTAGAACTTCAGTGATGACATCAGCTACATTAGGAATTCTGGACACCCTCTGCACTCCCACCGAGTTCTGTCTCATGCTTCCCCTGAACTGAAATACAAACCAAAAAAACCCTCTTTCTAAAGACTCAGACTGTGTGGGATCTAACCACTTCTATTTTTATTCTTTTCTCTTTAAAAAATGGAAATGGGTTGTTGCATCTTTTCAGGGGACCCCTAGAACTAACTGGAGACCCCAGCATAGCCTCCTTCCTTCCAGGGCCTGGGTTCATTGTCCACCTCGGGTGAGGACGCCAGGACACGGCTTACCTCCAGAGGAGCCAAGTTCCCCTTAATCACCCTTGACGACCCTGTCATCCATTAACTTATCTAAACCCTGTCTCTGTGCTTGACCAATCTTCCCATCTACAAGGAAGCCTCTTTACCTGCATAAGTCGCTTTGAAGCTACTATCTCACCACGTCAGATATTTTTTTCAACTCCTCAACATGTCCAATCCTTAGACTTCCAATACATTGTTTTCCAGTGCTCCCAGAACTGGGGTGGCTTGTTTGTTTTTTCAGTGATTTCACACTAATTTTTTTTCCCCCCTAATCAACCTTTGGTGGTGTTAGTCATAAAGAACCTGGCTTTCAATGCAGGTGACATAAGAGACATGGGTTTGATCCCTGGGTCAGGAAGATGCCCTGGAGGAGGAAATGGGAACCCAGTTCAGTATTTTTGCCTGGAGAATCTCATGAAGAGGAATCTGCAGGCTACAGCAAACGGGGTCACAAAGAGTCGGACACAACTGAAGCGACTTAGCACGCACGCAAAATCAGTCTTTACACTGACAAGACGCGACCTTTCTGTTCTAAAGTCAAGGGTCTCTCTCACGCTGCGTGACGGGTTTTCTGGATTTTGCGTTATTTCCAGTGGATGCCCCTTTCTCGTGTTGACCCACAGGAGCCTCATCTCCACCTGAGTTGAGCACTTCAGTCAGCAAGGCTCTTCTCTTCAGAGTGTGGGTAGGGCCATAAAGAGTGATCCCTTCAAGGTTGTATCTGGGGAGCTTACATGTTTATAGGAACACAGTTGACAAGATTGTTCAGGAGATGACAATCATGGAAAGAAGTGGAAAATAGATGTAACAAAGAACTTCATTTAGGAAGGCAGAAAAGCAGGCTTCAGTGGGACTGTGGGATTAAAGTGGCCAGACAGGCTTCTTGGAGAAGTTGTCAAGGCTAGAATTCTCCCAACTGTCGCTCTCAGCCGATCAGACCCACAGCCTCCTTTTATTATCAGGTTTGTCACGCCTCATTTACTATCCCAGGATGGAGAGCAGAGATAATACAACCGATCCAGCCACATAATTTCAAAAAAATCAATATATTGACCCAACTATAATATAAAGGAGAAATCAAAGTAACTCACAATAAAAGAATACATATTTAATATGTAAATGCTCAGCAACAATCAGGAAGTCAAATACTTACACCTAAACATGAAACCACACGAGGGGATGGCTATCAGTGCCTCTGGCCATGGAGGGGGTGTGCTGGTGACTTAAGGGCCATGAGTACCACGCCCACATGAAGAGCAGTTTCTGAAACGGTGACCAACTCTTGGTAAAGTTCAATACAGAGATTCAGAACAGAAGACAATTGTCCCCGCAGTTGTCATGGGCGTTCCATTCCTAGAAAATTCAGAGTATATTAAAACCATGCAAAGATATTCTGTGTATATATGTAAAACAAGGCTGGATTTAGACTCACGTCATTGTAAACAAATTTCTCCACCAGGATCAACGTCACACCTAGGACCAACTGCCAGGTGCACAGGTTGCTCACTGCACAGTCACTTACCTCATCACACAAGTGAATACAGTTAGTCCCCTACATAGGAATGAATTCTGTTCCAAGGGCACATTCAGTTCAGTTCAGTCGCTCAGTTGTATCCGACTCTTTGCGACCCCATGAATCACAGCATGCCAGGCCTCCCTGTTTATCACCAACACCTGGAGTTCACTCAGATTCACGTCCATCAAGTCAGTGATGCCATCCAGCCATCTCATCCTCTGTCATCCCCTTCTCCTCCTGCCCCCGATCCCTCCCAGCATCAGAGTCTTTTACCTATGAGTCAACTCTTTGCATGAGGTGGCCAAAGTACTGGAGCTTCAGTTTTAGCATCAGTCCTTCCAAAGAAATCCCAAGGTTGATCTCCTTCAGAATGGACTGGTTGGGATCTCCTTGCAGTCCAAGGGACTCTCAAGAGTCTTCTCCAACACCACAGTTCAAAAGCATCAATTCTTCAGCGCTCAGCCTTCTTCACAGTCCAACTCTCACTTCCATACATGACCACAGGAAAAACCATAGCCTTGACTAGACGGACCTTAGTCGGCAAAGTAATGTCTCTGCTTTTGAATATGCTCTCTAGGTTGGTCATAACTTTCCTTCCAAGGAGTAAGCATCTTTTATTCATTGGTAAGTCTAATCTGTCCGTAAGTCCAGCAAAATTAGCCTAGGTACCCTAACACAACTGTCTATATATTACTGCACTGAAATAGGTTTATGATACTTTTCACACAAATGTTTTTTAAAAGCACAAAAAATAAAAACATGTTTAATCTTACAGTACAGTACCTTGAAAGATATAGTAGGACGGTACAACAGGTGGCATACAGGGGCTAGCATCAAGCGAACAAGCAAGAAGAGTTACCAACTGGAGGAGGGAAAAGCGGTGGGAGATGGTAGAGCTGAAGGACCATCAACAACAGGAGATGGAGGGTAATCTGCAATTTCACTTGTGCCCGACATGAGTGGCACAGGTTCTGGTTCCTTATTGGGTTCAATTCTATCTACCCTCTTGAGAAAATGATCCAGGGATGTCTGGGTAGTAGCTTTTTTTTTTCCCTCCTCATTGATGACTCAGTAGCAGTGGACTGCATTCGGAATGCCTGCTGCATTTTCATGTACCATTCCACGTCTGGGTCCTGTGCCTGAAAAACTAACCGTGCCTCCTCAAGTAAAGAAAACCCCCTTGCCATTTCCTGCATTGTGAACCTCTTTAGTTCTTCAGTGACTTCTTCCTCCTCTTGTCTCTCTCTGCCCTTTCTCTGGTCCTCCAATTCAATCAGGTCTTCACCAGTAAGCTCCTCGTGATACATAGCCAGGGTACCGGACAGTACCGAAAGCACAGCCACTTACAGAGGAGGCACGTGTGTGACCATGTACGCCAGAACTCACTGCATGAACTAACTCGCGGAATTGGACACGCGAATGCAGGCTCACATATTTGAAAGTCCGCAACTTGGAAGTTGGTAAGTTGAGGACTTACTATAGTGGCCCCTAGGGTTGCAAGGTCCACAGGTACTTGCTTGGAATTTTTTTCTTTTTTTTTTAACAGAAAAATCTGATATTCACTGTAATGATAATGTTTAGGTCTCATGAATTCTCTCTCTTATTTATTTTAATTGGAGGCTAATTACAATACTGTAGGGTTTTTGCCATTGACATGAATCAGCCACAGGTATACATGTGTCCCCCATCCTGACCCTCCCTCCCCATCCTATCCCTCAGGGCCGTCTCAGTGCACCAGCCCTGAGCGCCCTGTCTCATGCATCAAACCTGGACTGGTTATCTATTTCACATATGGTAATATCCATGATTTGATGCTATTCTCTCAACTCATCCCACCCTCGCCTTCTCTCCCAGAGTCCAAAAGTCTGTTTATATCTGTGTCTCTTCTGCTGTCTCATATATAGGGTCATCACTACCATCTTTCTACATTCCATATATATGCATTAATATACTATATTGGTGTTTTTCTTTCTGGCTCACTTCACTCTGTATAACAGGCTCCAGTTTCATCCACCTCATTAGAACTGAATTCAAATGTATTCTTTTTAATGGCTGAGTAATACTCCATTGTGTATATGTACCACTGCTTTCTTATCCATTCATCTGCTGATGGACATCTAGGTTGCTTCCATGTCCTGGCTATTATAAACAGTGCTGCAATGAACATTGGGGTACACATGTCTCTTTCAATTCTGGTTTCCTCAGTGTGTATGCCCAGCAGTGGGATTGCTGAGTCATATGGCAGTTTTTTAAGGAATCTCCACACTGTTCTCCATAGTGGCTGTACTAGTTTGCATTCCCACCAAAAGGGTAAGAGGGTTCCCTTTTCTCCGCATCCTCTCCAGCATTTATTGCTTGTAGGCTTTTGGATCACAGCCTTTCTGACTGGTGTGAGATGGTACCTCATTGAAGTTTTGATTTGCATTTCTCTGATAATGAGTGATGTTGAGCATCTTTTCATGTGCTTGTTAGCCATCTGTATGTTTTCTTTGGAGAAGTGTCTGTTTAGTTCTTTGGCCCATTTTTTGATTGAGTCGTTTATTTTTCTGGTATTGAGCTTCATGAGTTGCTTGTATATTTTTGAGATTAATTCTCTGTCAGTTGCTTCATTTGCTATTATTTTCTCCTATCCTGAAGGTTGTCTTTTCACCTGGCTTATACTTTCTTTGTTGTGCAAGAGGAATTTTTGAAGTTACAGGGGATGAGGGCGAATTCTTCACTGTGTGAGACTGTCCTGAACATTGTGGTATACAGAAAGCACTCCTGGTTCCCTCCCCGCATATTAAATGCCAACATTATTACCACAACCCCCACAAATGCCCAAACTAGCCAGTTCTGCCCCGCTAAGAACCACTACCTTAGAGGCATCGACAGCGGCAGACTCTCCTACCACTGGTGGTTCCCAGCCTCATCTTGATTTCTCTTTACTGCTTCCTTCCTTCATCCCTTTCTTCCCACTCCTGCCCCAGTCCAGCCTTTATGGCCTCACTTCTGGACCAGCAGAGACATCCGCCTGGGCTCCCTGCTTCTGAGCTCAGCCACTCCAGCCAAGGAATCTGCCCAGCACTACAGTACAAAGACTGTGCCTTCTCTCTCTCACCCCACTGCCCTCAGGGTCCAGCCCCACAGTGACAGTGCTTCTTGCTCTGATTTCATCTTTTCATAGTAATCTTTCCTCTACCGCCTTCCATTCTCCAAGCATTCTCCCCTCCATACTTTGCTCCCACCATTCCCCTTCTTGGGCTCCATCCTCCATAGCACCTCCTCTCCATCTCTGCCCTTAGGCACCAACTTATTCAATAGCCTTCCCAGAAGTACAGAATCAGAAGCAATGTGCTCTCACGGTGTTTCATCTGTGACTTTTGCAGACCCATCACACCCTTGTAGAGTGTTTTTTGCCCTCTGTCACAACCAGAATCTCCCTCAGAGCATGGGCTTATCTCTCTCTCGGGACCTCTAGAGATCCAAGGGAGTTGAGGTTGGTTGGGTGTAGGGTAGGGCCAGCCTAGGAGGGACACAGATTTAACCAACAGGCTGCTGGGGGCCTTTGGCCTCCTAAGTGGCAGCTGACTTGAAGAATGGTGGTTTCAATGAATTTTTCAATGATGAGGTGGGCCACACAGTATTGGGGCAGAGTGAAGACTGCTGTCACTACATCAAGGAAGGATGATGGTGTGGTCTTCAGGAGGAAGAGGAAATGATAGGAAGCCTTGAATTCACTCCATCTAGGGTGAATTCAAGGGTGAACTCCATCATTCCCTAGGGTGAAGGAAAGGTATCCATGGGTTTGTATGAGTGAGTGTGTGTGTGTGTGTGTGTGTGTGTGTGTCTGCACTCGCTGCTGCTGCTGCTGCTGTGTCTGGCAGGAAAGCAGACATTTAAATCCTCATTGTAGCTTCATCGAACCCAGGGGTGGGGACTTGCCCATGGCACAGGGGTGGAAAGTGGGGGGATTGTACAGGGAGGGCTCTGAGATTTTATTCTGGTCATTTTGAATAAGACCAGATTGCAGGGAGCAGGAAAAAGGATTCCCAACTCCCAGTTAAAGCTGAACAGTGGTCCCCAACAATCCCTGCACAGGACCTGACTCTAATGTCTTCTGATGGGACAAATTGGTGAGCAAGACTATTAGCTGGGTGACATCAAAAGGCATTAATCTCTGGTTCCCGAGCAGGACCAGAGCCACATTAGTGCCTCGCACCCAGTCATTATTAAGACTTTAGCCCAAGGGTGTAATAAATGTTTTATGGCATGCAAACCAAGGTAATGGAATGCAAATCCCATAATATAGCCATACATTTATTTTCTAATGGAGCAAATGATGATGTATTTTATCTGAGAAGAGCTGCTGATAGGGTCTGCTTGGGAAATGTAAAGTTACCGACCCAAAGGGTGAGTGGGTGGCCCTGCTGGAGTGGGGGCTTGGGCCGAGTGAGGGTGGGAGCCCTGCTGGGACTTTCCAACAGTGGTCAAGCTTTTGTGCACACGAACCACCTAGACAAGCCCATTGCTCTTACACTCGCACCCCCAGACACCTTCCTTGTGGGGAATACATCAAACATTCTGAGGCTTAATTACCTCCCTTCTGTAGCGAGCCCCCCACCTCCCTGGAGCCCCCACCCCCACCCAGAGCTGCATACCAATAAGCTATTCAGTTCATATTGGCTTTCCAAAAATATGGCCGCATTAAGGTGTGAAATGTTCTGGGATCGAGGGGTCCGGGGCTATTTCTCCAGTGGAGTTAGGACTCGGCACTGGTACTGTGTTTATTAGGAGGCCAACACTATTCAGCTACAGCCCTGGGGTTGGTGGGGAGGCCAGGCTGGCTACCCAGGGTAGCTGTGGCCTTGGGCAGGGCTTCAGGCGAGTGAGTCCCCAGGTCTTTCTGACTGCTACAGTTTCAGAAAGAACATTCCGAATAGTCAGCTTGACTAGAAAGAATATAGCATCCCTTCTGCAGTCAGGCAGAGGGCCTCTTCACTCCTAAGAATCTCCTTAGTGCTCTCTCTTGTCCAGTCTGGATGCAAACCGTATACATAGTCCCCGCTAGACAAGGGCCTGCTCTGTACCTAGATTTATGGGACACCACAAAGTTTAAGACCTGTCCCTGCCTTCAAGGTACTGATGATCTAACTAGGGAAAAGGACACACATCTGAAAAGAAATTAGCAGGCAGGATGCATAGGGTTTAAGAGTCCCCTGAGTGACATATGTGAGGGATACAAGTTCCCTTATAAGTTTTCTCAGGAAAAGGAAAAGATACCACCATTAAGAAGAAGGGAAGGGGAGTGAAAACCGCTGCCCGAGAGGAATCCTGATGGAGATTTGCTGTGTGCTAGAGGTGGTAATTGATGGACAGAGGAGGCTGGCTGGCTACAGTCCATGGGGTCAGACACAACTGAGCCACTTTCAGAAGTGGTAAGGACCTCTCAAAGTGGAAAAAACAGGACTTGGCTCTTTCCCGCAAAAAGCGTGCGTGTGCGTGCATGCATGTGCGTTCACCCAGTCATGTCTTTGCGACCCCATGGACTACAGCCCAGCCAGCTCCTCCGTACATAGGATTTTTCAGGCAAGAACACTGGAGCAGGTTGCCATTTCCTACTACAGGGGATCTTCCCAACCCGGGGATCGCACCTGCTCCTCTTAGATCTCCTGCACCAGCAGGGGGATTCGTTACCACTGTGCCACCTGGGAAGCCCAAAGAGCTCATAGTAGGTGTTCAATCTAATTGGCTTTTGAATGGCCTGAAAACAACAATTGTTCTCATTAGTGCTTCAATTCTTGGCAAGTACTTTTGATCTTCTAATATGCCCTTTGTTTTATAGAATAATATTAACACTAATAACAATTGAGAAATTATATCAGGCCCTGTGCTAAGCACTTAATTATCTCACTGAATCTTAAAATGACTCAGAAAGGGAAGTACATTTATGATTCCTTTCGAGGAATAATAATGAGGAAGCGAGTCTCAGAGTGGGACTTGCCCGAGGGAGTGAGGGCTGGGATGTAACCAGATCTCTCTGCCTCCATAGCTCATCCTGTATAGTCTGCCCCTTCAGATCTAGGAAACAGAGTTCAGAGGAATTAGGAGCTATACTGAAGGACACATAGCAATTAGTGTGATCAAGGGAGGGCCTCTGGCTTCAGGGCACGCTGCCTTCTGCACCCCAGTGAGCAGCTCTTGGTTTCCTTGTGTGTGTTTTATCCCAGGAGTCATCTCCCCAGGTCTACTGCCCAAGCCTCTGTCTACCTCCAATCAGTCTGCGTCCCCTTAGGATGCACTGTCTCCTCCTGGGATAAGTCAAATCACAGATGAACATGACAAAATAAAGATAAGAATAAATCAGGTGTCCACGAGGATCTGAGCCCACCCATGATTTGAAAATTCTCCACTGACTTCTCTGTGCCTGAGCCTCTTCTCAAATATGGATGCTATATGTGAATAGCCCTTTGGCAGGATACTCAGGCTGGGATGTGTCTGCTCTTGGTCCTTTCCTGGTCTGGCCTACCAATGCCCCAGAATAGGCCTTTGTGGAATATTATCCTCCAAGGCCTGGAAAAGGGACCATGCCCACCTCTGGTGGGGGAGGACAGTAGTATTCAGCTCTGAATTCTTCAGGTTGGGTCTCGAGATAGGTGTGGATGCTCAGCAACCTCAACAGGGCCAGGACTCAGGGGGAGATGAGAGGAGTCCAGGGAACCAAATGAAGAAAGCATTCACTTTCAGAGTCACAGTCGTGCAGGCTTTTCTTTTTTTTTTTTGGCCATGCCACACGGCTTGTGGGATCTCATTTCCCTGACCAAGGATCACACGTGGGCCCTCAGCAGTGACAGTGCAGAGTCCTAACCACTGGCCCACCAGGGAATTCCTGAGTGCTGGCCTTTTAGAAAGTGCCCTGTGGTTATCTGCTCCATCCACTCTATTGCCGGGCTTGGCCCTGTAGTGCTATCACAAATGCAGACGTGGAAAGGAGCCTAGGTCCTCTAACCACTGAGCTGATTTCCAATTGGCCCCAGTATCTAAAAAGCCTGGGACTCGAGGACTGAACCAGCAACGGAAATTCTAAGGAAACTGACTTACACAAAATGTAAGCAGAGATAGAATTTCAGCCACTCACAGGCTCACTTAACTGAAAGTTCAAGGGTTAAGCCTTCGAGGAGGCTGAA
Source organism: Aepyceros melampus (assembly GCA_006408695.1). Classification (NCBI taxonomy): domain Eukaryota; kingdom Metazoa; phylum Chordata; class Mammalia; order Artiodactyla; family Bovidae; genus Aepyceros; species Aepyceros melampus. The sequence goes on from SJXQ01012229.1 coordinate 371,475, forward strand.
TCCAGTTACCCATCAACAATCTTTTTCTTTCTATCTCTCAGCTCTGCTTTCCTTGAAATTCTTCCTGGGCACAATCTAATTGGAGGCAGACGGAGGGTCACTTGGACCAAGGATAATACACACACGTAAGAACTGAAGCTGCTCATGGTGGCACAGGGGGCAGCGTGACCTGAAGCGAAACACACTCCTACAGGAAGGAGTCAAGGGATGGCTTCACTCTGAGGCGCAGAAAGCATCTACTGTGCAAGAGCAAGGTGACGGCTGGCCGACCCAATGGAAAAAAATAATTTCTCCTTCCTGGTAGTTGCGCCAAGAGATTTTATTAGCATGGCTCCTGTACCACATCCATAACTGAACTAACCACTCTGGCCAGGGCGTTGATCTTCTCTGTGGATCTAGTTCTACTCGTGGGCTGAGCCCAGAGGACCCCAGACATCCAACCCCATTTGAAACCATGGAGACTTAGTAGAAGTGATATGGGTTCCCCAAAGGAGAATCTGGCTGCTCTCAGAGGAGGGATGAATGCTAAGCAGACAAACTTAAAAGCGATCAACTCAAAAGCTGGAGACTCTTCTAAAACCCCAGCCACACCCAGGCCTTCTCTGGCAGCCCAGAACACCTGCTGCCCAAATCAGTGTCATTTGTGAGTATCTGCCAGAAGCTTTCTTTAGGCATGAAATGCTTCTTGCTCATCTTCGGCCACCTAACCCTCTCCCTGAAGGGACTGGTCAATGATATGTGCATTACAGTCATTCAGTAGGAATGTGCTGACGTTATGAAAGAATGAATGAAGAACTGTGCTGGGGCTGGGCCCCAAACTTTTATTAACTGCGAGGTTAAAAGCTATCGAGGGTCAGGGGCACCACAAAGGTGCAGAGGGAGTGAGTCAATTAACACCTGCCTTTTTATTTCCAAATCGAATTGTTGCATGAGGTTTGGGATGATGTAACCACTCGGCAGCGTCAGGGCAGGATTTATGAGCTATGGTATGTGGAGCGATGGTTGGAGCAGGCAGCTGCTGAGAGGCTCTTACCCTGACTGCCCTTTCTTGGAAACCTCCCTAAAATAATGGTTGGAAGGCATGAAGCTACCTTTGCTGTTATAAACCCATGCCCCTGTGCCCAGGGTGGATCTGAGTTGAGTCACTTTTTCCTGGGCTGGTTTAGGAGGGTATCCGGCTCAGGGATGGCATTGGGCTAGGAGGGGAAAGAAGCGGGAATGTTGAGAAGGGGAGTGGGGCGGGGGTGGGGGGTCGGTAGAGAGGATAGGAGATTGACTCAGGCTCCCTGGAATGAGGACACGACCCCATGGAGCCTTCTTAGGTTGGGGTGCATTTGAGTAGGGAGTAGTAGTAGCCAACTAGAGAGTCCACGTGTTCATGTCCATTCATCATCTCCTATCTGAGATGAGTCGAGTTGGCCACTGCTGGAAGTTTCTGGGAATGAGGCTGGTGTAGCCAGATTCACTGACCACTCCATGGCCTGCTGCAAGGCTTAGGATGGAAGGAAGAAGGCAGGCTTCCCCTCCAGCCCTTCCCACCAATGCCTGGGTCCGAATGATGGATTTTCAACTGGGCCATTAAATGCTGATTAAAGTACTGGAGAAAAGAACAGAAAAGAAAAAAAAAAAAAACAATATCAAGCGTTGTACATACATACACACTCCCACCCTGGCCCCCCTTCCCTTTTCTCAAGCTGCCTCAAAGTTCGTTCCAACCCTCCATTGGAAATGCTATAAAAGGCCAGGTTAATTAAGTCCTATATATTACCAGTGCAAACACTTCCAACTTTATTCCAGCAGCTCAGTGAGTGAGGAGGAGGCCAGGCAAGGTCCAGGCAGCTCAGGGTAATAAAACAGAAGACTCAATTACCTTGTACATTTGCAGTTTTTGTAAAAATCATTTCAAGTTCTCCCAGTGAAAAGCATAGTGAGAGGGATCGAAATCTCGAAATCCAGAAGGAGCTCAGGGAACCAGGGATTTTAGAACAGTCAAGGGTAAGTCATCTTGTCCATCCCTCTACTTCTGGGCAGGGAGGCCCCCCCTGAGGAGCAGCTCAAATAAATTACAGAGGAAGGAGGGAGGGAAGGGGATGCCCCAGTTAGGCACTCAATGTAACTCACTCAGGTAGGTATTATCCCCATTTACAGATCAGCAGACTGAGGCATCAAAGTAACCCCTTGGTACCCAAGAGAGGCCCAACACCCAGCCTATGGGACTCTGGTTCCTGACTCTCCCTGTAAGCTACCAGGACTTCTATCTGCACTGCATGGCACAATGTTAAGAGAACAGTCTCTGCAGTTTGTGGGTCTAGATTCAATCTCAGTCCTACCACTGCCTAGCGGTGTGTCCTTGGGCAAATCACTTAACTTCCCTGAACCTCAGTAAGGAATTTCCTCATCTGTGAAAACAATTTTAGTACCTTCTTCACAGCATTATTAAGAGTATTAAATGAACAATGTATAAAATGTTCAACCCAGAGCTTGGAGTATGACACATATTGGTTATTATTGTGATTATCATTATATGAGCTAAGCCTGAACTTGTCTTGACCAGCTCATTATATTTTCCAGAGTGATACTTAATGAACTAGTTATACTAGCCACACTCACATGGTAAAGAAAAGGGTTAAGGAGCTCTCTTAGCTTCTCCTTTACACCACAGGGACCAAAAAGATTCTCCTACTTCTGAGTCTCACCAAAGGGCAGGAACCTCTTTCCTATTAAGAAATCACTTGTTTCAGGGGCCACAAAATAAGAGCTATATATATAAGTAAAAAACAACTTATTATTTTCTTCAGAAAACAGAAACTGTTGAATATGTCTGCTCTTTCAGAAACAGGAATATAAAATCTCAATTTACCAGCAGTCCCCAGAGGGAGAAATTATTCTCTGGGCTGTAGCCACAGTTACCCAGAGCAATGTTTCCCGGAAGGCTGGAGAAAATTAAGCCCAAAGTTCCCGCCTCTTGATCAAATCCCCTGGGGCCTTACGGGATGCACCTGGTGGGGCTGGGCAGCCGGGAGCAGTCGGGGAGGCAATACCCAGCGTGTGGTGGAACACCATGTGGTGAATGAATGAAGTTGTAAGTCACGCTCACCTCTCAGCTCCTCCTGTGTGGCGAGTTTCCTCTTAAGCTGGGCCAGTGAAGCACAGTATATTTTCCCAAAATGGCCATAGTAACATTTCCAGTCCCACCTGCCCTTCTAGAACCTTGACATTCTCTTATCAACAAGTGGAGTCTATTTCTCCTCCCCTTGAAATTGGGCTGGGCTTCATGATAACTTAACAAAATGTTGCAGTCACGATATTGTATAACTAGCAGACCTAGTCAAAAAAGGCACTATGCTTACATTTGGTTGTCTCATGGGAATCTAGCTACCATAATGTGAGGAAGCCAAAGCTATCTGCAGAGGCCTCATGTAGATATTCTGGCTGAGAGTCCCAGCTAAGGTCCCAGACAACAGTCAGCACCAGCCACCAGACACATGTATGAACAAGCCTTCAGATGACTCCAGCCCCAGTGCCTGAGTCACCTTTGGCCTTTGAAACTCCCACCTGAGGATCCCACATCACTGAGCCAAGATCAAGCACCCTTGCTGTATGCTATCTGAACTTCTGCTCCACAGAGTCTAGAAGCATAATCAACAGTTGTTTCACACCACTAAGTTTGAGTAATTTTTAACCTAGCAGTAGATAACCAGAATATCCATCTATGGATGGGAGGGACTTGGAACTCTAACCTAGATGTTGAAAGCTGGAGATGGGAGCTGGTATGTGGGGCGGGGATAGGACTTAGTCATGACCTTCCTTTCCCTGAGGAAGGGCAGGCTTGTTCTGGCAGCATGGCGGTCCAGTAGGAAAGGAGGAGACTTTGGAGTCAGATGGCCCCTCACTAACTCTATGGCGTGGACAGGTCACTCCACTTCTCTGAACCTCAGATGAAGATGATAATGTCTCTCTTGCAGTGTGCTTGTGTGGATTAAATAAGATCAATAGAGCTGACTTGCTTGGCACATAGACCCTTAATAAATATTCCCATGAAAGGTCCTTTGCTGCTGCTAAGTCACTTCAGTCATGTTCGACTCTGTGCAACCCCACAAATGGCAGCCCACCAGGCTCCCCCATCCCTGGGATTCTCCAGGTAAGAACACTGGAGTGGGTTGCCATTTCCTTCTCCAATGCATGAAAGTGAAAAGTGAAAGTAAAGTCATTCAGTCCTGTCCGACTCTTAGCGACCCCATGGACTGCAGCCTACCAGGCTCCTCCATCCATGGGGTTCTCCAGGCAAGGGTACTAGAGTGGGTTGCCATTTCCTTCTCTGCAAAGGTCCTTTGGTTTCCCTCAAATCTGCAAATAAATGGGAGGTGCTTATGAAAAATGCTGCAGGACATTTCTTCTGGGTTGAGGATTAAAACATAACTCACTTCTCTCAGGGTTTTAATGTATAGAAAACAGGTATAGGAAAGTGAATGTGGATTGAGGTCCCAGCTTTATTAATAGCAGCAAATTCCCAATAACTGCCACAGGAAGGGCTGCAGTTGGAGCCTGGCATTTTCTCTGTGAGGAAATCTTCAATTAAGGATTCAGATTCTTTGCAAATAAAAGTCCAAGACCAGATGGCTTCACTAGGGAATTCTACCAAACAAACAAATCCTTCCCAAACTCTTCCAAAAGACTGAAGAGGAGAGAATATCCCAAAGTCATTCTATGAAGCCACCCTCATCCTGTCACCAAAACCAAAGACACTACCAAGAAAGAAAACCGCAGACCAATAACTCTGATGAACACAGATGCAAATATTCTCAACAAAATGTTAGCAAACCAAATCTAATGACACATGAAAAAGATCACACACCACAATCAAGCTGGTCTCATCCCAGGGCCACAGGGATGGTTTAACATACGCCAATCAATCAATGCAATACATCATACCAGCAAGAGAAAAGAAAAGAACACATGATCATCTCAATAGAAGCATAAAAGGCATTTGATAAAATTCAACATCCGTTCATGATAAAAACTCTTACCAAAGTGGATATAGAGGGAACATCTCTCAACAAAATAAATGCTATTTATGACAAACCCACAGCCAATGACATACTCAACAGTGAAAACTGAATATGCTTCAAAGAAATGAAAAGATACACCATCCTCTTGGATTGGAAGAATTATTACTGTTAAAATGACCACACCACCCAAAGCAATGTGAAGATTTATTGTGACCCCTATCAAATTACCCATGACATTTTTCATAGGACTAGGATGAATAATAATAAATAATCCTAAAATTTATAGGGAACCATAAAAGACCCAGAATTATCAAAGCAATCCTGAGGGAAAAGAACAAAGCTGGAGGTATAACCCTCTCAGCTTCAGATAATACTACAAACCTACAGTAATCAAAACAGTGTGGTAGGTAATTCCCTGGTTGCCCAGTGGTTAGGACTCAGCGCTTTCACTGCCATGGACTGGGGTTCAATGCCTGTTCAGGGAACTAAGATCCCAGAAGCCACAATGCATGGCCAAAACAGATAAGTATTTTTTTTTAGAAAAACTAAACAAAAACCCCAGAATGGTACTGGCACAAAAACAAACACACAGATCAGTGGAACAGAACACAGAGGACCCAAATAAATAAACACCTACAGTCAATTTATCTTCAACAAAGGAGGCAAGAATATACAATGGAAAAAAAGACAGTCTCTTCAGCATATGTGTTGGGAAAGTTGGACAGCTGCATGTAGGTCCATGAAATTAGAACATACTCTCACGTTGTACAAAAAATAAACTCAAAATGGCGTAAAGACTTAAATATAAGATGTGACATCATAAAATGCCTAGAAGAAAACACAGGCAAAACATTCTCTAACATAAACGATACCCATCTTTTCTTAGGTTAATCTCCCAAAGCAATATAAATAAGAGCAGAAACAAACAAATGGGACCTAATCAAATGTATAAGCCTTTGCACAATAAGGAAACACACACACAGACACACAAAAAGACGACCTACAGACTGGGAGCAAATATTTGCAAGTGATGCCCTGAAAAGGGTTTAATTTCCAAAATATACAAGCAGCTCATACAAGTCAACAACAACAACCCCAATCAAAATAAGGGCAGGAGACCTAAACAGACATTTCTCCAAAGAAGACACACAAATGGCCACAGGCACATGAAAAGATGCTCGGTATCACTGATTACTAGAGAAATGCAACTCAAAACTACAACAAGGTACCGCCTCACACCAGTCAGAATTTTAAAAATCTATAAATATCAAATACTGGAGAGGGTGGAGAAAAGGGAACTCTCCTACACTGTGGTGGGAATGTAAATTGGTGCAGCACTGTAGAAAAGAGTGGGGGTTCCTTAAAACACTCAAGATAGAGCTGCAACATGATTCACCATTTCCACTCCTGGGCAACTATTCAGCGAAAGCTGTCATTCAGAAAGATGCGTGCACCCCAAGCTACAGAGCAGCACTGTTTACAACAGCCAAGACAGGAAAGCAACTCAAGGTCCAATAAAAGATGAATGGACAAAAAAGACAAGGTATATGTGTATATATATAATGGAATATTATTTAGTCATAAAAAGGAATGAAATAATGACATTCGCAACAGCATGAGCAAACCTAGAGATTATCATACTAAGGGAAGTAAGCCAAAAAGAGAAAGACAAATACCATATGATGCCACTTACATACGGAATCTAGAATATGATACAAATGAATCCATTTATGAAACAGATGCACAGACAGAGAAAACAAACATATGGTTACCAGAGGGGAGAAGGGGTGGGGGAGGGAGAAAATAGGAGTTTGGGATTAACAGATACACACTGCTATGTATAAAACAGGCCAACAAGGTCCTACTGTAGAGCACGGGGAACTCTGTTCAATATCCTGTGATAAAACATAATGGAAAAGCATATGAAAAAGAATATGTGTGTGTGTGTGTGTGTGTGTGTGTGTATAACGGAATCATTTTGCTATAAATACCATATGATGCCACTTACATACGGAATCTAGAATATGACACAAATGAATCCATTTATGAAACAGATGCACAGACAGAGAAAACAAACATATGGTTACCAGAGGGGAGAAGGGGTGGGGGAGGGAGAAAATAGGAGTTTGGGATTAACAGATACACACTGCTATGTATAAAACAGGCCAACAAGGTCCTACTGTAGAGCACGGGGAACTCTGTTCAATATCCTGTGATAAAACATAATGGAAAAGCATATGAAAAAGAATATGTGTGTGTGTGTGTGTGTGTGTGTGTGTATAACGGAATCATTTTGCTATGCACCAGAAACTAACACATTGCTGCTGCTGCTGCTGCTGCTAAGTTGCTTCAGTCGTGTCCGACTCTGTGCGACCCCAGAGACGGCAGCCCACCAGGCTCTGCTGTCCTCGGGGTCTCCAGGCAGGAACACTGGAGTGGGTTGCCATTTCCTTCTCCAACGTGTGAAAGTGAAGTCGCTCAGTTGTGTCTGACTCTTTGCGACCCCATAGACTGCAGCCCACCAGGCTCCTCCATCCATGGGATTTTCTGGGCAAGGGTACTGGAGTGGGGTGTCATTGCCTTCTCCGAACTAATACATTGTAATACTGTAAATCAACTATACTTCAATTTTTTAAAAAGGGTTCATATTCTTTAATAGTTATAGGATGACTTAATTTAGGCCTTCTATCGTCAGTTTGTGGAGAAGGCAATGGCACCCCACTCCAGTACTCTTGCCTGGAAAATCCCATGGACAGAGGAGCCTGGGAGGCTGCAGTCCATGGGGTCGCGAAGAGTTGGACACGATGAGCGACTTCACTTTTACTTTTCACTTTCCTGCATTGGAGAAGGAAACGGCAACCCATTCCAGTATTCTTGCCTAGAGAATCCCAGGGATGGGGGAGCCTGGTGGGCTGCCGTCTATGAGGTCTCACAGAGTTGGACACGACTGAAGCAACTTAGCAGCAGCAGCAGCAGCAGCATTGTCAGTTTGAGGCTTCCCTGGTGGCTCAGATGGTAAAGAATCTGCTTGCAATGCAGGAGAACTGGGTTCGATCCCCCTGGAAGAGGAAATGGCAACCCACTCCAGTATTCTTGCCTGGAGAATTCCATGGACGGAGGAGTTTGGTGGGCTACAGTCCATGGGGGTTGCAAAGAGTAGGAAACAACTGAGCAACTAACACACATCGTCAGCTTTGGCCATTTGTGTTTTCCTAGGACTTTGTCCATTTTTTCTAAATTTTCAAATGTATTTTCAAACAGAAGTTGTTCAGCTGCCTATTGAGTCAGCCACTGAGTCCTCCCTTCTATCAAGCCCTCAGAATTGTGCTGTGGGATCACTGTATGTGCTCCTGTCCAGGGGTCATGGAGGTAGTTTTTGCCTCCAGTGTAACAGCCGGTGAGTAAACTTGAGCCACACTTTCCTGGACCTCTCTTACCTCCCTAACTTTCCCCCTCCCCACACCCTACTGCCAGAGTGGTGAATGCACTCAGCATCAACAAGTTAGAACTCCTACCTGTAACCCACCCAGAAAGTTCAAGGGAAAACCACATCCCCTCCCAGCCTAGGCTCCAGAAGACAGCTCAAGTGTGCCCCTGATGATAAGGGCTTGGGGCTGACCGAGCCACCTCCCCCGCCGCCTCCAGTGCCTCACTCCTTCGGCTTCCTCTCTCCTCACTGATGTCCTCAGCTGGGCAGGGACATCAGTGACCTCACCTTGGCAATAGTCACACATGTCCCAACTCCAATCTCAGTTGCTAGTTTATTTCCCCACGGAGGACAAGCAGCAGGTAGCAGGCTAGGGTAAGGGCTGGGACCTGGGGAGGAAGAGGAGCTTATGGGGCAGCGAGGGGTTATCTGTTTATCCCAGAGTGACCTCTTGTGTGCTTCTGCTAAAGTAGGAAATGGACGGGTGTCACCTCAGCCATGGCTTCAGGGAGGTGCCCATGTGGGATGGACCCTGCTATTCACCTTTCCCAGTGGGGCTCCCTTCCCTCTTGATAGTTTCAGAGAACCCACAAAGGATGGGACTGCTGGGTAGTGCTCCTGAGCCCTTGCCTCCTGAGGAGTCCCCAACTTTCAGCCCCCAACCTCCATCTGTCCTCTCCATTAGGTCCTGCCTGCTACCCTGCAGCCCCCTCCTCCAGAAAAGCAGCAATTCCTGAGTTCTGCCTCCCTCCAAGGGTGCTGCCCTGACGGCCTTGGCAGCACTGTCCTCCATCTGCCTGCCTGCTGAGCAGAGGAGACAATACAAGCTGGGAGTCTCAGGTCATTTTGGACTCTGTGGGAGAGGGAGAGGGTGGGATGGGTTGGCAGAGTGGCAGTGTAACATGTATGATATCATAAGTGAAACGAATCGCCAGTCCAGGTTTGATGCAGGATGCAGGATGCTTGGGACTGATGCACGGGGATAATCCAGAGAGAGGGTGTGGGGCGGGAGGGGGGAGGTGGGGGTCGGGATAGGGAGTTCATGTACACTCGTCGCTGATTCATGTCAATGTATAGCAAAACAAATACAGTATTGTAAAGCAAAACAAACTAAAAAATAAAAATTAATTAAAAAAAAAAAAGACTCCCATGAGCAAGGGATTTGTCCCAGAGCAGGGTATTGTCTCCCTGTCATTTCCATTCTACCCTCCCAGGTCTGTGAATAAATACAGCCTCCTTATATCACTCCCTCCCTCCTGGCACCCCCAAATGTGTCCTGAACTTATGCCAGGACTTGAGGGGGTGGGGATGGTGCCAAAGTGAAAGATGACACAATCTCTATCCTCAGGAGCACCCACTAGCTTTTCCATTTGTGTGGACACTAATCCATACAAACGGGGAGACAGGGGAAGGGGACTGAAGGACCACTTACGGAGCACCCTCACAGTAGGGATGGGGCACACGTGTGACCTATTCTGTTATCTCACATAAGACCTCACAAGCCCAGGAGGTGGGCACCATTTTCGCCATCTCACAAATGAAAAACTGAAGACCCAGAAAGGGAAAGGAATTCACTCAAGGTCATGCAGTCCACCAGTGGTAGAATTGGGAATCAAACACTCTGTCTCTTTCCACCACAACCAGCATCACAGATGAGTGCAGCACCTAGATGGGTGCAAGAACCTCGTGAGCAGAAGAGGAAGATCAGTGGGACCGGAGGAGCCAGGCCTGTGGAGAGGAGCTTCTGGTGGACCTCAACTGCAGGAACGGCCTGGAGGCCAAGGCCACTGGGAGAGCCTCTGCGGGTCACCCTGGGGGCAGTCCCATCTCTGAAACCCCTGCCTTCCCTGAAGAGGGCATGGGGAGGAGCCTCAAGCCTGGTGAGGAGCCTTGCTCATAAGTCTAGTTATTCCTCAAAAATGTCATCTCCTGAGACTATTTTAACGTTAGACTGACCTCTGATGGACACGAGGTGGTTCCGCTGTCAGGACAGTATCACACTCAGCATAATCATCAGTGTGGTTAGTCATTCTAAGGAGCTGGAAAGCACTCAATATCCAGCCACCAGAGAATGGGAAAACGTCCATGTATGGAACACTCAGCAACAGTTAAAAGGAATGAAGCAGACCCCCCAGATGGGCTTGACATGGCCAAATCTCCAAGACATATATTGTTGAGTGAGAAAAAAACTCACGTTGATATATTTAATGTGATATCACTTGCGTAAAAAGAGAAGTCTCAAACAAGGTGCCTTCAGTGGCTACATACCGTACTAAAGGGTCTGTAAAACACACATCAGGCCGGTAAACAGTGGTTATCACAGATTAAGGTGGTGGCTGTAACCAGGAGGGTAGGTGATCTAAGGGGATGCTGGCCTGGGCAGGGGGACCGCTTGCCCAGGTTTGCCCAGAATGACCTCTGTTTCCGGTTTAACTTATAAACAGGCTTCCTTTCACTCTCAAAGGTGTTCAGTTTGGGTGATAAGTTAATTAATCTACTTATCTGTAAGGCTTAAATTTTTGCAAAAACATGTATGAAGTAATCACTTGTGTCATTTCTAACAGTGCATCAGGAGGTCAAGTCTCCTTCTCCTTCTCCAGGGCCCTAGTCCTACTCCTCAGAGGTAAATACTATTAACAGTTCTCATGTCCTTCTCCAAAGTGTAACTCTATATCTAACCACATAACCTTGGGAGCCAGTGGTAAAGAATCCACCCGCCAATGTAGGAGATTCAAGAGACAAGAGTTTGATTCCCAGGTCGGGAAAATCCCCTAGAGGAAATGGCAACCCACTCTAGTATTCTTGTCTGGAAAATCTTAGGGATGGAGGAGCCTGGCGGGCTAAAATCCATGGGGTTACAAAGAGTCAGACATGACTCAGCACTCAAGCACAAGCTTAAACCACAGAGAAAAAGACACACAGAATTAAGCAGCCCACTCTGTTCTGAAACATGCGTTTTTCACTCAATCAGGATATCGGGAAAAACTGTCATTAGATCCTCAGGTCCCACCAACAGAGATTCAGGTTCTGTGGGTTGACAGTGGTGGCCATGGATGTGTATTTGACAAACTTTTTGCACGATTTTGATGCCAATGGTCCATGGACTCCAGGCTAATCTTTGTCCATGAAACAATCATTCATCCATTCACTCAATAAATAATCATGGAACCTCACTCTGGATTTGGCCCTGGCTGAGCTTGGAATTCAGCAGAGACCGTAACACAGTTCTTGCCCTCCAGGATGCAGCCTCAGGCCTCCTTCCGGTGAGATTAGTCATCACCATCAGTGGGTTGAACTGGCTATGAGCATGGGCTGTGGGGTCAGACAAACCAAAGTACTTCCTCTTTCTGACCATGTGACCTTGGGAAAACTACTTAAGCCACTCTTTGCCTCAGTCATCTGGTCTGTAAAATGGACATCATAATCCCCAAACCACATGATGGGCATTTGATAAGCTGAAGCTACTTCATTCATAATAAATTAATTATAAAGAATATATATCTATATATGATAAAATTCCTACAGGATTCTTGCCAAGAATATTTAAACTAAATTATGAGGAAACAATCTGATAATCTGAACTCAGAAATATTCTAGAAAACTTGCCTATACTCTCCAAAAATGTCAGTGTCATGAAAACAAAAAAGAGAGAGAGAATCTGTTTTAGATTAAAGAAGACGAAAGAGACATACAACTAAATGCAAATTGTGATCCATGCTTGGGTTATATACACACACATGTGTGTGTATAATATCATTGGGATAATTGGAAGATATGAAAATCAACTGTATACTATATAATGATATTGTAGGAGAAGGCAATGGCACCCCACTCCAGTACTCTTGCCTGGAAAATCCCATGGATGGAGGAGCCTGGTGGGCTGCAGTCCATGGGGTCGCTAAGAGTTGGACACGACTGAGCGACTTCCCTTTCACTTTTCCCTTTCATGCATTGGAGAAGGAAATGGCAACCCACTCCAGTGTTCTTGCCTGGAGAGTCTCAGGGACAAGGGAGTCTGGTGGGCTGCCGTCTCTGGGGTCACACAGAGTCACACACGACTGAAGTGACTTAGCAGCAGCAGCAGCAGCAATGTTAATTTTCTTTATTGTGATAATTGCACCATGTAAATGATCTCATTCTCAGGATGTATACTGAAATATGTTGTGCTATCTGCAAATAACTCTCAAATGGTTCAGAAAATCTTATGTGTAGAGATGGGGGAGGAAAAACAACACACAGAAAGGAAGACAGAAAGAGAAAGCAGAGAATATGTAGCAAAACGCTAACACTTGGTGTGTCTAGATGAGCATACAGGCGGTCCTATTCTGTTGTTCCAGCTTACTTTGGAATGCAGATTTTACATTTTCCAAAGTAAACAATTTGGAAAAGTGAAATCTAATGGTTTTAGAAAACGATACTCTGGCTAGTGGCTGACTGGGGAAGGAGGGAGGGGCTGGTGGGGGAGCATGGCTGGGAGCTTCCTGACTTTGTGAATGTCCTGTTTCTTGAACCGAGTGAGTTCACATTTAGAGGATTCGTTGGGCTAGGCACCTACGATTTCTCCTCTTTTTGTGAGTAGGTATCATGCCAATAGATACAGTTTATTTAGAATCATCATCCTAATAAGGCATCCTTCCCAGCATCCTGTCCTCTGATCTGGGTCTGTAAATGCAAGACGGGTCCAGGCAGGAGGGAAGGCTGGGGCGGGGCCACTCTTCCCTGAGAGGAAGGACGTGAGTCCGATGACAGCCTGACCCCACGGGGAGGAGGCAGGCTGCTTGTGGAGGTGCCCCAGCCTGCCCCTCTGGGCCATGCCCACTTCTGCTGCCAGCCCCTGCGGCGGGAAGGTGGCCTTGACTCCACACTTCTCAGGCCCCGTGTTCCCCTCTCTCGTCAGCCCTGTGGGCCCAGAAGGATGTGGGCTTAATGAGGCGTCTCATCTTGTGTGAGAAGAGAGTCCAGGGGTCACATTTTCCTCTCCTTGCATTGTTCCCCATGTGCTTGACATGCTCTGCTTCACTAGCTGGAGACACAAATGTAGCCGTGTCTCTGTGCTTTGCAGATTAACTGCTGGAGTCTTCATCGGCCTAAATCAACAGAAACAAGAACGGCTAACACTCACGTGGAGCTCACTACATGCCAGATTCTGCTCTAAGTACTTTACGTATAGAACTCATTTAATCTTACAACAACTCTCTGATAGGCAGAGTCATTACTGTTTTCTCTTAATCCATCTTATAGATGGGGAAGTTGTGGCACAGAGAAGACATTTGCCAAGAAGGACTGACTGCATAATTAGCTGCTACTGCTAAGTCGCCTCAGTCACATCTGACTCCATGCGACCCCATAGACGGCAGCCCACCAGGCTCCCCTTCCCTGGGATTCTCCAGGCAAGAACACTGGAGTGGGTTGCCATTTCCTTCTCCAATGCAGGAAAGTGAAAAGTGAAAGTGAAGTCGCTCAGTCGTGTCCGACTCAGAGACCCCATGGACTGCAGCACACCAGTCTCCCCGTCCATGGGATTCTCCAGGCAAGAGTACTGGAGTGGGGTGCCAATGGCCTCTCCTCATAATTAGCAGGGCCAAGTGCAAAATGAAAATGGAGGAGGGTACTTGTTCAAAAATTATTTAATATTAAAAAGAATGAAACAATGCACAATATGGATGGACCTATACATTATCATTGGAAAAGGCAATGGCAGCCCACTCCAGTGTTCTTGTCTGGAGAATCCCAGGGACAGCGGAGCCTGGTGGGCTGCCGTCTGTGGGGTCACACAGAGTCAGACACAACTGAAGAGACTTAGCAGCAACAGCAGCAGCATACATTATCATATTAAGTGAAATAAACCAGATAAAGACAAATATCATATGATATGTAGAATCTTGAAAAAAATGATACAAATGAACTTATTTACAAAACAGAAATAGACTCAAAGACACAGAAGAAAAATTTACATTACCAAAGTAGAGGGAAGCTTGGGATTAACATATACACAGTACTATATATAAAATAGATAAACAATAAGACCTACTGTATAGCACAAGAAACTATAATCAATATTTTGTAATAATTTACATGAGAAAAGAACCTAAAAACGAATGTGTGTATATAGGAAATAGCAACTCACTCCAGAATTCTTGCCTGGGAAGTCCCATGGACATACGGACCCGGCAGGTGACAGTCCATGAGATCCCAAAGAGTCAGAAACAACTTAGCAATTAAACAACTGATATATATATATAAATGTAATTGAATCACTTTGCTATACACTTGAAACTAACAAAACATCGTAAATCAACTATACCTCGGTTTAAAAAAAGAAGCCAAAAACTAAAATATGGTTCATAGATTTTTTTAAATTTATTAAGACATTCAAGACAGCAAGCATTAAGCCCAGCACGGGGCCTGTTTAAGGAAGGCCCCTATGAGACCGTACAGGTCTGCAACCCAAGAGGTCAGGCCAGGGGAGCAGCAGAGTAGGAACTCGAACCCAGTCTGGCTCCAGAGGCCATCCTCCTAACCACTGTGCTACACTACCCCTCTACCCGGAGGGTCCTTCTCCCCTTACAGGAACTGGCGCCATGTACTCGCGCACCAGGATGTGTCCAATGTCTAAAAGCCGGGTGAAGACAGAACGGAACAGTCTGACCCGCCTGCTGCCACAAGGGGTCGCTGTTGAACACTGGTCCAGTGCAGTTTGCCGCCTCCACATCCACAGCTCAGTCCTGACCCAACCCTGGATACAG
Organism: Aepyceros melampus; assembly: GCA_006408695.1. Taxonomy (NCBI): domain Eukaryota; kingdom Metazoa; phylum Chordata; class Mammalia; order Artiodactyla; family Bovidae; genus Aepyceros; species Aepyceros melampus. The sequence goes on from SJXQ01012229.1 coordinate 386,657, forward strand.
CGGGGCTCCACGCTTGAACTTCAGGCTATAGCTCTTTTATTTCAC